>OY992888.1:89099987-89162487 GCA_963921405.1 Cepaea hortensis
GCTGTAAATCTTAACGTAAAAAGGGCAAGCGTTCATTTTGGTATCAATGACACAATGAACAACCAGCAAATCACAACATCTCAACAGCTGGCGCTCTTAAACGGATTACGTCACACTTTTCCTAACTCGACCATTTTCTTCTCCTCCATCATATCACCGAGTTATGGATTCCAGCGTCGTCTAGCTGACATAAATAGCAACATATTGCAGAAGTTTTGTTCTCACAACAACATACAGTTCATCAACAATAAACCGGTGTTTACTTCACAGTCAGGAGCACCTAAAAGAAGACTTTATAAAGATCAAGTACATTTGTCTACATTGAGCACCAGCTTGCTCGCCAAAAATATTAAATACCCTGAACGCACACAACCTACATCTAATACTGGATCGCGTAGGACACTTTTAGCTACACCACCTCAAACTCAAGCCAGACAACATACTGCCGCCACATCAAGTGCCAATAAGCAAGAAGAGAGCAGACCACTCATAACCACGGCACCTGATATCCAAGCCAGACGGAACATTTCAATTACACAGTACAATACGCCCTCTTTCACACAGGAGGGTGATAACTATGAAGATACGTTCCCTCTTCTCCACAGCAAGGATCAATCCAGTAGTAACAACAACGTGCCACCACAGCCTCCTGTTAGCCACGAATCAGAGCCTGTAGTTGGAAGTCGTTACACACCCGTGAGAAATCAACAGTATCAACTCCATTGTAACCCAGAGTTGTTATACCTCACACGGTTTAGCCCAGCTTCACTTCGGCAGGCATTTATGATGTCGCTGTACCAAGGACCAACACAGCCTGGTATTTACTAGCAATTCAGCACAAAGCAACACCGGATCTCGGTACAAGAAAGAGCCTCTCCTAGAAAGTTTATGCGCATACTTGGTTATTGATTTATATAGCAACGTATTAGATTGTACGTGGCTGTAAACGTTGACTCGTATTGAAGTCACAGAGATTGGCACTTAGATATCTTTTATAATACTTCAATACTCTGAGTGAGGGGGTCTTCACTCCCGGCTTTAAACAGAGACATTGACTTGTATAGTCATTTATTGATTCTTTTGGATAACAGTTGGTACTTAGCTTGTGAATTAGTTTTTTTTTTCAGGTTAATTATTTGTTGTATGTTCTTTAATTCGTTTTGTTCCTTGTTTGCATTATATTCGTTGGTCTAATTAGTTAAATCGTTATAATATTGTCATTTACATATCGATTTGTATTACTGATATTTTGTAAGTTAATGTAATTGTGATTTTTTATGATCTTGTATTTTTGCTTAACTTTGACGAATTTACACTTTCTTCATGGATGAAATGTCTGAGAAGAGGAAACACTGGCTCAATAAGTCAGGAATACGCCTTGGACACTTAAACATTTGCAGCTTATTTAACAAGCTACCAGAGTTATCTTCTATTCTTAATCAAAATTTTCATTTATTCGGCCTTAGTGAAAGTAGGCTTAATGATAAAATTTCAGATGAAGACATCTCTTTTAAAGGGTACAAAGTTTTTAGAAGGGATCCCTGAAGGAAACAAGAGATAGGCATAGTAACCTATGTTTCTAATTTACTAAATGCTCACCGTAGGCTAGACTTTGAAACTTGCGAAATAGAATGTATTTGTTTAGAGCTAAGACTTCAAAACCGCACAACCCTGATAACTGGCTACCTCTATCGAAATCCCAGTGCTGGACACGGCTGGTACGAAAACTTCACTACCATGATGGATGTGGTTTTCGCTTCTAGGAAGGAAATTATACTACTCGGAGACTTTAACATTGACACCAACAAATCCAACATAATATGGGGAAATATAATTACATCATACAATTTCCAACAAATAGTACAACAAGCTACTAGAGTAACAAAGTCATCTTCAACAGTCATAGATCACATTTATGTAACTTGCTCAGACAACATCATAGAATGCACCATACCCAATTGTGCAATGACCGATCACTACCCAATATGCTGCACGTGGTCTAAAAAAGGAATTAAATCTCCTAAACATAAACACATAAGTGTAAAATATAGAATCTCAACCAAAACGCATTTTTACAGGACTTGCTCAGTTCACCTCTAGACAATGTTTATCAGCTTCCTGACCCGGATGATGCTCTGGAATTCTGGATGAAAACCTTTATTGATGTTTTTGATAGACATGTGGGAGTCAAGGAAGTTCGAGTAAAACACCACGTCAAGCCACCTTGGATCACCCAGGAAATACTTGAAATTATGAGAGACAGAGATAAAGCACATAAAAAGCGGGATCTCAGTGCATACCGTACTCTTAGAAACAAAGTTCAATATAGCATACGACGGGAAAAGAAAAATTACTTTAAGAACTTAGTAATGGATAAAACAAATAGTAAGGATATATGGAAGGCAATTAACACCTTGACAATCAAGTATAATTTCCGAAATTCTTTACCATCAAATCATATTACATGCGACCAATTCAGTAATTTTTTTCAAACTGACATAGACCAGTTGAAGGCTTCAATACCTAATTCTCCTTGCAACTTATCTTTATTGTCATCGTTTTACGAGAATAGATGCTCCCACGATATTCTTTACGACATACCGCCAATGACAATCACTGAAGTATTCACTTACCTCAGTAACCTAAAAAACACAACCTCATCTGGGTTAGATGGAATCAGCAACCGGATTCTCAGTTGTGCTGCGCCAGTGATCTGTACATCACTAACATATGTATATAACCAGTGTCTCACCAAAGGCCACTTTCCATCAGCTAAAGTGTACCCTCTTCTTAAATCTGGTTCATTGGACAATGGTCTCCCGAACAATTACAGACACATTTCCTTACTAACATCACTATCTAAGCCACTAGAAAAACACATCCATAAAGTAACATTACAGTATAAATAGTTCGCAACAAGCTTATTGTTGACAGCCAATCAGGATTTCGACCAAAATATTCTTGCCATATGGCCCTAACAAACATGGTAGAAAATTGGCACCAGAATATAAACAACAACAGTCTATGTGGAACTGTGTTTATTGATTTCAAGAAAGCATTTGATATGATAGACCATGTTTTTTTAATTAAAAAAACTCGAGACAATGATAATTGGCCCTAATGTAGTCACTCTAATTTAATTTAATTTATAATTTATTTAAATGTAGTCACTATCTAATTTTTGATACAGTCAGCAGCAGAGAAGGACTGTGGAAGATTATGGCAAAATATGGCTGTCCACGTAAGTTTGTCCAAATAGTGCGGCTCTTTCATGACGGCATGCAGGCAAGAGTACAGGAAAATGGTGAACTGTCTGAACCCTTTCCTGTCACCAATGGAGTGAAGCAAGGATGTGTCCTGGCACCAACACTGTTCAGCCTCATGTTTTCAGCCATGTTGATGAATGCCTTCGAGAACGACGACATTGGAATAGACATCAACTACCGTATGGATGGAAAGTTATTCAATCTCAGAAGGCTGAAAGCTAAAACCAAAATTAACAGTGGCACCGTCAGAGAGCTCCTGTTTGCTGATGATTGCGCTCTATACGCCAACTCAGAGGCGGACATGCAACATAATGTTTCAGCTTTCTCACATGCCTGTGCCAACTTTGGGCTCAATATCAACTTGGAGAAGACTGTAGTTATGTACCAGCCAGCTCAAGGGAATAATCACACTGTGCCGAATATCAACGTGAATGATCATAGACTAAGTGTTGTGGACAAATCCACCTATCTTGGCAGCACCGTGTCACAAGCTGCCACAATCGATGACGAAGTGAATGCAAGAATCTCAAAGGCCAGTGCAGCCTTTGGCAGACTGTACAAGAATGTATGGGACAGAACTGGAATAAGCCTGCAAACAAAGCTAAAAGTCTACAAAGCAGTTGTATTATCCACACTGCTATATGCTTGTGAAACCTGGACTGTTTATCAGCGACACGCTAGGAAATTAAACCACTTCCACACAGTCTGCCTAAGGAAGCTACTGAAGATTAAATGGCAAGACAAGATTCCAGACACTGAAGTCCTAGAAAGAGCACCCATACCCAGTATCCACACTCTACTTATGAAGAATCAGATTCGCTGGGCTGGTCACTTGACTCGCATGCCAGATCACAGGCTCCCTAAACGAATTTTTTACAGCGAACTGCGTTATGGTAAACGCTCCCAAGGTGGCCAGAGGAAACGTTTTAAAGACACTGAAAATTTATCTGAATGCTTTTGGAATTCATCATGACACCTGGGAGGCTGCAGCCAGAGACCGAAATTCGTGGCGTGCATCATTGCGCAAAGGTGCAGTCATATGTGAGGCAACCAGGACTGCAAGAGCTGTGAAGAAAAGGCAGGACAGAAAAACCACTGCAGGAAATCCTCCTCCAGAGACGTCAAGCATTCTTTGCCCACATTGTCAAAGAACATTTCGAGCCAAAATAGGCCTTATCAGCCATCTTAGAACCCACGGCTATACACCTTCAACCCCACTGGATGAAATGAATGGTCATCATCATTCTTGATGGACAAACTACAACAGTCACTCTAATATCATCTTTTCTATCAAACAGAAAGCAAGTAGTATCACATAATAAATCTCTGTCTCAAACCACTACCTTCAATATTGGAGTAACGCAAGGCTCTATTCTTGGCCCTCTATTATTTGCCATATATATTAACGATCTACCTTTGCATCTTTCGTCGTTGTGCGATCTATTTGCAGATGACTGTACGGTGTACACAAACGCTGAAAACTGTATTTTACTGGAGTCGTCTTTACAACAAGAATTAAATAATGTAGTTAGGTGGAGCTATTCAAACCGTATGCAAATTAACATCACTAAAACAAAAGCAATGTTATTAACAACCAGACAAAGACCTCAAACTCTAAGCTCACACACATCACTTCAACTTCACATCGATAACATGCCTGTAGAAAGTGTAATTGAGCACAAAAACATTAGGCCTAATCATTGATAGAAACCTAACCTTTAATTCCCACGTTCAAGCGACCATTAAACAAACAGCGAAAAAAGTCTACCAACTCGCCAAAATTAAAAACTTCCTTGATGAGGACACAAGGAAACTATTCTATACTTCTCATATGCAGACACACTTTGACTACTGCTCTACAATCTGGGACGGTTGTTCTAATTCAAACACCAAGCGACTTTACTCACTCCAGAAACGGGCCATGAGTCTAATTTATAGCAAACATTTATCTGACAATCATAGCCTGTATAAACGCCTTCAGTTACTACCACTCCGCAAACACCTGCTTTTCAATAAGGCTAAACTAATTCACAAACTCCTACATCGGAATGCCCCAAATTACCATTGGCCAGTGATTAAATATAATGCTAGACACAGTAAACGTTTAAATATATTACACATTCCGAAGCCTATGATTGACTTATACAAAACAAGCTTAACGTACTCTGCATCTCAGCTGTGGAACAATCTTCCACAAGAAATCAAAGACATCACCAATCCCTATTCATATAATCGCAAATTATTCGAACACTATCTCAATACGGATTACCTTCCCCCTTAATAATTGAGATAATAATAATAACAAAACCCTAGTATAACAGGCAATCCTCTTTTTTATAGGCCAGTACATTCCACATGGCTAATAAAAAGTGTCAGACCATTATCTAATATTACTGTGTCGTGTAGTTTTGATGTTTGTATTTTGCCCATGCCTTTATAAAGCATATCTTTTATATTGTTGCTGTTCTTTGTTAGCCTTGAATGATGTGTGAATGAAATAATGAATGAAAGAGAGTGATAGAAGGGCAGAATGTTAGACGGGCCTGCGTGCCCAATTCTTAACCCTTTGAAAATAAAGTTTGTTCGTTCGTTCTTCTTCTCCTCCTCCTCCTCCTCCTCCTCCTTCTTCTTCTTCTTCTTCTTCTTCTTCTTCTTCTTCTTCTTCTTCTTCTTCTTCTTCTTCTTCTTCTTCTTCTTCTTCTTCTTCTTCTTCTTCTTCTTCTTCTTCTTCTTCTTCTTCTTCTTCTTCTTCTTCTTCTTGGTGTGTGAGGATGTGTATGTGGTTGGGGAAATGTGTGTGGGTGGGGGATCAGTGGGTGGGTGGCAGCATGTATGTTTGTCTGGTTCTGTGTGAGTGCGTGGAGGTATGTGTGGGTGGGTGGGGTAGGTTTGGTGGGTGGGGGATGTGTTGGTGGCTGCGGGATATGAGGGTGGAGGGGGATGTGTCTCACAACATTGCATTATGCACTGTTTATGTTTACAACTTTCATTTGATAATGTTCTGTTTTGTTTTCTCATGTGAATGTATCATGCGTAATATGCATTGTTTATGCTTACAAAATCCATTTGACAATGTTTTTTCCCCTATGTTAATGTAACATACACATTTGATGAATGAAAGTTGAGTGATTGAAAGGGCCGAATGTAAGACGGGCCTGCGTGCCCAATTTGTTACCCGTTTTTAATAATGTTTGTTAGTTCGTTCGTTCGTTATATTTATCTATCTATCTACCTATCTCTAAACTCACAAAGACTTCAAACTCTAAACTCACACAAGTCACTTCAACTTCGCATCGATAACATGCCAGTAGAAAGTGTAATTGAGCACAAAACATTAGGCCTAATCACTGATAGAAACCTAATCTATAATTCCCACGTTCAAGCGCTCATTAAACAAACAGCGAAAAAAGTCTACCAACTCGCCAAAATTAAAAACTTCCTTGATGAGGACACAAGGAAAATATTCTATACTTCTTATATACAGACACATTTTGACTACTGCTCTACAATCTGAGACGGTTGTTCTAAGTCAAACACCAAGCGAATTTATTCACTCCAGAAACGGATCATGAGTCTAATTTATAGCAAACATTTATCTGACAATCCTAGCCTGCATAAACGCCTTCAGTTACTACCACTCCGCAAACACCTACTTTTCAATAAGGCTAAACTAATTCACAAACTCCTACATCGGAATGCCCCAAATTATCTTTGGCCATTGTTTAAATATAATGCTAGACACAGTAAACGTTTAAATATATTACACATTCCGAAGCCTATGATTGACTTATACAAAACGAGCTTAACGTACTCTGCAGATCAGCTGTGGAACAATCTTCCACAAAAAATCAAAGACATCACCAATCCCAATACATATAATCGCAAATTATTCGAACTCTATCTCAGTTCGGATTACCTTCCACCTTAATAATAGAACTAATAATAATAACAAAACCCTAGTATAACAGCCAGATAGATAGATAGATAGATAGATAGATAGATAGATAGATAGATAAATATATATATAGATAGATAGATAGATAGATAGATAGATAGATAGATAGATAGATAGATAGATAGATAGATAGATAGACAGATAGATAGATAGATAGATAGATAGATAGATAGATAGATAGGTAGGTAGATAGATAGATAGATAGATAGATAGATAGATAGATAGATAGATAGATAGATAGATAGATAGATAGATAGATAGATAGATAGATAGATAGATAGATAGATAGATAGATGAGAAAATAGATAGATGGATAGTTGGATAGATTTATAGATAGATGGATATATAGATGGACAGATGGATATATGATATATTTCTATATAGGTAGATAGATAGATAGATAGATAGACAGATAGATAGATAGATAGATAGATAAATAGATAGATAGATAGATAGATAGATAGATAGATAGATAGATAGATAGATAGATAGATAGATAGATAGATAGATAGATAGATAGATAGATAGATAGATAGATAGAACGAACGAACAAACTTTATTTTCAAAGGGTTAAGAATTGGGCACGCAGGCCCGTCTAACATTCTGCCCTTCTATCACTCTCTTTCATACATTATTGCATTCACACATCATTCAAGGCTAACAAAGAACAGTAACAATATAAAAGATATGCATTATAAAGGCATGGACAAAATGCAAACATCAAAACTACACGACACAGTAATATTAGATAATGGTCTGACACTTGTTATTAGCCATGTGGAATATACTGGCCTACAAAAAGGTGATTGGCTGTTATACTAGGGTTTTGTTATTATTATTATTATCTCAATTATTAAGGGGGAAGGTAATCCGTATTGAGATAGTGTTCGAATAATTTGCGATTATATGAATAGGGATTGATGATGTCTTTGATTTCTTGTGGAAGATTGTTCCACAGCTGAGATGCAGAGTACGTTAAGCTTGTTTTGTATAAGTCAATCCTAGGCTTCGGAATGTGTAGTATATTTAAACGTTTACTGTGTCTAGCATTATATTTAAATAAAGGCCAAAGGTAATTTGGGGCATTCCGATGCAGGATTTTGTGAATTAGTTTAGCTTTATTGAAAAGCAGGCGTTTGCGGAATGGTAGTAACTGAAGATGGGTAGAGCACAATTTGGAGCTTTACTCAAGTGAGACCAAACTAGCGGATGATGCCCTCAACGCCATAGAGGCTCTACCAATTCTTGACCACCTGGACACACTTCCCACCATAACAGAAGTTAAGTGTGCTATAAATGAACTTGCATCTGGCAAGGCTCCAGGTAAGGATGGGATTCCAATAGAGGTTAACAGGAGTGGGCAAGACACACTCACTCTACAGATCCACCAGCTAATAGAGCTATGCTGGCGTGAAGGACAAGTCCCACAGGATTTCAAAGATTCAAACATCATAACGCTGTACAAGAACAAGGGTGATCGGAGCGACTGTAACAACTATAGGGGTATCTCACTTCTGTGTATTGTTGGAAAAGTATTTGCCAGAATTGTTCTGCGCAGACTTCAAGTCCTAGGAGATCAAGTCTACCCCGAATCACAGTGTGGCTTTCGACAGAACCGGTCTACCACTGATATGATATTCTCATTGCGACAAATGCAAGAAAAATGCAGTGAACAGAATCAACCACTGTTTATTGCCTTCATCGACCTCACAAAGGCATTTGATTTGGTCAGTCGTGAGGGTCTGTTCAAGGAACTAAAGAAGATTGGCTGCCCACCAACTCTTCTGTCCATTGTGGAATCGTTCCACACAGGCATGAAGGGTATAATCAAGTTTGATGGTGCAACTTCTGAAGAATTTGAAATCAAGAGTGGAGTTAAGCAAGGTTGTGTACTAGCTCCCACCCTCTTTGGAATATACTTTTCACTTCTACTGAAATATGCATTTCGTGATCAGGATGGTGGTATATACATTCACTCACGCTCAGATGGCGGCCTCTACAATGCTCAGAGATTGAAGGCTAAGACCAAAATTAGGAGGGTACTGATCAGAGAGTTGCTTTTTGCAGATGCTGCTGCAGTTACGACCCACTCTGAGGAAGAATTGCAATGTCTACTATCTGCATTCTCCAATGCTTGTTCTGAATTTGGTTTAACAATTAGCAAAAAGAAGACACAGATTATGTCACAAGGTGCACATGGGGTACCATCAATCTTTATTGACGACGCCGAACTAGAGATAGTAGACCATTTTACATATCTAGGATCAGTGGTAAATAGCAAATTATCCCTAGATCAGGAAATCAACATCCGGATTGGTAAGGCAGCGACAACAATGAACAGGTTAAGAAAAAGAGTCTGGGAGAACAGGAAGCTTACTGCCAAAACAAAAGTCCTTGTCTATCAAGCCTGTGTCCTTAGTACTCTTCTCTATAGCAGTGAAACCTGGACAACTTACTCACACCAAGAGAACAATTTAAACAGCTTTCATATGCGGTGTCTGCGAAGAATTCTTGGTATTAAGTGGCAAGACAAAATCACAAATACTGAAGTATTGGAAAGATCAGGTTGTGTGACAGTTTATTCCATGCTCAGTCTTCGTAGACTTAGATGGATAGGACATCTTAGGAGGATGGATGATGGTAGAATACCAAAGGATATCTTTTTTGGTGAATTACAGATGGGTAAGAGATCTCAGGGTCGGCCTCTACTACGATACAAAGATGTGTGTAAGCGGGACATGATTGATACAGGCATTGATAATGCACATTGGGAGCAAGTCGCCGCTGAACGTGTTGCATGGAGGGCAAATATCAGAAATGGAATAAAGTCAAAGGAGAAAATTATTGCAGAAAAGTCACACACCAAGCGTTTGAGACGTAAGATGGTGCATGATGGTGGAAATGACCATGTGTTCACATGCACACACTGTGAAAGGACATTTACAGCGCAAATTGGCCTTATCAGTCACACTCGCTACCGCCATAGTTAAAAGTTATTATGCCTTTTTAGAGCACAAACTATCGTCTGTCAAGACGGCAAGGTGCCAATGAGTAACTGAAGGCGTTTATACAGGCTAGGATTGTCAGATAAATGTTTGCTATAAATTAGACTCATGGCCCGTTTCTGGAGCGAGTAAAGTCGCTTGGTGTTTGAATTAGAACAACCGTCCCAGATTGTAGAGCAGTAGTCAAAGTGTGTCTGTATATGAGAATTAAAGAATAGTTTCCTTGTGTCCTTATCAAGGACATTTTTAGTCTTGGCGAGTTGATAGACGTTTTTCGCTGTTTGTTTAATGAGCGCTTGAACATTGGAATTAAAGGTTAGGTTTCTATCAATGATTAGGCCTAATGTTTTGTGCTCAATTACACTTTATACTGGCACGTTATCGATGTGAAGTTGAAGTGATGTGTGTGGGCTTAGAGTTTGAAGTCTTTGTCTGGTTGTTAATAACATTGCTTTTGTTTTAGTGATGTTAATTTGCATACGGTTTGAATAGCTCCACTTAACTACATTATTTAATTCTTGTTGTAAAGACGACTCCAGTAAAATACAGTTTTCAGCGTTTGTGTACACCGTACAGTCATCTGCAAATAGATCGCAGGACGTCGAAAGATGCAAAGGTAGATCTTTAATATATATGGCAAATACTAGAGGACCGAGAATAGATCCTTGCGGTGCTCCAATATTGAAGGTAGTGGTTTGAGACAGAGATTTATTATGTGATACTACTTGCTTTCTGTTTGATAGAAAAGATGATATTAGAGTGACTACATTAAGGCCAATTTTCATTGTCTCGAGTTTTTTAATTAAAATAACATGGTATGTCATATCAAATGCTTTCTTGAAATCAATAAACACAGTTCCACATAGACTGTTGTTGTTTATATTCTGGTGCCAATTTTCTACCATGTTTGTTAGGGCCGTATGGCAAGAATATTTTGGTCGAAATCCTGATTGGCTGTCAACAATAAGCTTGTTGCGAACTAGATACTGTAATGTTACTTTATGGATGTGTTTTTCTAGTGGCTTAGATAGTAATGATAGTAAGGAAATGGGTCTGTAATTGTTCGGGAGACCATTGTCCAATGAACCAGATTTAAGAAGAGGGTACACTTTAGCGATTTTGAGAGCTGATGGAAAGTGGCCTTTGGTTAGACACTGATTATATACAAAGGTTAGTGATGTACAAATCACTGGCGCAGCACAACGGAGAATCCGGTTGCTGATTCCATCTAACCCAGATGAGGTTGTGTTTTTTAGGTTACTGAGGTAAGTGAATACTTCAGTGATTGTCATTAGCGGTATGTCGGAAAGAATATCGCGGGAGCATCTATTCTCGCAAAACGATGACAATAAAGATAATTTGCAAGGAGAATTAGGTATTGAAGCCTTCAACTGGTCTATGTCAGTTTGAAAAAAATTACTGAATTGGTCGCATGTATTATGATTTGATGGTAAAGAATTTCGGAATTTATACTTGTTTGTCAAGGTGTTAATTGCCTTCCATATATCCTTACTATTTGTTTTATCTATTACTAAGTTCTTAAAGTAATTTTTCTTTTCCCGTCGTATGCTATATTGAACTTTGTTTCTAAGTGTACGGTATGCACCTAGGTCCCGCTTTTTATGTGCTTTATCTCTGTATGTCATAATTTTAAGTATTTCCTGGGTGATCCAAGGTGGCTTGACGTGGTGTTTTACTCGAACTTCCTTGACTGGCACATGTCTATCAAAAACATCAATAAAGGTTTTCATCCAGAATTCCAGAGCATCATCCGGGTCAGGAAGCTGATAAACATTGTCTAGAGGTGAACTGAGCAAGTCCTGTAAAAATGCGTTTTGGTTGAAATTTTTGTAACTTCTATATTTTACACTTATGTGTTTATGTTTAGGAGTTTTAATTCCTTTTTTAGACCACGTGCAGCATATTGGGTAGTGATCGCTCATTGCACAATTTGGTACGGTGCATTCTATGATTTTGTCTGAGCAAATTACATAAATGTGATCTATGGCTGTTGAAGATGACTTTGTTACTCTAGTAGCTTGTTGTACTATTTGTTGGAAATTGTATGATGCAATTATATTTCCCCATATTATGTTGGATTTGTTGGTGTCAATGTTAAAGTCTCCGAGTAGTATAATTTCCTTCCCAGAAGCGAAAACCACATCCATCATGGTAGTGAAGTTTTCGTACCAGACGTGTCCAGCACTGGGATTTCTATAAAGGTAGCCAATTATCAGGGGTGTGCGGTTTTGAAGTTTTAGCTTTAGCCAGATACATTCTATTTCGCAAGTTTCAAAGTCTAGCCTACGGTGAGCATTTAGTAAATTAGAAACATAGATTATTATGCCTGTCTCTTGTTTCCTACAGGGATCCCTTCTAAAAACTTTGTACCCTTTAATGGAGATGCCTTCATCTGAAATTGTATCATTAAGCCTACTTTCACTAAGGCCGAATAAATGAAAATTTTGATTAAGAATAGAAGATAACTCTGGTAGCCTGTTAAATAAGCTGCAAATGTTTAAGTGTCCAAGGCGTATTCCTGACTTATTGAGCCAGTGTTCCCTCTTCTCAGACATTTTATCCATGAAGAAAGTGTAAATTCGTCAAAGTTAAGCTAAAATACAAGATCATTAAAAAAATCACAATTACATTAACTAACAAAATATCAGTAATACAAATCAATAAGTAAATGGCAATATTATAACGATATAACTAATTAGACCAACGAATATAATGCAAACAAGGAACAAAACGAATTAAAGAACATACAACAAATAATTAACTTGAAAAAAACTACTTCACAAGCTAAGTACCAACTGTTATCCAAAAGAATCAATAAATGACTATACAAGTCAATGTCTCTGTTTAAAGCGGGGAGTGAAGACCCCCTCACTCAGGGTATTAAGGCGATAGAAAGTATTATAAAAGATATCTAAGTGTCAATCTCTGTGACTTCAATACGAGTCAATGTTTACAGCCGCGTACAATCTAATACGTTGCTATATAAATCAATAACCAAGTATGCGCATAAACTTTATAGGAGATACCCTTTCTTGTACCGAGATCCGGTGTTGCTTTGTGCTGAATTGCTAGTAAATACCAGGCTGTGTTGGTCCTTGGTACAGCGACATCATAAATGCCTGCCGAAGTGAAGCTGGGCTAAACCGTGTGAGGTATAACAACTCTGGGTTACAATGGAGTGGATACTGTTGATTTCTCACGGGTGTGTAACGACTTCCAACTACAGGCTCTGATTCGTGGCTAACAGGAGGCTGTGGTGGCACGTTGTTGATACTACTGGATTGATCCTTGCTGTGGAGAAGAGGGAACGTATCTTCATAATTATCACCCTCCTGCGTGAAAGAGGGCGTATTGTACAGATTTGGTGTGATGGAAATGTTCCGTCTGGCTTGGATATCAGGTGCCGTGGTTATGAGTGGTCTGCTCTCTTCTGGTTTATTGGTACTTGATGTGGCAGCAGTATGTCGTCTGGCTTGAGTTTGAGGTGGTGTAGCTAAAAGTGTCCTACGCGATCCAGTATTGGATGTAGGTTGTGTACATTCAGGGTACTTAAGATTTTTGGCGAGCAAGCTGGTGCCCAATGTAGACAAATGTACTTGATCTTTATAAAGTCGCTTTTTAGGTGCTCCTGACTGTGAAGTAAACACCGGTGTGTTGTTGATGAACTGTATGTTGTTGTGAGAGCAAAACTTCTGCAATATGTTGTTATTTATGTCAGCTAGACGACGCTGGAATCCATAACTCGGTGATATGATGGAGGAGAAGAAGATGGACGAGTTAGAAAACGTGTGACGTAATCCTTTCAAGAGCGCCAGCAGTTGAGATGTTGTGATTTGCTGGTTGTTCATGGTGTCATTGATACCAATAGACAGATAGATAGATAGATAGATAGATAGATAGATAGATAGATAGATAGATAGATAGATAGATAGATAGATAGATAGATAGATTTATGGATGGAAGGATGGATGGGTGGGTGGATGGATGGATGGATAGATAGATGGATCGATAGTTGGATAGATAGATGGATAGATGATATATTTTAGATAGATAGATAGATAGATAGATAGATAGATAGATAGATAGATAGATAGATAGATAGATAGATAGGACACTACTTGTTGTCTGTCAGATAAAAATGACGTAATTAGGTTCACCATATAGGTGCTAGTCTTCACTTGTTTTAATTTTCTAATTAAAATATCATGATCTACCATATCAAAGACTTTTCTAAAAGTTTACAAATACTGCTCCACAAATGCTGCCATCGTTGATACAAAGATGCAGTTATTGGTCATTTTTGTAAGAGCACTATGGCAAGAATATTTAGGTCGAAACCCAGATTGACTGTCAATTATTAGATCATTGTTAATTAAATGATGTAATGTTATTTTATGCATGTGGTTTTCTAATGGCTTTGATAGCGACGATAGTAAGTAAATAGGTTTATAATTACTCAAGAAGCTAATATCAGTTGAGCCATTTTAAAGTACAGGATACATTTTAGCAACTTTAAAGGCAGCTGGAAAGTAGTTTTGGATAGGCACTGGTTATATATGAACGTTAAGGACTCACTAATAATTGGTGCAGCACTCCGAAGAATACTATTACTGATATCATATAGGCCTTCTGAATTTGTTGCTTTGAGATTCGAGAGATATTTATGTACTTCTGTAACAGACATCAAGGGAATCTCAAGGGGAATATTTCTAGAGCACTTCCCTTCACAGAATGATAACAGTGAACATAAATTACATACTGAGTCTGGTATTGAGGACTTTAGATTCTCTATTTCTGATTGAAAGAAGTAACTGAAATCCTCGCATGTTATAGTGTTTGGTATTGCTGACTCTGAAGCGTGTTTCTTGTTGGTTAGCGAGTTAATAGCCTTCCATATATTTGTGTTATTTGATTTATCTACAATCACATTTTTGAAATGATCTTTCTTCATCCTACGAATTTCATATTTAACTTTATTTCTTAGCCTGCTGTAATTGATAAAATCTGTATTTGTGTGTGCTGTATCTCGTTCTCTCATGATTTCGAGAACTACGCCAGTGATCCACGGGGACGTATGTTGATTCTTGACTCGAAATTCTTTGACTGGCACATGTTTATCAAATACATTGAAGACAGTCTTTGTCCAGTAAGCTAATGCATCATCCGGATCAGGAAGTTGGTAAACATGTTCAAGGGCTGCATTTTTTAAGTCGTCTAAAAATAAATTTTGGTTGAGAGCTTTAAAGTTTCTAAATTTGATGCTTAAATGTTTATTTTTAAGAGTTGTGAACCCAATTTTCGACCATGTACAACATATTGGATAATGGTCACTAACTGCACTAACAGGAACAGAACATTCGGTACAATTTGCTGGACAAGCAACATATATATGATTAATTATAGCTGAGGAGGAGTGTGTAACTCTTGTGGGACGATTCATTAGTTGTTTGAAATTGTTAGATAGAATGATATCTTCCCATGTCTGGTTGGATTTAGTAATTTATATGTCAAAGTCACCTAATATCATGACCTCTCTACCTGCTGTAAACACCCTATCCATCTGTTACAGTCTTAGATCTCTAGGGGATCTGACCTCGGGCTCAAACAGGCAACAATAACTCCGTTAAATATAATATAGCAACATTTATTGAACTTAGGTATACAGTGCGTTGGCGCAGTGGGTTTAACAAGCCCGCACTGATTAGTTGCATATCACAGAGGTTTAACATCACACATGATCATAACAAACGTTCTAAGCAAACTATCTAGCATATGTCTATGACCCTAAATACACATGGGTCTGAACTATTAAGTCCCTCTAAGGCAGGCCCTGTTGCCTCTCCGATGTCCCGTCTGTCTCTGCCGGTCCACACGTGTCGCAATCCGACACGGGTGGTAACTCTGTCCGAGTTCCTCGTGGACCCCGCAATAGGCGGGCCACATCAGTGTCCACGGGACAGTGGACTCACTGACCAGTCCTTCGAGAAGGCTCTGGATTACTCAAGCCTTCGAGTGTCTTACTTCTTTCCCTTGGGCGGGAGTTGTAGCCCTTCGCCAGTGCATATTAACTTATGTTGGTTTACCGTATAATGTGAGGCTGTGACAGGATTCCCCTCTCTCCCCCCTGGTTTGATGGGTTGTTATAAGGTAATTAGTTCTGTACTAATTCTGTCACAGAATCACATAAAGTCGGTGTTTGTAGTTTGGTGGACAGTAACTTGGTAACCTACATATTGGCATCAACACTCATGTATTCTCCTATACACCACTTCACGGTGATTTGCTGAAGAGGTCTCTCTCTCTCTCTTGTGTCCTTAAAAATGCTTATCTGACCGAAGTTACGTGACGTTTCCTAGTTGTTTCTACAACCCATCCTTCTAAAAGTATCCTATTGATACCAAGATAATTAACCTCTGTATTAGAGAGGATTAACAAGACAAAAGTCTTGGCTAATTAAGTACACCTGCAAATCTTGTTCTGTGTGTGCATTTCAATACACTTTTACTCTCGTATGTTGTATAATGCTGAATATGTAGTTACGCTGTTATTTTATCCCATCTGACTACATGTGTCCCTGTTGGCTTGTTAGTGTGTTTACTAATAAGTGGCTGCTTCTAATAAAGTGACTGTATTTTAATTGATAGTGTTCAGTTTTGAATTTTGTGTAAAGTGTGTGCTGCATGTGTGGCTTATCTCCAAGCGTCACGAGTTGGGATATCCTTAATCATGAATTACCCCAATGTGTGTAATGCATGATCAGGCATTCCAAGCAGTGGTGCTTAGATGTAGTATCCTAAATACTAAACGTGTATTAACAATTAAGACAAGTACTACAATTTACATGAAAGACGCAGACAAATTAAAATAAATACGTTTTGCGTACAATTTGTCCGCTCAGTATATCGCTCTCTCATTTAATTCATTCACCCTGTCATTCACACATCTTTCATTCAAAATAGTATTTGGTTAAAATATATAAGTAAAGTTGAGGTAAGTGTTATTGCCCTTAGAAAAAACGGAATTCGGCGATATATTCCCTTTAAGATAATACGTACTTTTTGTACGATGACTCAAAAATGGTTTATAATTTACATAGAGAAACTTGCATAGGAAGAGTATTTCGCCTATGAGTGGCAATACCTGTAATATTATGGTAGAAAATGTACAAATTACAGGTTGACATATTTTATATACATAACTCAATGCAAATATAATACATATTCAATACTAAATTAATTAACTAAGTAACTAAATCCAACGATGATGTGCGCGTCGTCCTCCTGTGGTCAGCGTGTCGCGCCATGAATGTTAACAGTTAGTATGGCTGTCTCTTGAGTGTTGTAATCGACGTAGTTCTCTTTAGGCTGTTTGCAAAGTCTCTTAGCGACAGCAAATATGGAATGTTCTCAATGTCGAGTATGAAGTGTTCTTAATGCTTTCATGATCAATGTCAGTTCACTGGTTGAATTCATTTCACACATAATGTTTCTCGCTCGGATTGTTCCTAGAGCTTTGGTAATTGGTAGTATAGTTCTCAAAGTTTCACGTTCGTGGGTGTTATACGTAACCTATTCACTGAGGTGTTATTACTTTTAAATGAAAGTTCTCTAGCAGGTGTAGAGTTACACTGTTCTATGCCACGGGATAAAATATCACAGTTTCTGGTATGGCGAATGGTTAATGTGCATCATGTTATTCTGATGGCGCATTCGTTTGCAGCGATAAAATATCAGCTATAATGTTATCGGTGCCTCTGATATGGCGGATTTCGAAGTCGAAATTTTGGAGACGAAGACACCATCTTTGTAAACGATGGTTTTTCGGAACACCTTGCTTCAGCACCAACAATGGCGAGTTATCGGTGAGTACAACGAAATGGGAACCTAAGAGGAACTTAGATAATCTGAGCATACAAAATAATAGACTTAATGCCTCCAATTCCACAGTAGAGTAATGTGTCTCTGCCTTCTTTAGCTTACGGCTTACGTAGAGAATTGGGTGTCTCACTCCTTGCACTTCTTGCATTAAACATCCTCCAATTGCGATAGCACTCGAATCTGTGGTCAAAATAAAGGGTAAATCTATGTTTGGGAATCGTAATACTGGTGGATTAGAAAAAATGCATTTCAATCTGCATATTGCATCCTCTAAGCGGGTACTTTTACAAAATTTTTCTGGATGTTCTTTTGTCAACATATTAGAAAAAACTGATGTAAGTTCTGCCCAGTTTGGTATAAACTTAGCATAATAGTTTATAAGACCTATTACACTTCTAACTTGTTTCTTTGTAGTTGGAACTTCTAGATTGAGAATTTTCGAAACAATTTTATCATCTGTCAACAGTTTGCCTTCAGAAATTCTATGACCAAGGAAGTCTATTTGTTTATAGCCTATTTCAACCTTGGAAGATTTGATAGTAAGGCCAAATAGAAAGATCTGGTTGAAGACTTGTTGGAGTGTAAGTAAGTGAGAAGTCATATTAGAAGAATGAATGCATATATCATCAATATAAGCTTGCACGTCCTTAATGCCGTGCAATAACAACCTAGTTAACCTGACAAATGTGGCGGAAGCGTTCTTGAGACCAAATGGAAGATATCTCCATTCGTACAAACCAAGCGGTGTAGCGAATGCTGTTATATGTCTAGAAGAAGGGTTAGTGGTACTTGCCAATAACCTTTCGCTAAATCAACCTTCGAAAATAAGGATGATTGAGACATATTCAAAATGAGGTCTTCACAGCTGTTCATTGGCTCCACATCTGTTGTGGTTATAGTATTTAATCTTCTATAGTCTATGCACAAACGGATTGTTTGGTCCTTCTTTTTCACGAGGACAATCGGTGAAGAATATTGGGACATAGATTTCTGAATTATTCTATTTTTCTATAGGTCCAAAATTTCTTTGTCTAAATTTGCTCTATAATGCAGAGGAATAGAATATGGTCTACATTTGACCGGTGTCAGATCTGTCAACACAATTGAATGTATTATTTTGTCAGTCCGTCCTGGTTTGTTAGAGAAGATAGATTTATAATCGTTAAGGAGAGACAAAATGTCTTGTCGCTGCTGTTGTGTCAAAGTGTCAGAGATATGTATGTCCTTTATACTACCGTCGTCATTCGTAATTGGTACTGGAATTTCAGTATTGTCTACGTCTGTTTGATTTATTACAGATGCTACTGTTTGTAAATTGTCCTCAATGTCATTGTCGTCGTCGTCGAGATTAATCGTTGTCAATATGTCGTCAAATTGGTCGTTGTTGTCATTATCCCATATTGTCGGTAATGTAAATATGTCTTCGTCGTCTTTGTTGTCGTAAGAGTGCGTCGTAAACGATGCTTCGTTTGTCGAGGTGTCATTCAGTTGGGTAATTGTCGTTTCGTTTCTGTCATCAGTTGGCTGCGTCTGCTTACTCGTGTCACTGTCCTCTCTAGCATAGTATGGTTTTAACATATTTACATGGAATATTTTCAACTTTCCATTCAAAGAAATTTCGTAGTCAACTTCCGAAATTCTTCTCACAATTTTAAATGGTCCCTGCCAAGAGATTGATAGTAAATCTCTCTTGTCAGGTAGCAATTGTAAAATATCCTGATCTGGTTTTAATACAATTGTTTTTGCACCTTTGTTGGCGTACTGCCTGTACCTAAAACCTTTCTCCTGTAATGATGTTCTAGCCAGTATACAAGATCGTATGGTTTTGTCTCTGGTGTCAGTGACTAAAACATAGGTGGAAATTGGTAGTTGGATATTTACAGGTTGTGATATGATATCTTTGTAAATCGTGAGAGGTCCTCTTGGGTTCGCTCCATATATCAATTCGAAAGGAGAGAACCCTGTGCTTGATTGTGGGACTTCTCTATATGCGAACAGCACCGTTGGGAGAAGTATATCCCAATCGGTTGGATTTTCAGCTGTCACTTTGGATAGCATATGTTTCAGGTCCCCATTTAGTTTTTCGCAGATACCATTTGCGGCCGGTCGATAGGGACTGGTGAAACATTGCTTTATGCCTAGTAACTTAGTTACCGATTGAGTGGCATTCGATATGAACTGGGTTCCCCTATCTGAAATTATTTTCTCCGGGAAGCCAAAACGGGAGAATATATTTAACAATACGTCCGTCACATCCCTAGAGGAGATAGATTTTAATGGAATCATTTCTGGCCATCTCGTACATAGATCAATAAGAGTAAAAATATATCTATTCCCTTTGCTTGAGATGTGGTTTAACGGGCCTACTAGATCAACTGCCACGATTTGAAATGGCCTCGAGGCAGTTGTGGTTGATTGAATTTCTGCCGTAGGGTTTTTTCCCTTTTTAACCAGTTTCTGACATATATCACATGATCTACAATAGGTTTTTATGTCTTGGCAAAATTTCGGCCAATAAAATTGGGTCAGGACCCTGGCTCTAGTCTTTTCGTAACCCATATGACCTCCGAAAGGTGAATCATGGGCTATCTTTAGTACTTTCTCACGATGTGATTGAGGTAGAACTACTTGTTGTATCGTGGGCTGATCTCTGGTGTATAATCTAGTCAGAATATTGTTCTTTAATCTAAATGTCCACGACGCATTTTTAGTTAATTTTGGTTTAAGTCCTACTAACCTAAAATATTGTGAAAGTGTAGGATCTGCTTTCTGTTCTTCTCCAAAATTTGTGATGGTAGTGTTTGGTGATACAATTTCTAGTGACTCCTGCAGTTGGTCGGTGTGGGTTTTGTGAGATGTCTGTCGTGTTATTGCATTCGTGTGTTGTATGTATTGTTGCACATTTACAGGCTTGGTACTTTGTGGATCGCTGGCATCCTCAGTTCGAGGGTTTAAGTTGGTTGTATCAATGAAAGATTCAACTGCCCCTGCCTTATGCACCTCGTTGAATTCTTTTTGAATTACTTCATTGGTTGTCTCCATTGTGCTTTTGGCAGTTTGAGACAAGCACGAGTGGTGTTTCTCTTTAGAATCGCTGTGTGGGTTCTGGATAACGTTTTTCTGCTCCCAATCTCTGATTTCCTTTTCAGAGCAAGATCGTATGTTGGGCAGATTCCCAAGTATAATTTCAGCGACAGGATTTTCTAGTACTGCGCACAATACTAGTCC
The DNA here is from genome assembly GCA_963921405.1 of Cepaea hortensis. NCBI lineage: Eukaryota > Metazoa > Mollusca > Gastropoda > Stylommatophora > Helicidae > Cepaea > Cepaea hortensis. Next base: position 89,121,340 of record OY992888.1, read on the forward strand.
TGATATGAAAGGTGTGCGAATTTCGACAAGAGCAAGGGGGTATTTTTCGATGGTGCCTGCGAATGTGCGACAAGTTACGTGTTTGTGTGTGTAGTCTTTGTCGTTGACTAATGTTTTCTTAATTCCACATAGCGTTGCGCCGGAATCGCGGATTAATGTGCACTTTTTGTTGTTTACAAACCCTGTTGAGAAATTTAGCTTGCCTGTAGATGACAAGGCAGCGTTGGCCATTTCATTAGAAATAGGGATCGTGTGGCCACATAACAATGTTGTGTCAAGTTGGAATTTCCTGCAGGTGTTACATTTGTTGTATGTAATGGTGTCAATGATTTGCACTGCATTCCCTAGCTCACTCGAACTTTCATTCTGATTGTCACACTCATTCAATTGTTCAATATCTTCATCTGAGGAAGTTTCAACTAGTGCAGCATTAGCCTGCTTCATTAATTTACGCCCATCACAAAAACGTGAATAGTGCCCAAAGCTGGAGCACTCTCTGATAAGCATTTCTCTTGTTCTTTTGCTTCTCCACTATCATTTGGAGATGATGTGGATAATTAGGTGATTTGTCGCACATCGAGTACTCTTCGTGTGTCAGATGACAATATTGACACTTAACTGGCTTCCTGACATTCGAGCGTGGTTTAAACTTGTTTTCAGTTGGTTTCGAGTATCTAGTGTTTACAACTGCTGCTGTTTCGTTTTGACTTAGGTTTAATTGGAAAATATATCTGTTCGCTGTGAAAAATGCGCTCCCCTTGGTCTCTACTTCTTGGATACTCTTACAGTCCATTTGTTTCAAAAACTTAGCAAAAGGTGTTGGGATTGTACTAACTATTTTGTCAATAATAATGAGTTCTTTTAGTTTGTCATGGTTGTTGTTAGTTTTAGCTGAGTTAATCCACTTTGTGCAAACATCCTGAACTGTAGACACGTAGTCAATGAAGGTTTGGTTAGGTTGTGGGGATAATTTTGCGAACTGTTGTTGGTAGCCTGCTGTATCTAATGAGAAATGTTGGAGAATGCGTTGCTTTAAATAATCATAATCTTTTCTCAGCTCCTGTGGAACTGTCTCTATTACTTTTAAGGGTTCCAGAGCTAAGTTTCTCATTAAAATAAATGACCAATCTGATTTTTCGACCTTATGGTAGGACATTAGACACTCAAAATTTTCCAGGTATGCACTGATAGATTCTCCTGAGCAAAATGCTTTAACGAGGCCTTTAAACTTGTTATATTTTTGTTCCTCCTCCTTGCTTCTCAGTTTATTTACAGATATTTCTACGTTGGAATCAATCTCCATTTGCTTTAGTCTTACTTGTGTGTCGGCATTCAATTGGGCTAGTTTGGCCGCTGCTTCAAGCTCCATTTGTTTCTCTTGAGCCTGCAATTGCATTTTCTTTTCTTCTGCCTGCAATTGCATTTTCTTTTCTTCTGCCTCAATTTGCTTCTGTTGTTCTTCCCGTTCTATCGCTCTTTCTTCACGGGCAATGTTCTCTGCGTGTGTCTTCTGTGCCCATTCTGACAGTTTCTCTTCTTTATAACCTAATTTCATACCTAACTCAATACATTTTTCTAACGTAGACAACTTGTCTTTTACTTGTTGGTAATTTTTCTGAAATTAAATCCCTTAGACAAAAAAGTTGGGGAGTAGAAAATTTAGTTATCTCCCTTAATGTTTACATGAGCAAATATAAATGCAAAGTTATGTTGGTTACAAGGTTATGAATATACATACAAATCAATGCAAAACAAAAATGTTACATGGATGGATGGTGATAAGTACCGCTTAGGGTTGCAATGGGCATGATATTAAACTTATCTTATATTCCCTGAACTTGCGAATGTTGTCTCGTTCTCTTGCCACTGTTGGAAGATAGGTTACATACACCACAATTCGCGGAACAATCTGCTTGTAGAATCGAAAAAAAAATAGTAACAGTCAAATGTCACAGTCATGTCAAATTTTATAGTATTAACTTCATTGGGAGTTTATCTGCAGAGGGACTCATACTAGTTCATTTCTAGATAGCTGCAAATTACTAGAACATGTTCAGTAATAAATTTGATATCATTTACTTAATTTTTTACTTGGCAATCAGTAGCCGTCTGAACGTAAAGCGTTTGCCAAAACCGGAGCTTAGCCCCCAAAAAGCCTGTTACAGTCTTAGATCTCTAGGGGATCTGACCTCGGGCTCAAACAGGCAACAATAACTCCATTAAATATAATATAGCAACATTTATTGAACTTAGGTATACAGTGCGTTGGCGCAGTGGGTTTAACAAGCCCGCACTGATTAGTTGCATATCACAGAGGTTTAACATCACACATGATCATAACAAACGTTTAAGCAAACTATCTAGCATATGTCTATGACCCTAAATACACATGGGTCTGAACTATTAAGTCCCTCTAAGGCAGGCCCTGTTGCCTCTCCGATGTCCCGTCTGTCTCTGCCGGTCCACACGTGTCGCAATCCGACACGGGTGGTAACTCTGTCCGATTTCCTCGTGGACCCCGCAATAGGCGGGCCACATCAGTGTCCACGGGACAGTGGACTCACTGACCAGTCCTTCGAGAAGGCTCTGGATTACTCAAGCCTTCGAGTGTCTTACTTCTTTCCCTTGGGCGGGAGTTGTAGCCCTTCGCCAGTGCATATTAACTTATGTTGGTTTACCGTATAATGTGAGGCTGTGACACCATCATTGTAATGAAACAGTCATACCAGCTATACCCAGCACAAATATTCCGATATCCAATGAGAAACGGTTGCAGGCTGACTGGCTTCACCTCTAACCAAACACAATCTATCTCTTCTATCTCGAGATCACTTCTACAGGAACAGTTGAGAGAATTGGAAATGTATACATCAATACCTGACTCTAATTTTTGATTTGCGTCTCTTCGAATTACTTTGATGCCATTAAGAGAGATTTCAGAGTCGGTTATTTTGTCGTTGAGGCGGCTTTCTGTGATTCCAAACACATGGAACTGTTTGCACAGTATTACTGAAAGCTCAGGTAATTTATTGAGCAAATGATAGATGTTGAGATGGCCTATATGTAGACCATCTTTGTTGAGCCACTGATCGTGATATGGCGAACATTACACAATGAAAAGATGATGTCGCTTGCGGTAGAAAATTTGAAACTTTATTTAGTGGTAGTTAAGAATATTAGAGGGGGTAGGAAAATGTCTGTGATGGAGTGACATCATTAACGCTCGGTGCAGGACTGAAGGATTGTATTGCACTAGCTGTTGAAGTTGACAATTCCACTGATAGGAGTGTAGATTACCTTCCAACGAGGGACCACTGCTATGAGAGCTACTGGAAGTGCATACATTGGAAGCAGGCATCGGTGGCAACGCAACATTGTTTAACGGTGTCCCCTTTGACATGATAGGTGGAGACTCTTTTATTGGCAAGGGAGGAAACAATGCACCATACTTAGCAACATTGGGATTGGAGCCTGGATCGCTATTTACGGCATTGTATTCCTGGGGAATAAGGAAGGGTGGTAGGGGCAGAGGTTGAGTGTTTTCTGAACACTGAGAAATGGCTACAGCCAGAGGTGAAGATCGGTTTACTCCTGTAACTGGTTCTAATTGTTGTGTACGTTCAGGATATTTTATGTTCCTCGCTAGTATGCTAGTTCCTAGTTTGAAACAATGTAGTTGATCCTTATATAGTTTTTTTCTTGGGAGCCCCGGAAGGCGATGTGAAATACGGGGTATTATTAATGAAAGCATTGTTAGTTTCTTTGCAAAATGTATGTAGAGTCAGATTGCCAGCATCGGCAGTACGGTGCTGGATCTATAACATGGCGGGATGATTGAATTGTCCCATGCATTCGCACTGCGAGCGCTAACAAGTCAAGTCGCATTATTCTGTCAAGAAGCCTGATCAGCGGGAAAATGTCACGTGGAAAATCCAACAAGAAACACGCTGTTGCCAAGATGTGCAGCGTGGGAGCCGACAACAAGAAGAAGAACGTTGAGAGCCCACCTGCTAGCTGCATCAAAGAGCCTGATACTACAGCTATATCTGAAGCTACAACGAGGGAGAAGATTGACAGCCCAACACAGTCAAGAATCAAGACAGCAGAGAAGAAGGAGGAGAAAGAAACCAGAGTCGGAAACACCGACTCAAAAACAGTCCCATGGGTTGTCAAGCGGATTCCGGTGGAGCTGACAGATGAAGAAATCCTGAAGCAGCTACGTGAAGAGAACCTTCACATCCGATTCTTGAAGGCGGAGCGGCTTCTCACCTACTCCAAGATACCTACAACCTTGGAAATAGTGACGTCGGAGGGCAGCGAGATGCCGACCACAGCATCATTCAAAAAGAGAATGCAGCAACCAGAGAGATTCATACCAAGAATCACGCAATGTTCCAGATGTCAGAAGGCCGGGCACAGTAGAGCTACGTGTCGCAGTAAGACGGAAATATGCCGATACTGCGCCGATCACCACGCCTTCAAGGAGTGTCCGCTGGCCAAGCTGGACACGGACTTCCGAGCACCCAACAACAAAAGAAAGTGCGCCAACTGCCTGGGCAAACATGGAGCAAGATACCTGGGCTGTCCGTACCTGCAGAGACACAGAGACGTCTTAAAGATCGCCATCATCACAAAGACACCATTCAAGGAAGCAATGCAGAGGGGCGAGACAGCCACGGGTATAGCACAAGCTGAAAGAGATCAACTTCAAAAGCAGATAGACGAGTTGAAGAAGCAAGTCAAGGCACTGCTGACGACGTCTCCGACCAGCGATAATGAGAAGCTGCTGGCCGACATGAAAGAAATCCATCTCGACATCAAACAAGAGATTCAGCGCATGGCTGAGATGAAGAAGGAGAACGAAGAAATCCTACAAATGATCAAGACCGAAAGAGAATTGCATAGAGCTGAAATGAGACTCTTTCAAAACAAATTAACAGAAGCCACACAAGAACTCACAGAGAAACAGCAAGAAGAAAATCAAGAGACCGAGCCTGAACCGCAAGCTGAAGCCAGCAGCCTAACCACAACGCCCAAGAGGGAACTACTATACCGTCGGATCTCTGAAGGAGGCACAGAATACCCAGTCGACAAGGAGGAACTCAAGCGCGAGGAATTCAGAAGGCGCTGGGAAGTAAAAGAAAAGAAAAAGCCTAAGAAACTCCGGGGAAAACCGATGGTATACCCAGTAGTACTCTACGACCGTGAGAACGACTTCGAGTACTATATAGATGACGGTAAAATCGTCCCATGGCTGACCACGGAGGAAGAAAACTTTAGGCAGCAGTATCGCAAACGCAACAGTGAAAACAAACACAAGGAGGAAAATGAAAACGTCGATAAGCTCCTACAGAAAATACACAATAAAGGAGACAAAAAGACCAAATAAAAAGTCCTTTTAAGGACTGCAACCAATCAAGCCAGGAGCCTGCACCGCCAAAGAAAACAAGATGAAACATGCACAAAGGACAGCCACGGACCGATCCCCCAGCTGGAGGGGGATTACGAAAAGTCCTTATAAGGACTGCAGCCAGACGAGGAAGGAGCCTACACAAACAAAGAAAACCACAACAACAGAAGAGCACAAAGGATAGCCGCCGACCACTGCTGACGTCACAGACACAAAACGATACATAACCAGTCCGAAAAAGGACTCACAAGACAAGAATTAGGGTAAATAAACCCACAAAAACCACGATCCTCAATTATAACCACAGCTGATGAAGCAGGTTAGACGAGGACGAATTTGGAATTTTTGTTTTTGAAATGGAATCGGAATCGGAATGAAAAGAAAATAGATTCTTTAGGAAATTTCTTACTTATTTTTAAGCGGACAACGTTGTGCCATAAATCATTGCGTCCGGGGCGGCGAGGCCTAACTTGACGTATTTTTTTATCTTAAGATAGGATGTGCCGTGACCTAATTAACAATTTAAAATGGCCGCCAATTGTTTATTAGTTGCCTTCTATTACCGTGGCTTGCTTATTTTTAAACGAACAAGAAATGGCAAAAACACCTCCAATGTAGCGAGTTGTGAGGTGCTTATGATTTGATTGAACATAATATTGTTGACACCGATATGGACTGTTGTTCTTCTAATTCTATCATTCATCTTGAATTTCCGCAGTGTAGAGGTCAATCTGTCAATGTCAGCTCCAGGTAGCGGGTAGATCGAGGTAGTTTCGTTTTCAGAAGATGACATGCGGTCACTATAGATTCCCTTGAGCAGAGAGTCTCTAATGACGACATGAGTTGCACTGTCATCCATTGTTAATTCACGCTGTTGACGTGTCCGTTTGATTTCTTGCCACTGGTCGCTGTCATCTTTCATGCGTTCTTGTTTGGGCTGGTTGTTGATGCTCAGTAGTGGTATTGGCTGAGCTCTTTAACTTCTTGTCTGCTGCTGAAGAGTTTACACTTAAGGCCTGGGACCTATTGCTGATACGAACATCAATGGGGTAGATGGATGGTGCGCGTTCTACAGGTTTAGTAGTGTTGCAGCCTGTGGAAAATAACAATATGTCATTTTGCGACGAACATCCACTGGTCATACACACCTCTGCAGCACTATGAATACTTCCTGTTTGTGCACTTTTGTAAAATGACTGTGCACTCTTTAGTTTTAAGGCATGGATTGTTGTTTTAAAGCTGTCCTTCTGTCACAGAATGATGATAGTTTAGTGATTCCCAGATAGATTTGGATGTACCATTAATGGCAATATCGTAGAAGGGTTAACAATCGTGTACTTCATTCTGAGAGGAGGACGAATAAAAGATCATTGACCGACACAGATATGAAAAATAGGATACAGGTGTTCGCAGAGTCATGGCCTGACGATCGGAACGGACACGGAGAAACGGGACGATCGCGCTGGGGACACACGACCGGAGAAAACGATCAACGAGTGAAGTTGCTTTGAAGTATTCGCGTACGGGGAAACTCAGGGAACAGCGTAACAGCGAATGAAACGTACAACTAACCACTACGTGATTTCTCCGCTGTTTGATGGGCAGGATACGGCAAATTTGATTGTAGATCAAACAATCAACGGAAGATTGGACAATCGTTTTAAATAGCAGAACATGGGGTTTCTGTTGAGTGTGCTACCAAACTGGACGGAAAGATGGATTTATGTGTCCCGTAATGAAAAGAAATATCCTCCCTTATAATGGGATAGAGTGCTTATGTGCGGATAAATTTCGATTCGGGGACTTAATTAATTATATATATATATAAGGTAACACTAATATTATAGGAATATTAGCATAGGGAAATATGTGTGTGTGCGTAGGGTTTACTATTGCTTTCTATTTAGTGAATAGTTTAGACTTTAGTGAATTCTGCTGTTTATGTTAGAGTAGTCTTTCGGAAGCTGTTCATTACGGCTGGAGAAAGACAATCACATAAACAGTAATATGAAGCAGACTTAAATCATCTGATTTAATGTTTATTACCCAGGTTCCACTACACAGCCTGACATATCAAAGAGGATAAACCAGTACATCTCTTGTACAGTGAAAGCAGTGTTGATAATAAAGGAAAGACTTTGTCACTTTAATCAGTCACTTCACAGGGGCAGTGAAAATATGTCACTATAGCCAATTCAACCTAAACAGTCAATAAGAGGGGGTGACATAACGAATGGCAAGAAATATGTTTTGGTGAAGTTCAGTGAAAGACCTTTATTCAAGCAGAGCAAATAGGCTAAAATATAGTGCAATTAGGTAATCACCTAAAATAAACATTGAAGAACACGAGAACATTTAACATAGAAATAGACATTCATATACAGTGATGATGTGTATTTAGTGGTGGACTATACTCCCTTCCAAAACAGGACATATCTGAACTTCAGTGACTTACCTTTATTGGATTATGTTTCTGATGATAAAACATTGACAATTGTTTTCCATAATTGGATTAAGTCCAGACTCAAGCCGGAAAGGAGCATCCAGGGTGAGACCGTTTCAATTCTATGTGAATGTCTGATGTTTTGGCCGTTTGAATAGGCTAGAGAAACTACGAAGACTAACGGCTACAAGTCCTATCTTGCACTCACATTAGCAGACACTAACAACTACAGATACACATTCAATACATACAACTGACATAGTTTTCAACAATAAACAGGTTATTAATTGTTGGAGGAAACTGTTGTCAGGGTATGTTATGAAGGAGAGAAAGAGAGAGATATAGTGTATGAAAGACGGAAGGGAGGAATGTAGACAAAAGTCATTCAATACTCCCAATAGTAGAAGGATATTACAGATGTGCTTGTCGAGTCCACTTTTCTCCAGGGACGATAAGCGACATAATTGGTGGAGCGAGCGGGATAGAACATAATACCCATATGACCTGGAGGCATAACAGGGCATATGCATAGAGGGGTACCTGCATATTGGCACAGGCATAGCGGAGTACCTGCATGTTGGGACATACTGATTGGAATAAATATAAGTATACATTGATGACTTTTAATGGAAGGACGTCCATTGGATATATGGTGCCATTACATTTATGGTAGAAACATTTCATTAATGCTGGTGACTTTACAGTGAGAAAGTTCCAGACAGGGTGAATGTGGATAGGTGGTAAGACACATTACATACCTAGTCACACGGTCACACGTCTACATAAGTCTTTATCCTATATCTCCTCTAGTGGATGAGAGAGTGGTTGTGATGTACTGTGTGGTGTTGTAGATTTATAATATTAAATAGACATAGATAAATTAAATAGGTTCTAGGTAGATTATCTGTTTATAGGAAGGACTTCTTTATTGCTTTGAGGTGTCTGTACTCAACTTGCTGACGTACCTGCTTTAACTATGGCAACTCCTAAAGTAACTACAGCCGAACTGAGGGCCAACGGGGAGGCAATTGGTTTAGCTGATTCGGAACTAACTGATTACATACAGGAAAGAGAGAGGGAAATTCGTCATGCGGAAAGAGAAGATCGAAAGATTGAGTTGGAATTGAAACGCATGGAAATGGAACAGAGCAACAAGAGACTTGACGCGGAAGAGGCCAACAAGATACGGGAACATGAATACCGCATGAAAGAGCTGGAACTCAAAACCCAAACTATGGGAGAAATAGATGGCGCGGAAGGCGGATCATCGATACATGGTGCAACCAACATGAGTGGATCTAGCTACCATGCAATGGAGTTTCCCTTAGCTGTTTATGAGGAGTCTAAAGAAAAATTTGACAACTTTGCGAATCGGTTCGAGGCTATGGCAGTCGCTATGGGACTGGATAGGAGCAGATGGGCTCTTAAATTATCCCAGGCCTTACGTGGTTCAGGGTACGAGGTCTACACACGCCTACCACCAGGACATGAAAATCAGTACGAGGAATTAAAAGCCGCTTTGATGAAGCATTATGAGGTCACAGCACAAACGTATAGGAAGAAATTTAGATCGTCTAGACGAGAGCCGGGAGAGCTATTCGCAGCCTACAGTCTGAGGCTGAAATCCTATCTCCAGAAATGGATGGACTTGGCAGAATTCCAGAGGGATTATGAGAGTCTCGAAGAGATGATGGTGGTCGACCAGATGCGAAAGCAAATGTCAAAACCTCTAAGAACCTTCTTGGGAGAGCAAGGGGCGGAACGGATTGATGTTGTGACTAAGCTGGTGGAACGATTCATAGAAGTACATGGGGAGAGTGCGGAACTAAGTACACAAACAAAAGGTCAGGAGAAACAAGACCAAAAGAAATCTAAGAACTGGAAAGAAAAAAAAGTGGAACCTTATATGAAGCCGTCAACGGAGAATTTAGAAAAGGTGAAGGAAGGAAATAAGAGCACCTCTAATTCTCCAGCAAAACGACCGTGGTCTGAGAAGTGGTGTTCGATATGCAAGTCGCCCTCTCACAACACAAAAGACTGCAGGTCGAAACCGAAAAGTACTCACTTCGCAGCATGCCAAGTGACTCCTAGGAAGGTAATCACCGACAAGGCTGAGGTCGGCGAAGAAGCTTTAAGCAAAGGGAGCACACGGAAACCGTGGAAGGGAAAAGGATGCGCACACGGCAGGGCGAAAGCACATAATACGGCTGACGACAAAGACAACGCAAAAGAGGGCAACGTCACTAAACACCTCGAGGAACTAAATGAAGGATACCCGGAAAAGTTCGAGGAAGTGGAAGACACTCAGGATCAAGGGAGACCCCCGGTGGTGGAGTTGATTGAGGTGAATGGCAAACAAGTCCAATGTTTATACGATACGGGCTTGGATGGGGAAGCTGTGATTTCTGCGGATCTAATATATCCAGAACAACTCACAGGGGAAACAATGGAGATACAGCCTGCGACAAAGAGTGCTGTGGCCATGAAGTTACCCATTGCTCAGGTGGAGATTCGGTCAAGATACGTCACCGGCACAATCAAGGCCGCTGTATTGACTGATCCCATATTTTCCATCATCCTCGGTTGTCGATATGTCTTTTTGGGAATGCCCAAGGAACCAATCCACATGGGAGCGATGCAGACACGCTCTCAGAAGGAAACGGATCAGGCAGAGACCATGATCTCAAACCCAATGCCAGGGGAGTTACGAACTGCCCAGGGTGAGGATGATACTTTGCGTCCTTGCTACAAAAAGCTGCAGAAAAGTGCTGTTCCACTCAAACGAGGACAGTACTACATGAAGAATCGGCTACTCTATCGGAGAGTCGGAAGGGGAGACAACTTACACGGTCAGTTGGTAGTCCCGAAAGCCTACCGCTCCCAAATTCTTCAGATGGGGCATACCATTTCGTTCAGCGGACACATGGGTATGGCTGCCACCAAGCAGCGGATTTCCTGCCACTATTATTGGCCAGGATTGTCTGGAGATGTGCGGCGGTATGTAAAATCATGCCCTGAGTGCCAGAGGGTGGCACCGAAACACTGGACAGCACCGGTGGTGTTGGGCGAAATGCCCATTATGAACTCTCCTTTCGAGAGGGTAGCCATCGACATCGTGGGTCCTCTTCCTAGGACAAAGAAGAGGAACATGTATATCCTCACCATGGTGGATTGCTGTTCAATGTGGAGTGAAGCCATACCATTGCCAACCATTGACTCTAAACGAGTGGCTGAGGCATTGATGGAGGTTTTTACTAGATTAGGCTTCCCTAATCAGATTCTGACGGATAATGGGTCACAGTTTGTGGGAAACTCATGGAGGAGGTTTTTGGGGTGTTCCACTCCAACCATATCCATACCAGTCCTTACCACCCTCAAGCTAATGGACAAGTAGAGCGTTTCAACGGAACGTTGATGGCAATGCTCAGGAAACTAGCCCAGGAAAAACCTGATAGGTGGGATGAATACATCCCGGCGGCCCTTTTTGCCTATAGGGAAGTGCCACATGGCTCAACAGGAGTTCCGCCAGCGACTCTACTGTTTGGTCGACCAATCAAGGGACCCTTAGAAGCTTTGCTGAGGAGTTGGACGGAGGAAGGGACGTCAGAAGAAGTGATATCCTCTTACAAATACGTGGAGGAACTGAAGGAAAAGCTTCACACGGGCTGGGCTCTGGCGACTCGAAACTTGAGGAAAGCCAGAAAGAGACATGCGGAGTACTACAACCGTAGGTCTAGAGAGAGAGAGAGAGCTCTTGAGGTGGGAGATAAAGTCTTGTTGCTACTCCCAACGGGAACCAACAAACTGGAGATAGGATGGCAGGGACCTTTTCCCATGGAAAGGAAGGTATCCAGAACCAACTATCAAATCCGGATCCGGGGAAAGTAAAAGATTTTTCATATTAATCTCTTGAGGAAATATGAAGAAAGAACCGGTGAAGGAGCAGCTCATCTCATGGCAATGGCGGTAGCAATGGAGACTGAAACCGGACCAGACGAGGGCAGGGAGTACCCTCTAGTGCACCAGGAAACTTATCGGGAAGTAAAGGTGAACCCTGATCTGACTCTCCAGGAGAGGGAAAAGATTGCCCAGGTTCTCAAATCCCATAAGAAGATCCTGACGGATAAACCAGGACGGACAGAGCTGGTCGAGTTCGAGATGACTTTAACCACGCAGGATCCGGTCCGTCAAAAAGTTTTCCCAGTGCCATTTTCTAAAGAGAAGGCTTTGGAGGAGGAGATACAGAAACTGTTGGAGGATGATGTGATAACCACATCCACATCCCCATATAATGCCGGAGTGGTGTTGCTACGTAAACCGAGTGGAGAACACAGGTTGTGTATTGACTATAGACTCTTGAATGGTCATACCCAGTTTCAGGTGGAACCTTTGCCGAATCCAACCCAGTTATTCGCTAGGCTCCATAAGGCTAAGTACTTCTCTAAAGTGGATCTGAGTAGGGGTTATTATCAGATCCCGGTCAAACCGGAAGTTCGATCTTTGCTAACTTTCAGTACACCCAGTGGACACTATGAGTTCAATGTCATGCCTTTTGGACTCAGCAATGCGCTTAGTGTGTTTACTCGCATGATGAGAATTTTGCTGGATCCTCTACATGATCCGTCCATTATATCATTCATGGATGATATACTGATTGCTAGTGACAGTTTAGATGACCAGTTGGGGTCATTGGAGAGAGTTTTCCACAGGCTTCGGGAAGCAGGACTTACCGCGCGCCCAACCAAGTGCATGATTGGTTACCAAACTCTGGAATTTCTAGGCCACACTATCACTCCAGGAAAAATTGACCCGGAGGAGAAGAACCTGGAAAAAGTACGACGAGCTCCAAGACCTAAAACTAAGAAAGATGTCAGATCTTTTCTATCGTTGTGTGGGTTTTATCAGAAGTTCATTCCCCATTTTACCGAACTGGGAAATCCCTTAACGGAAACCTTGAAAAAGGGACTCCCAGATACAATTATATGGACTTCGGAATGCGAAAGGGCCTACAGTCACTTAAAGGAGGCGTTGGTGAACAAACCAGTTCTACAGCTCCCAGACCTTTCAAAGCCTTTTGTGCTAAGAACAGATGCGAGTGGGATTGGAATTGGAGCAGCCTTGTTACAAGAAGGGATAGAAGACGCTTCGGTGTTAAAACCTGTAGCCTATGCCAGTAAGAAACTTTTACCGGCGGAAAGGAATTACTCTACAGTGGAAAGAGAATGCTTGTCACTAGTATGGGCCGTACAAAAATTTCAACCATACTTGTATGGATTACAGTTTAGGGTACAGTCAGATCATCAGCCTTTAATGTTCCTGGCGACTTCGCAGAAGCTCAACGCAAGATTGATGAGATGGTCATTGTTACTACAGCCGTACAACTTCACAGTGGAATACATCTCGGGTAAGGAGAATGTAGGAGCGGATTTATTATCTAGACATCCAACTTCAGAGGAAGAGGAATAGGATGGTGGATCATAGGAATCAAAACTACATTGAAGAAGAGTCGACGCGGCCAACTCTCTTAAGAGGGGGCCTTTGTCACAGAATGATGATAGTTTAGTGATTCCCAGATAGATTTGGATGTACCATTAATGGCAATATCGGAGAAGGGTTAACAATCGTGTACTTCATTCTGAGAGGAGGACGAATAAAAGATCATTGACCGACACAGATATGAAAAATAGGATACAGGTGTTCGCAGAGTCATGGCCTGACGATCGGAACGGACACGGAGAAACGGGACGATCGCGCTGGGGACACACGACCGGAGAAAACGATCAACGAGTGAAGTTGCTTTGAAGTATTCGCGTACGGGGAAACTCAGGGAACAGCGTAACAGCGAATGAAACGTACAACTAACCACTACGTGATTTCTCCGCTGTTTGATGGGCAGGATACGGCAAATTTGATTGTAGATCAAACAATCAACGGTAGATTGGACAATCGTTATAAATAGCAGAACATGGGGTTTCTGTTGAGTGTGCTACCAAACTGGACGGAAAGATGGATTTATGTGTCCCGTAATGAAAAGAAATATCCTCCCTTATAATGGGATAGAGTGCTTATGTGCGGATAAATTTCGATTAGGGGACTTAATTAATTCTATATATATATATAAGGTAACACTAATATTAGAGTAATATTAGCATAGGGAAATGTGTGTGTGCGTAGGGTTTACTATTGCTTTCTATTTAGTGAATAGTTTAGACTTTAGTGAATTCTGCTGTTTATGTCAGAGTAGTCTTTCGGAAGCTGTTCATTACGGCTGGAGAAAGACAATCACATAAACAGTAATATGAAGCAGACTTAAATCATCTGATTTAATGTTTATTACCCAGGTTCCACTACACAGCCTGACATATCAAAGAGGATAAACCAGTACATCTCTTGTACAGAGAAAGCAGTATTGATAATAAAGGAAAGACTTTGTCACTTTAATCAGTCACTTCACAGGGGCAGTGAAAATATGTCACTATAGCCAATTCAACCTAAACAGTCAATAAGAGGGGATGACATAACGAATGGCAAGAAATATGTTTTGGTGAAGTTCAGTGAAAGACCTTTATTCAAGCAGAGCAAATAGGCTAAAATATAGTGCAATTAGGTAATCACCTAAAAGAAACATTGAAGAACACGAGAACATTTAACATAGAAATAGACATTCATATACAGTGATGATGTGTATTCAGTGGTGGACTATACTCCCTTCCAAAACAGGACATATCTGAACTTCAGTGACTTACCTTTATTGGATTATGTTTCTGATGATAAAACATTGACAATTGTTTTCCATAATTGGATTAAGTCCAGACTCAAGCCGGAAAGGAGCATCCAGGGTGAGACCGTTTCAATTCTATGTGAATGTCTGATGTTTTGGCCGTTTGAATAGGCTAGAGAAACTACGAAGACTAACGGCTACAAGTCCTATCTTGCACTCACATTAGCAGACACTAACAACTACAGATACACATTCAATACATACAACTGACATAGTTTTCAACAATAAACAGGTTATTAATTGTTGGAGGAAACTGTTGTCAGGGTATGTTATGAAGGAGAGAAAGAGAGAGATATAGTGTATGAAAGACGGAAGGGAGGAATATAGACAAAAGTCATTCAATACTCCCAATAGTAGAATGATATTACAGATGTGCTTGTCGAGTCCACTTTTCTCCAGGGACGATAAGCGACACCTTCTCTTCTTTAAGGAGTCGGATTTCTTTTTGAAGGCGAGCGTTTTCTTCTTTAAACACGGCAATGATATTAGTTGTGTTGTTGGAAATAAAGTCTTTTTGTCTGTCCCCCAAAGCCTGGATGAGTTCACGGCAGGCATTGTGATTGTGTGGTTCAGCTGAGAAAAGATTGACTAAAGATGATGTGTTAGTCTCATCAGATTGGGCTACTGAACTGTGATGTTCGTCCAGCTTGAGCTTGGGATCATTGTCTGCAGATTCACTAAACCACACGTTTGAAGTTGGCGTTGAAAAAATCCGACGTTTGGGTGGCGTGCTCGTCAACCTTTTCCCCGTCTTGTCTTTGTTTGTATTTTCATGGCGCTTGGATAAAGTAGAGTTCCGTAAGTTGGACACCATATTAGTAATGTATGCGGCTCGAACAGGCAGGGAGTACACACAAGATCGCCGCCTTTCGGTAGAGCGTGTTTGGTGACTTACCACGCGCTTAGTCACACATGGTTAAATCACACGTTGACGTTAATCGATAACTGATTTTTGCATTTTACAAAGAAATCAGCATTTCACTAAATAATAGTCACATAAACTTAACATATTAATTAGTATTTGATCCAGTTTTAGATAAAAACACAATGATATACACATCATCTCGATTGAAATAGGCAAAACTTTGATAAATTATATAACAATTGGAAGAGCATGTGAAAACACGTCCACTGGTAGCCGGAAACCGTAGATGGATCGATAGATGGATAGAGAGATGAATAGATAGATGGATAGATATATACATTATATATTTTTAGACAGACAGATAGATGGATAGATAGATAGATAGATAGATAGATAGATAGATAGATAGATTAGATAGATAGATAGATAGATAGATAGATAGATAGATAGATAGATAGATAGATAGATAGATAGATATATGCATTTATGGATGGATTTATAGATGGATGGATGGATAGATAGATGGATCGATAGATGGATAGATAGATGGATAGATGATATATATTTATATAGATAGATAGATAGATAGAGAGATAGAGAGATGGATAGATAGATAGATAGATAGATAGATAGATAGATAGATAGATAGATAGATAGATAGATAGATAGATAGATAGATAGATAGATAGATAGATAGATAGATAGATAGATAGATCCATCCATCATGTGCCATGCCGGTAAGCGTGTTCGGTCATGTTCTGCCATCTCACTCGACCACCAGAGTCGTGGATAGATAGATAGGTAGATAGATAGATAGATAGATAGATAGATAGATAGATAGATAGATAGATAGATAGATAGATAGATAGATAGATAGATAGATTTATGGATGGACGGATGGATAAATGGGTGTGTGGATTGATGGATGGATAGATAGATGGATCGATAGATGGATAGACAGATGGATAGATGATATATTTGTTGATAGATAGATAAAGCATCTGATGGCTGCAGAAATGTAGTTTCTGAGGAAAATGCAATGAATACCATGGACAGACAGAAAAACCAATGACCAAGTACTACAGGAGACAAATGAACGTCGTAAACTGATTAGAGAAATTAGACGTAGACAGTCAAAAATTTTTGGACATGTTATGAGAAGAAATGGATTGGAGAACTTAGTGACAACTGGCAAGATCGAAGCGAACAGACCAAGAGGAAGACAGAGAGGAAAATACCTGGATAGCTTGGCCACATGGCATGGACGAGACAGGAACACTGAGCTGATCCACGACACTGGTGATCGAGTGAAATGGCGAGTCATGACCGCCCACGCTTTCCGGCATGGCACATGATTGATTGATTGAGATAGATAGATAGATAGATAGATAGATAGATAGATAGATAGATAGATAGATAAATAGATAGATAGAGGGATGGATGGATGGAGGGATGGATGGATGGGTGGGTGGATGGTTGGATGGATTGTTGATTAAATAGATAGATGGATAAATAGATAGATGAATAGTTGGAGTGATGGATAGATAGATGGATAGATAGATGGACAGATGGATAGATGATATATTTCTATATAGATTGATAGATAGATAGATAGATAGATAGATAGATAGATAGATAGATATATAGATAGATAGATAGATAGATAGATAGATAGATAGATAGATAGATAGATAGATAGAGCGCGAGAGAGATAGATAGATAGAGAGAGAGAGAAATAGAGATAGATAAATAGAGAGAGAGAGAGAGAGAGAGAGAGAGAGAGAGAGAGAGAGAGAGAGAGAGAGAGAGAGAGAGAGAGAGATTGTGTTTGTGATTGTTAATGCGTATATGTATATAAGAGGGAGTGTGTATTCGTGAGTTCTAGAATGGGTGTATAATCGAGAGTTTGTAAGTGTGTATGCAGGTATTATACATGTGTTAATGCATGTGCGGTGTAAGTGTATGTGACTGCCACATATGATAATATTCATTGTGTATTTTCACAACTTTCATTTGATATTGTTTGTTTTTCTCTATGTGAATGTAACACGCATGCAAAATAGATAATTGATGTATGGAAGATGTGTGACTGATGAATATGTACATACATGCATACACTCACACGCACATACATACCTATTTAATATGATATAGATATATACATTGTTGCGACAGGCTATCTGGCTGATGCTTTTGACTGTCTTCGTGGGAGTATTTGCTGATTTTGGTTTAGATGGATACGATGGTAGTGATCAAAGAGGACCTTGGCAATTTTACTGTAAGTATAGAATATTTATTTTGCATTATTATGCATTAAATAGTTGTTACAGTGCATTATTATTGTTGACATTTGTCATTTAAATTCAACAACGAAAACAAATGTCGTGAATTTACACAAATATTCTTAAAATAATAGGTATTCTCTTTAGATGGTTCTTGATTCTCTTGCCCCTGGGTAGAGGAGGCTCCTGAGTTCTTACATCGGCCCATCTAGGAGATTGAAATCTCCGATTATAAATCCCCAAGTTTAAGATGGACCTGCATGCCGAAGACTGAATGGCCACGGGTGAGCTGTTCCGGAAATTGGAACGTCTGGTATGCGGGCGGGGTGGCGCCGGGCGTATGGACTCCTGCAGGACATTCCCTGCCACTTCCCTTGCAGGCAGGCTCTACTAGGGTGATCGGTTAGTTCCTGCCTTTTAATCAAACTAACTATGGACAATAAAAATTTAAAAAAAATTAAAAAACATAATTATCGCCGAAGCAACGGAATTCGTGCTTTGTGCTCGATTCCTTTCTCAACAGCCAGCGGAGGAGAGAATGAAGATCAAAAGAAGAGGTAGGGGAGAGGGGTGAGGAAAAGGAAGAAGAGGGCTGGAGCCAGAGGTGGTAGAAGGAAAACAGATCGTTTGGGACTCAAAAATGTACGGGTTGGGTATTGGAATTGCCGTAGTGCAAAGCAACGAGGACCAATACTGGAGAAACTGGTCTACGATTTTGATGTCCTGATGTTACTCGAACTTAAGACAAACTCTGTTTAAGTTTCCTGGCAATGCATGTTCCATAAACACAACCGGTTGTGGAAGACATGGGCAGGCTCTGGTGGTCAAGGATAGCTTACAGCATTCGATACCCGACATGAGTGGGTCAGGAAAGTAAAGAAGTTGCGTAAGCAGAGATATTGTCGGGACTACTTGAAAGGCTTAGCGGATACCCCTGGTACCAGGCATCTGGTATGTGGTGACTTCAGCGCATGCGCCAAAGAGTGGGACAGGTCGGAAGACTACAGGCAGAGCACTACACTTGCAGATTCCTTGCTTGAGACGGATGTGGTGTGTCTAAATGATGGGACACCAACTAATCTGGCAATGAGACTGGAGGACTCTGAAAGGGCCATTGACCTGGCATTTGTATCTCAAGAAGCGGCATCAGACATAAAGTGGAGTGTCCTTGTGGATCATGGAAGCGACCACCTACCCTGCTGTAATATTGCCTACGTCCAGGTCAGTCAGGACTATAAGAGCCTGTGTCAGAGTCTCACATGGAGTCGGTAGGAACATAAAGATAGAAAGGAATTAGAGAACGGACATAACCCCAATACAAGGGAACTAAAGAAACCCACTCGAATGCTCGAACAATCTAGAGCCTTCGAGAAGGATAGGTCAGTTCGCCTACAGCCCCGTGTACACAGGTGGAACCCGCTTACCGCGTGCCAGGACCTGTCCTACGAGAAGCTCGAACAGAGTTCCAGCCCGTGTCCGATTGAGACACATTAGAGGGCAGACGCCGACTGGACATTGAAGAAGCAACAGGGCTTACCTTAAGGGGGACTTGATAGATTGAACCCAAGTGTATTTAGGGGTGTTACTCATAAGATATATAGATGATAGAGTTTGTTGTAATGATCATGTATGATTGCTTTGTTATGAACTCCTGTGATAGTGTACTCATGTGTAGCTGGCTGCGAAAACCATTCTTGGCCAGCTTACTGTAAATAAATTATATCAGATAGTATTAGAACGGAGTTTGTTGCCTGTATGAACCCGAGTTTCATTTCCCTAGGTCTCTAGGACGTTGACAGGCTACCGAACATTCTTTTATAATTGCGATCACTCTTCGCTCTTGGGGCGCCTTAGATCACAGGGACGGTCTAAACCAACAAGAATACTGTTCGCCCAACCACCATGGTGGACAACAAAGGCGTTGACATAATGTAAGGAAGAGAGGGCGCGATAAGGAATTTGGCAGAGGTTGCGGAGAGCAACATATTCACTTGCTACCGAACTGGAGGAGGCGGAAATGTATGGGAAAAAAAGTTACGGTGCAGGATTTTATACTCGAGGCAGCAGAGGCAAAGATGATGAAGTGGGAACAGTTTATAAATGAAGTCGGTGTGGATGTAACATTGAGTAAATTCTGGAAGCTGCGCCGACAGATTAACAGACAGGCGATACCTGGTACACGTGGTACCGTTTACGATGATAGCAACCTACCTATGACAATTGACCAGGACAAAAGGGAAGCTTTTCTTTCACGATTTCTAACACAGACGGATGAACAAGATAAAACTGTTAGAGATACGGTCAGAGAAGCATTGTCACCGGTCACTAGGAAGGAGGACATTGCGGCTATGGTGGAGGATATTGAACGGGTAATGAAGAGGGGAAAAGACAAAGCACCAGACCCGGATAGGGTGAGGTACACCAATGTGAGTTGAGTTGAGTTGAGTTAAGAACCGACATCACTGCATTCAGGACATTCCCATACGTGCTCCGTTCCCTCGTTCAACAGCCAGCGAAGAGTCATACTAATAATTGTACCCACCGCTATCTGATTAAAAGTTCTCCTGGTCTTCCCTCTCAGTTTTGAGATTCTGCCAGAACCCCTACCGATCCCCCACAATCTCATTCTTTCCACATATGGGTTCTCGATATGTTCCTCCGCCTTCCCCACCTGCTTCCACAAGCGCTCGACCACCTCCCTCTTGTCCATAGGCAAAATTACACCGAAAGGTGACTTCCCTGCTAGCCTATCAGCCTGTTCATTCCCCGTACACCCGAATGGCCAAGGCATAATATCCATACAATTCTTATGATCTGTGATCTCTGAAGCGACGAGAGGCATTCCACACGAAACATTGCTTTCTCCACCTTACTAAGCATACTCTTTGACTCAGTAATGAATACAACGTGTGTTGCAGTAGTCTCCTCTAGCCACCGGAATGCCGCTGTTACTGCCTCCACCTCCATTCTCGTGCTGGAGGTCGTAGTCTCATATACCAGACTCTACTTTTTCAAGACTCGCCCATTAGCCTTTGCAATAAAGCCCCAGCCACTACGTCTATTTCTCACCACTGACCCATCGGTGTAGATGACCATGCCACCTTGATGTGTGTTGCTCTGGATCAGCTGTTTGCACTTCAAACTCAGTTCGGCTCGCTGCCCATTCTCTGCAGTCACGACCCAGTGTTAATATTACATTGTGCCAGTCCGTCATGTCTTCCGCAACTTCAACACACTCTCTTTCACGATTGATGCTCTCTAGATCACACACCTGACTTACAGAAAGTTCTGTTTATGCCATCCAGGACCTGCCTCGTCTTAGTCTATGACCCTTAACCATATGCATCGCTGCATGCAGCGGGTGATCCCTGTCTGCGGCAACTCTCATGTATGGTTTGGCCTGAAGGACCCTATGCCTATCCGTCATTGTTGATAGCGCCAGGATATGCCTCATGCTTATGAATTGTGTGTCCTTTGTGTGTCCTTTGGATTAACCGCATGGCAGCATTCTGTATGCGCTCCAACCTTTCAAGGTGGCTCTTTGATACTGTCAGCAGCCCCAAACCATACTCCAATATGAGTAACATGAAGGATGGGGTCTTGTAGGAAATGGTTCATTATTTCAACCTGAGCATGGATACGGCGGAAATACCCCAGGATTGGCTGCATAGCTACCTGGTCCCGCTCTTAAAGCTAGGTAAAGATCACTCCAGACAGAATGGATACCTAATCATAACTCTGCAAAACACCTTTAGCAAAGTCTTCGAAAAGATAGTAGCCCGCAGGCTCCAACGACATTTGGAAAGTCGTAATCTGCTTTCCAAGGAACTTTGGAGTTACCGGCCTGGGAAGGACACCTGGACCAGTGCGCTCACTTTTGCATTTGATGTCTATGAGGGCTTCCAGGTTAAACAAGAGACGTGGCGGTAGCTCTTGAACTGGAGGATTCGTATAACATGATTAGGTACGTTCGTTGATATACACTCTGTTGAACATGGAGGTATGCCCTGGCCTTGTCATATGGAATTCGGTAGTCCTTTATGCATTACGCATTGGTTACTGAACTTCTGATCCCTCTATGATTACACCTGGTTTGCCACATAGATCTGCCTTGTCGCCAGTGCTCTTTAATATCTAGACCAGCAACGTCGCAGCTGTTGAGACACCAGGTGTTGTTAGAATCTTGACATGTGAAGATGATGTGCTGGTGTACAGACAGGGCAGAGAGAGGGACAGTTTAGCTCGCTGCAGATTTACAGGTGGCAGTAAACAGGGTGATAGAGTGGTGCAGGGACGCGGGAGTCGTTATACACCCAAACAAGGTATCGGTTGTGTGGTACACCCTGAATAACCGAGTTGTGAAAGCAGACGTCCCATGTATCACATTGAATGGATGTCCTCTTAGTAGAGACAGTAAATTGAAGTACTTGGGTATCACCTTCGACTGATGTATGCCTTTTAAAGATCATGTGGAAGCTCTGATTGTGAAGGCTGGTAGGGTAATTAATGCTTTGAAGGAGATGGCAGCAACCGGGGTAGAGCAGAGGATGCTTTACAGGTTGTTTCTGCAGTTAATAAGTTATGTCATTGAGTATGGTTTGGGGCTGCTGACAGTATCAAAGAACCAGCTTGAAAGGTTGGAGCGCATACACAATGCGGCCATGCGGGTGAATCTGGGGTGCACAAAGGACACACTAATTATATGCGTGAGGTATATCATGGCGCTACCAACAATGGCGGATAGGCATAGGGTCCTTCAGGTCAAAAGGCGCCTGAGAGTTGTTGCAGATAGGGATCACCCTCTGCATGAAGCCATGGATATGCTCAAACGTCACAGAATGAGACCAGGCAGGCCCTGGATGGCACAGGCGGAAATATCTATACGTCAGGTTTGTGATCTAGAGGTCATTAATCTTGAAAAAAGAATGGGTTGAAGTACCGGCAGTCAGGACGGTCTGGCACAATGCTACAGCAACACTGTGTCGTGAGTGCAGAGAATGGGCAGCGGGCCGCACAGAGTTTGACGTGTAACAACTGCACCAGAATAATACCCATCAAGGTGACTTAGTGTTATATAACGATGGGTCAGTGGTGAGAAACAGACTGTGTGGTTTGGTTTTCGTTGCAAAGGCTAATTGACTTTTCTTGAAAAAAAATGAGAGCATGGCATATGGTGTTACGACCTCTAGCATGAAAATGGCGGTGGAATCAGTCATAGCAGCATTCCGTTGGTTAGAGGAGACCATTCCAACACACATTGTCTTCATCACGGACTCAATGAGTATGCTTAGTAAAGTGGAAAAAGAAATGTTTCGTGTGGGATGGCTCATCTCGCTTCATAGGTCACAGATTGTAAGAACTGTATCGATTGTTTGCCCTGGCCTTGCGGGAGTGCGGACGAATGAACAGACTGATAGGCTGGCACGGAATGTACCTCTTGGTGATCGATTACCTATAGACAAGGGGGAGACCACTGGCTGCGACTGCGTCTGTGGGACCAGGTGGAGAATTGGAGGAACTGATGCATCACCCGTATTTGGAAATGATGAGATTCCGGGGGATTGGCAGGGGTTCTGGTAGAATTTCAAGCCCTAGTAGGAAGACCAGGAGGACTTTTAGTCAGACAGTGGGAACGAAAAGTAGTGTGACTCTTCGCTGGATGTTGAACGACGAACTGTAGTTTCCGTGGATTCTGACTTATGCACAGTGTACCTGTGTGGGCTTTTGGCTTGTCGAGAGTCCTGTCTATTCTTTTGTTCACATAGGGCAATGAGGAGTGTTGTGTGTGATTGTCATTGGCACAGGAACAGAGCATAAAGGGGACTACCCGTTTCCGTGAGGTTGAAACCGCGGCTAATGACTAATGTTGAACGAGGGGACGGAGCGCATATGGGATTGCCCTGAGTGCAGTGATGTGGTTTCTTAGCTCAACTCAACTCAACTTTAGATGGTGTTGCAGAAATAATATTGCACAAGATTGTAAGGTACCTCTACACCCCCGGGTAGAAGTGTAGGTACCTCTAAATTTTGTGATGGTATCTCGATTGTGAGGTACCTCTAAATCTCAAGGTAAAAGTGTAAATACTGAACAAAAGTGTAAGGTACCTCTATACCACAATGTAGAAGTGGAAATACTGAACCGGATTGTAAGGTACCTCTCTATACTTCCCAAGGTAGAAGTGGAATTACAAAACAAGATTGTTAGGTACCTCTACATCCCACGATATATGTGGAGATACTGAGCAAAATTGTAAGGTACCTCTAAATCATATGGTAGACGTGTAAATACTGAACACAAGTGTAAGGTACCTCTATATACCCGTGTAGAAGTGGAAATACTGAACAAGATTGTAAGTTACCTCTAAATCCCAGGGTAGAAGTGAAATACTGAACAAGATTGTCAGGTACCTCTAAACCCCAAGATATAAGTGGAAATATTGAGCAAAATTGTAAGGTGCCTCTAAACCCCAAGATAGAAGTGGACGTTTGAACACTATTCAAATGCACCACTACATTTTAGTGTAGTGGTGGGAAGTCTGAACACTATTCTAGGGCGCCTCTACATCTCAGAGTTTGGTGGGGAGTTTGGATAATATTGCAAGGTGTCTCTACATCTTAGGGAAAGGTGGGAAGTCTGGGAATATGCTAATATACCTCTATATCTCAGGGTAGATGTGGGAAGTCTGGACAATACGCTAATGTCACTCTACATCTCAGGGTAGTGCTGGGACGTCTGGACAATACGCTAATACCCCTCTACATCTCACGGAATGGTGGGAAATCTGGACAATGTGATAGAAGAGGGAAGACTGAACAATCTGTAAGGTGTCTCTAAGCTCAATAATATAAGTCTAAATACTGAATAAGACTATAAGGTATCTCTATACTTAACGATAAAAGTTAAAATAAGTTAAAAGGTTTACGGTGTCTCTACACCCACGGATAGAAGTAAAACTATTGAATAAGGTATCAAGTACTTCTGCATCTCAGGTAGGTGTAGGAAGTCTGGACAATACGCTAATGTCCCTCTACATCTCAGGGTAGTGGTGGGAAGTCTGGACAATATAAGACCCCTCTACATCTCAGGCTAGTGGTGGGAAGTCTGGACAATATTCTAAAGCTTCTCTACATCTAAGGGAACGGTGGAAAGTATGACCAATAATCTAAAGCGCCCAAGACTCCAATGCACTTCTACATTTTACAGTAGAAGAACTATGATTGAACAAAACAGTTAAGTTTACGGTACATAAGGAAAGACCCAAAGAGACATTCGGTACCTATTCCGGTACCGGAGGACAGAGTTGCAAGGAGTGTAAGATACAGCAAGGTACCTCCACTTAGCATGTGGCACTGCACTCAGCGATAGAAGAGAGAGGGAAACAAAACATGAACAAAGCTGTGAAGTGCCTCTGCACGCAAGGTTGGAAATAGGTTTGATGTACCTCTACACTCAAGAGAGGCGGGGTAGGGATATCCCCTATCACAGCAGAGGTAAAGTGCCTCCTTCCCTCCGCTACCCTACGGGACACCCTTGAGCAAGCTGGAATACCCCAATCAGGGTTACGTGAAGCCATGGGTGCAGGTGGTGGATGTAGTTGACGAGAAGCTGACAGATAATTATAGGTTATGGTCCCCAACTTCATGACGGTACGCAGAAGATCTCATTTTTGGGAGTCAATGGCTACGGCCATCGACCAGTCTAATTTTTGGCAGTCAATGGCTACGGCCATCGACCAGTATGGTCACTGCTAAGAAAGAAAGCAATGGTAAATTTCCTGCTTTACAGATGCCAGGAATATCATGTATTGCAATCTAATAGAACATCCGAGAAACGGCGTAAATGTGTGCTCACATAGGAGCAGCCTCGCTCGGAAGGCGTAGTCATGAGCACCACGTGACTCCAGACCATCCGCAGGCGACTGAATGCAAAAGAGTATCAACATTGAAAGAGGGAATTTGAAATGCAGGAACTATGAACGGGGGTGGACAATTTGATAACATTAAGAATGGAATGAGAAGACTAAATTGTAACATGTTAAGTGTATGTGAGACCAGATTGCCAGAAGTGACATTATAACATCTGCGGAATATAGCATAATATATTCTGGCAGAGAAAAAAAAAACAGCAAGGAGAAGTAATTATAATATCTACAGAGAGATAACAATATTTCAACGGATATTGGACTGTATCAGACAGAGTGTTATTGGTGAAGTTGAGTGGACGACCTTTTGATGTCAATGTCATACAAGTTTATGCACCAACAGGAGACAGCAGTGATCACAGTAATGATTAATTTTATAATTATTTAGAGAAATCACTTCAAGACATGTAAGAAATCTCAAGTAAATACCATAAAGCGTGACGAATGTCAAATTTGGAAATCAGCACGAGTGATGTATAGCAGGAAAGTATGGACTTGGGGAGCTGAATGAAAGAAGTTGCAGACTTGTACAGTGGGCAAAAGAGCATGATATGATTATAGGAAACGACAGGTATATATATCACCAATGGAAATTATTGACAAGGAGGAGCCATGATCATAAGGTCAGAAATCAGACTGATTACATTACAATCAACAGAATATTTCGAAAAGGCCTCGAAAGTAGAAAAACCTATACCAAGCGCAGACTGCTGCAGCGCCGCCCATAGATTAATCGTAAGCAATACACATATATCATTAAAGAAAGTCATATATACACCAAGAAAATATAATTGATCTATGGGCACTGAGGAGTTAGGAGATAAACGATACATTCAACGTACAGATAAAGAACAGATTTGATGCATTCTCCGATATGCAAATATTATTTCAAGATGTCAGCAACCAATGGGATATTTAAAATAATTCAGTTAACCAAGCTACAAACACAACCATAAAAAAAAAGGTAAATGGACACAAGACATCAAGGCATGGATGACGGAAGACATTTTAAAACTCATGGAAATATGAAGAAATAACAAAAAATAACCATGACAAATATGAAGAGATTAGCAGGAAAATTAGGAAACTATGCTGGCGGAAAAAGAGGGGGGGGGGGGGGGGGCTGGGCAAAAAAAACATGGCTTGAAGAAAATTGCAATGAAATTGAAAACCAACTCAACATCCGGAATACAACATTAAGAATGTACAAGAATCACAAAAAATTAAGAAGCACAAAAGAATTAATGTCATCACTAACAACAGAACACACACATCAATGTGTTGCGTAAGAAAGAAAGATTGAAAAATCATAATAGAAAAAAGATCAGATTGTACATGCGTTTTCAGATTATGTCACAGACCTGTATGCTGATACAAAAGAAGAACAGTATGATAATCGGAACAATAATGAAGGACCATCAATTTTGAAGATGGAAGTTCATAATGCTCTTAACCATATGAAAACTTGCAAGATTCCGAGTCCTGATAACAGCACAACAGAAAGTATCAAGAATATAGATTAGACCAGGTCACCAGACTGCTGAACGCATTATGATACAAGAGACATACCTCCTGAATGGAGACGGATTGTATTTGCAGCAAAGAACCTCAATGGCTTGGAACGCTGAAGAAGAAGAAGAAGAATATGTACTGCAATATGTATTGCCACACAAAGTGGAGAGTGGAAAAAAAAGAAGAAACAAAGACATTTATGATCTGCTTAAGTCCCCGCTAATCACTGGTATCATGAAGGCTAATAGACTACAATGGCTGGGGCATATAGAAAGAATGGAAGAAAATAGGGAAACAAAACTCGCTTACACTCAGGAAATAAATGACCGTAGACCCCGAGGTAGACCAAGAAGGCGGTGGAGAGATAATATATATACAGACCTACAAGCATTTGGAATCAACGGCTGGCAATAGAAGCCCAACCAGAGAGACGAATGGAGACGGATTGTATCTGCAGCAAAGAACCTCAATGGCTCGGAACGCTGAAGAAGAAGAAGATATGTATTGCAATCCCGAAGAAATCAGGAGCCTTGGAATGCGATCAACATTGAACAACTAGCATAATGAGCCACATCACGAAGATTTTGCTAAGAATTATCAAGCAAAGAGTGAGGAAAACAACAACCAACATAGGAGAAGAACAATGCTGGTTTGTAGAAAGCAAGAGTACAGTAAATGGTGCATGTATACTGTGAGCATTGATTGAACGTTTTGTGGAAGTAAACAAAGACCTTCACCTTTGCTTTATTGGCTAAGCAATAGCTTTCGATAAAGTAGGACATGTCAACATGATAAACATGCTTGCAGACCTACACATTGATAGGAAACACCTTAGAATTGTAATCATTATATATATATATATATATATATATATATATATATATATATATATATATATATATATATATACAACAAGCTGCCATAAGGATTGATAATGTCAATATCAGCTTATTAAGAGAGGTGTGAGATAGATAGACATCAATAACATTTGATATACAGGTGACATATAATTGATAGCAGACAATTAGCATGATTTACAATATCTAGTAGATGCGGTTGTTGTACACATTGAACAATCAGGGTTATAAATAAATTACAAGAAGACAGATTATGGTCGTCACTAGGAAGAATGAAATACCCCAATGTAATATTCAAATACATGGGAGTATTTTTAAGCAAGTGATTCAGTACAATAATAAAAAGACGTCATTTGCAACGAGAAAAAGAGTGGTGAGGTGCTAAATATAACCTGTGCATTTGTATGGATGTGAAGCATCCTCATCATTGACACCTTGCCGTCTTGACAGACGATAGTTTGTGCTTTAAAAAGGCATAATAACTTTTACCTATGTCGGTAGCGAGTGTGACTGATAAGGCCAATTTGCGCTGTAAATGTCCGTTCACAGTGGGTGCATGTGAACACGTGGTCATTTCCACCATCATGCACCAACTTACGTCTCAAACGCTCGGTGTGTGACTTATCTGCAATAATTTTCTCCTTTGTCTTTATTCCATTTCTGATGTCTGCCCTCCATGCAACACGTTCAGCGGCGACTTGCTCCCAATGTGCATTATCAATAGTTAGTTAGTTAGTTAGTCGACAGATCATCCTCGTTGCACATCGGACCATTCATTTGTCCATAAGTGCTCGGATCCCCTCCTCAGCAAATCCCGCAGCGTGTAGCGGCTAACGACGCCAGTTCTGTGTTGGTTTATCAATCTTCTTTGGCTTCCTGCGTAGTGTTCTTGTTTGGCCACCCCTCTTTTAATTTGCTGCTCTCGCAGTCTGGCCATTGTTGTAGATTCACAGTCATCACTTGGTTCTTGCAAAAGTCTCACTTCTCGTAGAGCATTCAGAATGTCAGCCTGGTCCATGGCGCGTCCGCCCTCCACAGTAGCCTCACCTGCGAGCTTGTCAGCCCGCTCATTTCCTTGTACTCCCGCATGCCCTGGCACGAAGATGAAACTAATCTTTGCCAGCCGAGACCGCTTCAGAGGCAGCAACCATTCTCTTCGGATCGACCCCTCCTCTATCCTCTTGATCATGTTCATTGAGTCGCTAAGGAAACAAGCCCTAGTGAATGTCTGTGTCTCGAGCCATGTTATTGCTTTACTTACTGCCATGACTTCCATGGTCAGGCTACTTGTGGTTTCAGTGAAAGCACCAGAGTCCTCCTTCACAATTCTCCCTCCGGCCCGAGCTGTAAAGGCCCATGAGCTTCTCACATGTCGGACGACCGACCCATCTGTGTAGATGACTGCGTCACTGTCTAGCGAATTCTCGAAAATCAACGCTTGTACTTCAGCCTCCACAGCAGCCGGATTTTCTTGTCTGCATTTTCTATCTAGTTGGAAGCAAACTGAAAAGGATGTGCAGAAGTCTGTTGGCACTTGCACCCACTCCTCGCCAGGTTCTAAGTCCTCAAGTGAACACACCTGTTGAAGAATGTCTTCGGCTTGACCCATCCACGACCGTCCTCTTTTTAACCTGCTGCCCTTCACCTTCCTAATTTCACTATGCAGTGGATGCTGTGTGTTTGCGTTAATTCTGAGGTAGGCGCGTGCCCTGCAAACTTGCATTCTCTCTTCAATGGTTGGAAAATCAAGAAGGTAGCGCATCGCCCTGATTGCTGTATCTCTTGTACATCCAAGAATAATGCGCATAGCTTCATTCTGTATCCTTTCCATCCTTTCTATCTGCTTATGGCTGAGAGTAAGGATTGCCATTGCA
The DNA here is from genome assembly GCA_963921405.1 of Cepaea hortensis. Lineage (NCBI taxonomy): Eukaryota > Metazoa > Mollusca > Gastropoda > Stylommatophora > Helicidae > Cepaea > Cepaea hortensis. Next base: position 89,151,286 of record OY992888.1, read on the forward strand.
TACTCCAAAACAGACATGACCAGCCCCTCGTACAGAAGACATAGATGGCGCTGCTCACAGTTTGCTGCCGCCATCACCCGCATCGCTGCCAAACCCCGCTTGGCCTTTGTTATCACCTGGTCTATGTGCACATTATAAGCAAGGCTTCGATCAAACCGTATCCCCAGGTAATTCATTGCCTGCGTTCTTTCCACCGTCTCTGAACACAGCATTACAGTTGGTGTTGGATTGTTGACAATATGATTATTCAACGAGAACCAAGTCACTGTTGCCTTTGTTGGGTTGACCATTGCCCCAGCTTCATCACACCAAGTACTTATGCGATTGAGTTCGGTTTGTAGTTCCACGGCAACCTCCTCTCTATCCTTACCCTGACGATACACTAAAACATCATCGGCATATGACAATGTCCTGCCAGGTCCAGTGATCTGCTCACTGGTGATTCTCACTGTGTAGGCGTTGAACAGTACCGGAGATAATGGTGATCCCTGTGGTAGGCCAGGATATATTGTTGTTGGTTCCGAAGTCCAACTGCCACATCTAAAAACTACTTTCCGTTGGAAGAGGGCTGCAGCGATCCAACTAAGGAGGAATGGACTTACGTTTAGTTCAAGAAGCTGAAACATTAAAAAATCCAGTGGTACTCTGTTGTATGCGTCCTCAAGATCAATCGCTGCAGCGACGGTTTCAGTGCCTGAGTGGAAACCTTCATAGACATCGTGGGCAAAGACTGCTGCATTGGTCCAGGTTTCTCTTTTTGGACGGTACCCACCCAGGGTAGGTGGGAAAACACCTTGCCACTCTAGTTGGCTTGATATTTTCCTGGCAATTACCTTCTCCAGCAGCTTGCCTATTGTATTCTGCATGGTTATAATTCGATATCCCTGAATTTTTTTGTGGTCTTTGTCAGGCTTCGGCAAGGGAATCAGATAGCTGTGTAACCATTCCTCCTTGATGCTAGCACTCCCTATACTGTTGTTGTACATGTCTGCTAGTTTCTCTAGCTCATTGTCGGTACACCTATTTATGTCGTCGTATCTTATGCCATCAGGACCTGGAGCACTGTTTTTTGATCGTCGAAGCACAGCCTTGATTTCTTTCACTGTCACTGTGTCTTCATCCGAAGTGTTCTGGGCCTTGCATCTGTCTGAGGTGACCTCCTTGGCCAGATTCCGGCCTCCCATGTCTGTCTGGTTGCTCTGCTCAAGGTAGCGTTCAAAGAGGGCTTTGCCCTTGTCCTCGTCAGTCCTCTGCCAGATGAGGTCAGCACCTTGGAAGTCAGAAATGCTCTTATTCTTGACTACACCACTCATGCTTTTATGTAGTCGCCAGAACAATTTCAGTGACTTGTCTGTGCTTACTCTTTGACACACCTCTGCCCATTTTTCGCTTTTAATCACCTTGACCAGTTTTTTGAAATAGCTTACTTTTGTGTGCATCTCTCTTTCTAAGTGCAAGCAGGGACTAGGATGACCAGCTCTGTTCTTCTTGGCATTTTGCCATCTCCTTACAGCACTACGCTTATCCACCCAAGCCTTCTCCACCTCGAAACTCCACCACGGTGGCTGCTCCCAGCTTTTTTTCCTGCCCTGAAACGTTCTGCGCTTGTCACGTCTTATTTTACTCACCACATCTTGCCCTGTACTGTCATACTGGAACGTCTTTACCTTTAGCTTGTGCTGCCTGGTTCTGCCTTTCTCCACCAATATGCTGCATGGGTGGTGGTCGCTGCCATGGTGTCCTAGGACACCCCATCTACACACTGTAGTGAGTGAAGGTGAAACTAGCGCCAGATCAATAGCACTGTCCTCATCGCCTGGACGGCTTGCTGTCCTGGTGACACAGCCGCTGTTGATACAAACCAGGTCGATGGTTTCCAGTGCAGTCTCGAGCTCCTCCCCTTGTGTATTGGAGGAAGTGTTTCCCCATGATATGCCTTTAGCGTTGAAGTCACCACAGAAAATAACATTTCTCTCGTGGCCTAATATGCCACTTAAGCACTGCCACTTCTGGGCGTCCACACTTGCATTGCGGGCATAAACATTAACCAACACGAATGGTATACTGGAATGAACTCTCAACGCCTGTATTTGCATATCGTCACTGTTCCAACTGGACATGTCTAGCTCTGACGCCACCATGCTGTCGCGAAAGAGAATCGCCGTTCCCAGATGTCGTCTGTTGTAGAAACATTTGAAGCCGGCAATTCGGAGTAGCTGATCGCCCAGTCTCGTCTCCTGGAGTGCTACAATGTCGTTCCTGTAAACTAGGGTTTCTAAAATAGAGCCCCGTTGTTTTACACTGGCACAGTTCCAATATAGAATACGGATGTTCCTGAGTCCTAGACGGTGACACTTGAGTCTAAAACGTCTCAAGCCACCGCGCTTACCTGGCTTCTTTTTCCCTGCGCGGCTACCACGCCGCTTCGGTATGTTGACTGCTGATCGCTCGGAACACACACGTTGTTCCGCCATGTTGAAAAAACGTAAACACAGACTTTTGAGAACCACACACGCTGCTGAAAATTCACTCAAGGATGGCTTCGCTCGATGCACGAACTCCGTAGCACCCGCGCAGATCTTGAGTAGAAACTCCTGGTTTTACATCCTGGCACACCAATTACACGCAAGAAATGAATAAATCCATCCCCTACGCGAAAAAGTTAACGAACACAAAACAACACGACCGTCCGTCGCCATCTTGAAACCGGAAGTCCAGAGTATGGCAACCTCTTGTGGATTTGCAACCATTCTCATTGCATATGCACCGACACTGGCTTACTCTGATGATGTGAAGGATACGTTCTATGAGCATTATCAATGCTTGCATCAATCATGTCCCGCTTACACACATCTTTGAATCGTAGTAGAGGCCGACCCTGAGATCTCTTACCCATCTGTAATTCACCAAAAAAGATATCCTTTGGTATTCTACTATCATCCATCCTCCTGCGATGTCCTATCCATCTAAGTCTACGATCTTTCCAATACTTCAGAATTTGTGATTTTGTCTTGCCACTTAATACCAAGAATTCTTCGCAGACACCGCATATGAAAGCTGTTTAAATTTTTCTCTTGGTGTGAGTAAGTTGTCCAGGTTTCACTGCCATAAAGAAGAGTACTAAGGACACAGGCTTGATAGACAAGGACTTTTGTTTTGGCAGTAAGATTCCTGTTCTCCCAGACTCTTTTTCTTAACCTGTTCATTGTTGTTGCTGCCTTACCAATCCAGATTTTGATTTCCTGATCTAGGTATAATTTGCTATTTACCACTGATCCTAGATATGTAAAATTGTCTACTATCTCTAGTTCGGCGTCGTCAATAAAGATTGATGGTACCCCATGTGCACCTTGTGACATAATCTGTGTCTTCTTTTTGCTAATTGTTAAACCAAATTCAGAACAAGCACTGGAGAATGCAGATAGTAGACATTGCAATTCTTCCTCAGAGTGGGTCGTAACTGCAGCATCATCTGCAAAAAGCAACTCTCTGATCAGTACCCTCCTAATTTTGGTCTTAGTCTTCAATCTCTGAGCATTGTAGAGGCCGCCATCTGAGCGTGAGTGAATGTATATACCACCATCCTGATCACGAAAAGCATATTTCAGTAGAAGTGAAAAGTATATTCCAAAGAGGGTGGGAACTAGTACACAACCTTGCTTAACTCCAAGAGTTGGTAGGGCCTCTATGGCGTTGAGGGCATCATCTGCTAGCTTGGTCTCACTTGAGTAAAGCTCTAAATAGTGCTCGACCCATCAATCCATCTGCTGTTTCTTATCAGTGATGTTTTCTCCAGTCAAGGTTTTCAGCGGTGCGCTTCTTTTGATCATTGGACCACAGGCTTTCTTTATCCCTTCATACATGCTTCTGATGTTTCCCGTATCACTTGCGATTTGAATGGACTCACATAACTTGATCCAATAGTCATTCGCACACTACCTGGCAGCCTTTTGTACATCCTTCCTCGCTTTCTTCAGCTTACTCAGAGTATTACGCGTTGGTCTTTCCTTGTTTCTTAAGAGAGCTATCTTCTTTTTATCAATCAAGGGCTGCAGTATCTGGCTGTTTGCCGCAAACCAGTCCTGCCTCTTATGATCCACAGTGCCGTAAACCCTTACCGCTGTTTTATAAATAGTTTCCTTAAGTTTACTCCATTTATCATTTATATACAATTTTCTGATGTATCATTGAAAGCGTCTTCAAGTTGCTGTTGAAATTCAAAGCACTTTCCAGGATCGTGAGTGTTAATATTATTAATCCTTGGGCTCGACTTGTGTTTAGCTGTGTAGATTCTCTTTGGTTTCAGTCTAACCCTTTCAACAACCAAAGAATGATCTGTATCACAGTGAGCATTGTGGTAACTTCGAGTTAATGATGTATGGTTCAGATGTTGTCTCCGTGTGATAATTAAGTCCAGCTGATGCCAATGGCGGATCTTGGATGTTTCCATCTGACCTTATGCATCTCTTTTGTTTTAAAAAGGAGTTTGTAATACATAGGTCATTTCTAGTGCAATGCTCCAGCAGCCTTTGCCCATTATCATTCATGCGACCGATGTTGTATTTTCCAAGGCACACTGGCCATGAACTTGAGTCCTTGCCCACACGAGCATTGAAATCACCGAGCATAAAATGTAGTCTGATTTTGGAACTGCCTTGATCGCAGAGTATGGCAACCTCTTGTGGATTTGCAACCATTCTCATTGCATATGCACCGACACTGGCTTACTCTGATGATGTGAAGGATACGTTCTATGAGCAGCTAAGGTGTCACTACACTCAAGGATAAAAATGGACCTACTGAATATGGTGATTAGGTGTCTCTGCACTTAATGATAGAAATGGACGTACTGAACAATGATGTACGGAGTTTCTACACTCAAGGTTAGAAGTGCAAATACCGAAGAATGATGTAATGTGTATGTACATTCAAGGATAGAAGTGACAATACTGAACAAGGCTATAAAGTGTCTCTATACGCAAGGATAGAAGTGGAAATACTGAACAAGGCTGTAAAGTGTCTCTTCACTCAAGAATAGAAGTAGAAATACTTAATAAAGTGGTAATTATATCTCTACACTTATGGATCGAGGTGGATATTCTGAATTAGGTTGTAATGTGCCTCTACAATCAAGGATAGGAATGGAAATACAGAAAAGGCTGTAAAGTGTCTCTACCTCTAAGCTCTTGCCATCATGGCTGCTCGTCTTGCCCCTCTTATGGTCTTAATTTTCAGAAGTCTCAAGCGACTCCAGTTCTACACCTGGCCATTTTATGGGCTAGATGACGCTGAGTGATCCTGATTGGATTGTGCCAGTTGAAGGAACTAATACATAACATCTAAGATACAGTCAGTAACAATGCTAGAGAGACTATCTGACTACCAAACACATATTGTATACTTTGTATAGAGACTGGTTTCTGCAATTGACTTGGGCTCTCATATAGAACCATCCACCATTGTCTTGGAGAGTCAGGCGGGAGATGTGACCAGCTATCTGTTCTTGTCTCGACCATGTCAAGTGGCTATGCTATCAATACATTTACTTCTCTGTCTTCCCCTTGTTCTTTTCCTCTTAACATTGCCAGTTGTTACCAACTTGTCATGTTTATCACTTCTCATAATGTGCTTAGAAAGTCGGTTGTATCTAGTTTACTGTTTTCACTTGTTTCTTGTAGGACTTGCTTATTGAATGTTATGTTTGTCCATGGTATTTTTTTGCATGTTCCTGAAAAACCAAATTGTAACTGCCATTAGGTTGTTTGTCAGCTTTTTTGCACATTGCCCACGTGTCACATCCACGCAAATGTGCAGGGTCTATGAAGCAACTCAACATTCTTGTTCTCGTTGCAATTCACACCGTTATATTCGCCAGTATGTTTTCCATCTAGCAATAAGCAACATTTGTCATAGCGATTCTTGGTCTAATCTCTTTAAGATCCCTCCCATCAGACGTTATAACTGTTCCTAGACAGTTGTAGCGAGTCACATGTTTAAGAATATTCCCATTTACCTGTTTACAACATTGTGATATTTCTTTCTTCTTAGAGACTACCATAACCTCGATCTTCTCAAAATGCAATTCCAATCCTTGCTGTTCACTGTGTACAATAACTTCATTCACTACTCTGGTCAACGTGTGAGATTCAGAAACATGACCACCAATGTTTACTTGTGTGGCACATGATGATGATTAACAATGGATTTACGTTTATATTCTAAACAGCGTTCTGTAGATATTTTGGCAAGATTTATGCACACGACCAACTCGTTACTGCTCCTGGAGATCCTGAGTGTGTCGACCACATATGCGATAATGGAATACTAAGATTACACACCGAAGGTGAGTAGCTCGTATCTCAGTATGCATGATTTAGTGTGTTCGTCTTAGGCTTGAATGTGTACGGTTGTGTTCGTCCTAGGCTTGAATGTGTATGGTTGTGCTCGTCCTAGGCTTGAATGTGTACGGTTGTGTTCGTCCTAGGCTTGAATGTGTACGATTGTGTTCGTCCTAGGCTTAAATGTGTACGGCTGAGTTCAACCTTGGCTAGAAAGTGTACGGTTGTGTTCGTCCTTGGCTAGAAAGTGTACGGTTGTGTTCGTCCTTGGCTAGAAAGTGTACGGTTGTGTTCGTCCTAGGCCTGAATGTGTACTTTAATGTTCGTCCTTTTCTTTAATGTGTACGGTCGTGTTCGTCGATGGCTTGAATATATACGGTTATGTTAGTATGAAGGTATGGAGGGAATCAACATTGGGGGACGATACATCAATAACATTATTTACGCAGATGATAAGTCTTGATTGCAGACAATGAACAGTAGATCTAGAACAGTACTAGAATTTAGTAGATGCGGTTGTTGCACACAGTGAACAACTGGGGTTAGAATTGAATTGTAAGAAGACACAGATTATGGTCGTCACTAGGAAAGAAGAAATACCACAATTTAATATACAAGTAAATAGGTATATTCTTCAACAAGTGAATCGGTACAACTATCTCGGAACAGTCATAATATCGGAATGGAGATGCCTTGAAGGGATTAGAACAAGAATTGTCATGGCGAAGGTAGCCTGCAAGATGAAAAACATACTGCCCAATAAAAAGATATCCATTGAGACGAGAAAAAGTGTGTTGAAGTGCTACATACATCCTGTACTTGTATATGAATGTGAGACGTGGACAATGAGCAGACAAGCTGAACAAAATATGATGGCTGTGGAAATGTGGTTTCTGAGGAAAATGTAAAGAATACCATGGAAGACCAAAAAAAAAAAAAAAAAAAAAAATTATTACCATGTCCTATATAGAAACAATGAAACTGATTAGAAAAATTAGACGTAGACAGTCAGAATTGTTTCGTCTCATTGTGAGAAGGAATACGTTGGATAACTTGGTGAAAACTCACAAGATCCAGGGGGAATAGAAACAAGGGAAGGCAGAGAAGTAAATATATATATGACCTGAAAACGTGATATGGTCGAGCCAAGAACACTGAGCTGATCCACAACTCTATGCATCGAGTGATATTGCGAAACATGACACCCCCCCCCCCCCTTCACATTATGGATGAACATGATTTATTGTTAATTGATGTGCGAAAGATGAGTGATTGGAAGGACCGAAATTAAGACAGGCCTGTGACCCTGTGAAAATAAAGTTCGTTCGTTCTGTCGTTCATTCTTTTGTTCGTTCTCACTTCCTAGTATGTTTACAGCTATATTGAACCTACAGTGCACGCTTCTGTTGTTCCTTATAATCCATGTCGTGAGTCAGTAATCATGTCTGTAGATAGCATTCTGTCTGCTGCATTTATGATAAAGACGTCCCAGCATGCCATACTGTTAAATTCTTCAGTACCTTCTCTCTTGGTCTCCGCCTGCCTCTCATTCCCAGCTATTTTCACGTAGTGACGACATATTAAAAATTTCCACTTCTCATAACATGCCAAAAGAATGCGGCAAAACTGAATCACCGAAACACGAGAAGTATATTTGGAGATTTACTAGAACATAATTTCAAATACAAAATGGATGTTGCGGCTGAAGCTTTCGTCAGGACAGAATAAATAAACACAATACAGCACAACAACAAACAACACAACATTAAAATGCAAAGGTTAGTTATCGGTATCCTCGTTGTGGCTGGATCGTTACAGGATAAACGCGTTTGATGGCTATTATTGGATTGAATGAACCGGGTGTGTGGTCACGGTGTATCAATAGACCTAATGGCATTAACGCCACAAGCCCAGGGATTGAATACATTTGTAAACAATATAAAATGACCTAAAGTAGTGCAGCCTTACATAACAGAATTACGATACATACAGGACGTTGCGGAGATTAGCCTTCATCAGCAAACAATCACATTCACAATACACACCATACATTTATTAAGCTTAATTTTTTAATAATAGTGTATGCCTGTCTAGTATATTTTAAAACCAGATTTTCACCAATCGCTTAAAGTTGATACATGGGTACCCACTATGGACACCTGCCGAAGCTATCATTCTGAACCGTGGAAAGGAAAGGTTTATTCATGCGTCCAACTATGGATACTCGAGTTATCTCGAGTGATGAAATAAAGCATTTTTCCACTCTGTCATATTAATTTTGGTCTCCTCATCGAAGGGTTCGATATCAACATGACTGGGGCTCGAACACACCGCACAGCACACCGCACACTGCGCCGACCGGTTCGCGTTGACGTCCGCGCCGGTTCGCCCAATTTCGCGACGGTTCGCGCCGGATCGGTTACGGGGTGGGGGACCAGGGTAGGGGGACCTGGGTAGAGGGTAACCATGGACTGGAAGTCAACCGAAATTGACAACCGGACCCAAGAAAGACCCGCCAATTTTGTCAAAAATGAGGTCCGGTTTTGTGACGAAACAAGATGGCGGGATAACCCCGTAAAGATGGATTTATCGGGGGTTGCAAACCCCATTTCCTCATTAGTTACAACGTCCCTTACTACAACGTCCCTGTGACTACATCAAAACGCGACGAGAGGACGAGAAGAACAAAAAAGATGAAAGAAAAATGAAAGCAATGAAGAGAAAATGAAAATTGGAAAAAACAATTTCATACTTAACCCTAAATTCCGAGTTGTGTCTGGGATTGGCCTAGCACCCGAAGGGAGAACGCCCGTTAGTCGAAAGGGAATGCGAGCGAACGTTAAAATAGGGAGTAATATTGGACTATACAACTGCAAAAGGAGGGGAGGGTCGATCTTTCATCTCTCATCTCATCATGTTCTTCTTGTACCTTGCGGTGTCGAGGTGAAGTATAAACAGCGGGAGAGTGCCCGCTTATGGGCTTCATGTATCATATTCCTATGAACTCAGTTATTCAATGCGTACATCGTTTAAGTGGTCGGCCACTTCCTTTGCATTCCTCTGGTATGTACATCATTGCATGTTGTGGTATACTGATAGTTGGTAACCTACTTGCATGGCCAAATCATTTGACTTGCTGCCTTCTAATACAATCTAGTGCAGCTATAACCCCCACTTTAGTCCTTATTTATTCATTTATGAACTTATCTCTTCTTGATACAATGGATATTTTTCTCAGGAATCTAATTTATATTGTGATCTTTATCTTTTTCTGTCATTGTCCAGGTTTGGCATTGGTAACATAGAGTTGTTAAGAAGATTGTGTTGTGCTTTCTTAGTAGTTATTGATATTTTTGTTCTTTATTATTGGTGCCATTTGTCCAATGAGTTGATTTGCCTTATTGCATCTATTTTTTTATCTCGTCTTCTGATTTGCCATTTGATGATATTATACTTTCTAGGTACTTGAAACCCGTTACTTGTTTCAATGGATGTTCGTTTAGGTGAATCGTTGTTGCTTTTTCTTTTTTAGTTACATACATATCCTCAGTTTTACTTGTGCTAATTTTCATGTTATTTTTCCTACATTTCATTTAGACTATTCATTTAGTCTTGTAATTCACCTTGACATAAGCATTTAGTGCTTGGTTGTCCGCAAACATGCGTTCTCTAATGGTTAGATTTGCAGATGATTCTTCTTCCGTGTTCTAAAGTAGCCTTTAGCAAGATGAAAAACATACTGACCATTAAAAAGATGTCAATTGAAACGAGAAAAAGAGTGTTGAGATGCTACATAGAACCTGTACTTTTATATGGATGTGAAGCTTGGACAATGAGCAGTCAGGCTGAAAAACATCTGATGGCTGTAGAAATGTGGTTTCTGAGGAAATTGCAAAGAATACCATGGACAGCCTGAAAGACCAATTAACAAGTCCTTCAAGAAACAAATGAAGATCATAAACTGATTAGAGACATTAGACGTAGACAGTCACAATTTTTTGGGCATATTATGAGAAGAAATGATTTGGAGAACTTGGTGACAACTGGTAAGATCGAGGGGAACAGACCAAGGGGAAGACCTAGTAGCAACTACCTGGATTGCTTGGCCTTGTGGTATAGTAGAGACAGAAACACGGAGCTGATCCACGACTCTGGTGATCAAGTGAGATGGCAGAACATGACCGCCCACGCTTACAGGCATGGCACATGATGGATGGATGGTTCTCGTCATGCGGTGTTATTGCGGTCTCTGTTTGTCTGGCTTCTTTACATAGGTTGTCTACATATGTTACTAGACGACCCGACCCGGCTTCGTCCAGTCCCTGGCAGGGAGCATCTCACAATTCATATAAGTAGTCATTATACATTCAAATATATTTCTCTAAGCGCACAGAGTACGCGTTCGGCCCTGCTCCTGTTCCCTTCGTTCGTCTGTTTCTGATGCTACCGTTCCGTTTCCCGTTGCTCGTCTGTTTCTGATGCTCCCGTTCCCGTTATCATTGCTCGTCTGTTTCTGAAGCTCGTAATGCCTCTTTCTTTCGTGCTTGAGGACAAATTGTTGATTTTAAACTAACTATTTAAGTTGGATCCGCTGTAGTGAGAACAACATCTGTCCACAATTTCATCTCAGTCGGATGTACCGTTCAGGAACGCATAAAGGACACACACATAAACATTATCTTTTACTATATATCTGTATCTATAAAACACAATGTAAGTATGTATGTGTGTCCGTTCTTTATGCGTTCGCGAATGGTCCATCCGATTGAGATGAAATTTTCTACATGTTTTCTTTTCATTCCCGTGCAACCAACTGTCATAGTTTTTTAAGTGTACAATCAGCTATTTACTTACTAAAATTTAA
>OY992888.1:89164987-89209987 GCA_963921405.1 Cepaea hortensis
GGAGATCACGTCTACCCCGAATCACAGTGTGACTTTCGACAGAACCGGTCTACCATTGATATGATATTCTCATTGCGACAAATGCAGGAAAAATGCCTTGAACAGAATCAACCGCTGTTTATCGCCTTCATCGACCTCTCAAAGGTATTTGATTTGGTCAGTCGTAAGGGTATGTTCAAGGCACTAAAGTAGATTGGATGCCAACCAACTCTTCTGTCCATTGTGGAATCGTTCCACACAGGTATGAAGGGTACAATTAAGTTTGATGGTGCAACTTCAAAAGAGTTTGAAATCAAGAGTGGGGTTAAGCAAGGTTGTATGCTAGATCCCATCCTCTTTGGAATATACTTTTCACTTCTAGTGAAATATGCCTTTCGTGATCAGGATGGTGGTACATACATTCACTCACGCTCAGATGGCGGCCTCTACAATGCTCAGATATTGAAGGCCAAGACCATAATTAGGAGGGTACTGATCAGAGAGCCGGTCTCTCTGGCTGTGGGGTTACAACACTTTCTCTCTGTAATCCCGTTTATCACGCAGAGTCTCGTAGCGGAGCGAGAGCTGAGGCGGTTCGACCCCAGCTCGTGACTTGCGGGATACTGAGCCGGCCGCTCACAAAGCAATGGCAAACTACTGAGCGTAATCTTGCCAAGAGATCAACATACAGCTGAAAGATGCTGGTGTTGACAGCTAAGTCCTGTAAAGGATATGCTAAAAAAAAAATTAAAAAAAACTGATCAAAGAGATGCTTATTGCAGATGATGCTGCAGTTACGACCCGCTCTAAGGAAGAATTGCAATGTCTACTATCTGCATTCTCCAGTGCTTGTTCTCAATTTGGTTTAACAATTAACAAAAAGAAGACACATATTATGTCACACATGGGGTACCATCAATCTTTATTGACGACGCCGAACTAGGAATGGTAGAGCATTTTACATATCTAAGTATAGTGTTAAATATCTTATTATCCCTAGATCAGGAAATAAACATCCGGATTGATAAGGCAGCAACCACAATGAACAGGTTAAGAGAAAGAGTCTGGGAGAACAGGAAGCTTACTGTCAAAACAAAAATCCCTTTCTATCAAGCATGTGTCATTATTACTCTTCTCTATGGCAGTGAAACCTGGACAACTTACTCACACCAAGAGAAACGTTTAAACAACTTTCATATGCGTTGACTGCGAAGAATTCTTAGTATTAAGTGGCAAGACAAAATCACAAATACTGAAATATTGGAAAGATCAGGTTGTGTGACGGTTTATCCCATGCTCTGTCTTCGTAGACTCAGATGGATAGGACATCTTAGGAGGATGGATGATGGTAGAATATCAAAGGACATCCTTTTTTGGTGAATTACAGATGGGTAAGAGATCTCAGGGTACCATCAATCTTTATTGACGACGCCGAATTAGAGATGGTAGACCATTTTACATATCTAGGTACAGTGTTAAATATTTTATTATCCCTAGATCAAGAAATCAACATCCGGATTGATAAGGCAGCAACCACAATGAACAGGTTAAGAGAAAGAGTCTGGGAGAACAGGAAGCTTACTGTCAAAACAAAAGTCCTTGTCTATCAAGCATGTGTCATTAGTACTCTTCTTTATGGCAGTAAAACCTGGACAACTTACTCGCACCAAGAGAAACATTTAAACAACTTTCATATGCGTTGTCTGCGAAGAATTCTTGGTATTAAGTGGCAAGACAAAATCACAAATACTGAAGTATTGGAAAGATCAGGTTGTGTGACAGTTTATTCCATGCTCAGTCTTCGTAGACTCAAATGGATAGGGCATATTAGGAGGATGGATGATGGTAGAATACCAAAGAACATCTTTTTTGGTGAATTACAGATGGGTAAGAGATCTCAGGGTCGGCCTCTACTACGATACAAAGATGTGTGTAAACGGAACATGATTGATACAAGCATTGATAATGCACATTGGGAGCAAGTCGCCGCTGAGCGTGTTGCATGGAGGACAAACATCAGAAATGAAATAAAGACAAAGGAGAAAATTATTGCAGATATGTCACACACAGAGCGTGTGAAACGTAAGATGGTGCATGATGGTGGAAATGACCACGTGTTCACCTGCACCCACTGTAAAAGAACATTTACAGCGCGAATTGGCCTTATCAGTCACATTCGCTACCGCCGTAGGTAAAAGTTATTATGCCTTTTTGAAGCACAAACTATCGTCTGTCAAGACAGCAAGGTGCCAATGTACTTAGAAGGACATGCAGCTACCTATCTGTCCACACACATACAAAATTACATTATTCACTATAGATGTCGAAGAGAAATAAAAAGATGAGTTAGAAAATTTTCAAATCTATAAAATAGATGCATTACTTTGAAGAAAAATTTGAAGATTCCTTAATGTGTTTATCACTTTATTTATAACGCATATGACTGTAGATCAATTCATTAAACATTTTATAAAACTTTATGAAAAGTACAACAATTTAAATTACATAATTTAGCAATGCTACTAGAAAGTAATGCCCCTTGATATAACTTTTATTGAGTTAAGTCCCCTTGCAATATTTTAATTAATATTCTTTTATTACGTACAAAACTGTTTTAAACTAACTATTGCAGTTGGCTCCGCGGGACCGTTCGGGAACGCATAAAAGGACAAGCAAACAAACACACAAACAAACAAACAAACATTGTCTTTTGTATATATAGATGAACAAGAGAGTGGACAGAACACAACTTGTTCGTACTTCAGGTCTTAAGGCGAAGTGTTGTCTGTGTCCTCAAGTTGCTCTCACTATGCATTCACTGTTTATGTATAATCTTCTACATAGTTTTGTTAGATGTGTACTCACCCTATATTGTTTAAGGATTTCTCACCGCTTATTTCTATCTACTCTATCAAATGCCTTTTCTTGGTCGACAAAGGCTAAATCGAGTGTTGTATTAAATTCGACTGATTTTTCTATAAGTTGTCTAAGAGAAAAAATGACATCTGTGCTTCCTTTGTTGTTCATAAAACCAAGTTGTGTTTCGCTTTCCTGGGGTTCTATAGTAGTTCGTAATCTTTTCTCGGTTGGATTTTTTTTTCGGGGATCAAAGAAAATTAGATTAAACTGTGATGGACATCGAGGCCGAGAGGAGAGAATGTCTCCAACTGGAAATTGAGACGTCTTACGATCCTGTTCTTGCGATGCGCAAGATTTGATAGCAGTAAATTCTATGTCAGCCACACCACAGTGGTCAGGGCTGTTGAAGTGTATGGATACTGGTTTATGGGCAAAGCTGTTGATATCAGAGAGTGGTGCCTAAATCTGTCAGCCAGACGTAGACCTATTCACCCCGATATATCTCATGTCACAACGTTTGCAGATGATCGCATAGATATCAGTGCGACTCATGCATGAGAAATTCTCACGGCTGTGGAAAATGGAAAGAGGAAATGCCAGACTCTGAGTTTGAAGAACATGTCTGCGGGGCTTACAATGAGGTTGACGACGATCTCCCGTGCCAAGAAGAGACTTGGGAGGTTGGGGTAGCCTACTATATGCCATCACGATCCCGCCTGTACGCCACCAGTGAGGCCTCTGAGAAGACATCGCGAGTGATAATGTTCGCCTAGATAATGCATATTTGCCTCAGCAGGATATTCTTGGCAGCATTATGATGTGGATGGTATGCCAGTGAAAGGATAGGTCTATTATTGTGGGTTCTCTTCTTCTGATGCGAGTAACTAATTAAACTGGTCTACACACAAGTTGACAATCTTATATTGTATAGCTGTTCTTTAGTAATTTTGTGTTGCTGAATATTTTTTTTTCTGTCAGCCCTAGTCTCATTTTTTTTTTTTTTTTTTGTTGAAAACTAAGAATGACGATCTTAGTAAGGTAATTATTAAGTACAAGCCTAGAGTTAAGTGCCATCAGTGACATTTTGACTGTAATCTGCAGTCATATAATATGAAATTGCTTTGCATTTATTGTCTTCGTATAAAAAACACACAAATGTATTAAAACTCTATCACTAGAATTTTTTTTTTTTTTCGTTTTTGTTTTTATGTAGTCAACACACAAACAAGATTTCTTGACGAAGACTCCATCGAGATGTCCATTTGATCTTCTGCCTTTAGATGTTTGTGGCACAAGATGTTGATGCCGCCGTCTGTCTGACAACATTATTTATAACTCCGTCAGTGATAGTTAAATAGACAGCTCTCTTAAAGGGTCTCATCTTGTTTGTGGTACAGAATGTTGATTCTACTGTCAATCTAACAACATTATTTATATCTTGGTCAGTGATAGTTAAGCTTGCAACTCTTTTAAAGCGTCACATCTGACATGTGTTGATTTTGCGTAAGTGTGATTTGGATAAGGGAGGTGTTATTCACATCGCACTGCGAATAAAACTGATCGTTATTCATAGCGCACTGCGACTAACCCTTGCCCTACCCTTAACCATAACAAGAAGGCTCCATTATCTATCGCCATTATTGAACATAAACGTCACGTTACGTGATAAATCGACGGTAGTAAATGCCACGTGACCAGCCACGTCTGTGAATAACATTGAGTGTTATTCACAGCGCGCTGCGTATAATCACTGCGTTTGGATAATGTCCAAGTTTTACGTTGGTAGCAAACTAGTTGGTGTTAATATGTTATTTATATGTCTTTTTGTTGACATATGTATTATACAAATATTTCATCATCATCAAGTGCCCTACCAGCTGGTGTATGAGTTCATCGCTTTCCAAAGATCTCTGTCTTTGGTGTTCTGGATCATCTCTGCTGATGATATTCCTGCATGCCGCGGTCTCAATTCATCCGGTATCATTTCTCTTGGTTTGCCTCTGCCCCTCTTCCCCATCGACTGGTCCAGTTGTGACGACGTTCTCCAATGCCTCTCTTCTAATCACATGACAGAAGAAAGATGTCTGTCTCTTTCGCATTCTTGTAATCATCAAATAATTACATACATTACTTTGTATCAGATTCGTTCCTTCTCTTTCATGTTGCATTTGAGAATCAACGTGTTCTTGGTATTTACCATTGCTGCTGTTTTTCTGTTACTGAGACTATGTCTTTTTATGTCTTTTGTTTTCATTCTCTGATGCAATCATATGTACCATTTTTTGTAACTGCGTTTCGTTTTTACTACTGAAACTATGCCATCAGCATAGCAAAGGTTGTTGAAGGTATGCGCGTCAAGTGATACTCCTGGCGTGTCTTGTATAGATCGCATTATTATTTCGCTGCATAAATACTACATAAGAACAACACTGATGACTACTCAAGCGTAGATAAGGAATGGACATTTTTCAAGGCTGCCATGCTCGACACACTGGAAAATAAATGTGGAACAAAGAATGTAGGGCAAGACAAAAGATCAAGAACAGCTTGGTGGAATAACGAAGTTAAAGATAGCATATTCAAAACGAAGGTAACGTTAAAAAAAAATGGATCACAACCAAATCTGAACAAGACTATGTTACTTATAGAATTGCACGACGAAATGCCAAACGAACAATTAGAGCATCTAAAGATGAATCCTTGAGAACATGCGGTGATCAGACGGCGATCCTTAGCAAAGCCAAGGGTATTTTATAAACGTGTAATACAATGAGAAACAGAGATGCATGCTACAACGCAACTACCATCATAAACAGAATAAGAGGTATACCAATATTTAATCCACAACAAAGACTAGCAAGGTGGCCAGAATACTTTCAAGAACTACTTAACCCCACATATAACATAGAAAATGTCACTTTTATGCCCAAAAGTCATGGATAACAAGACACAAATTTCATACCAGCAGAAGTCAAAGCAGTTGTACAGAAAAGTCCTAAAAACAAATCACCGGGTCCAGATGGAATAACCACAGAAGCTACTCAGGTGTGTGGGAAAATAGAAATTAAATGGCTAACAAAATCTTTAATATAGCATTGAAAGAAAGAAAATTCCCAGATGATTGGCAACATGCAATAAAAGTACCAAAATGGAAAAAGAAAGGCAATATGAGAGAGTGCGAAAAATACAAAGGTATATCACACCTGAGCCATATAGGGAAAATGTACGCAATACTATTGGAACAAAGAACTAGGCCCATAGCTGAACAACAGTTAAGCAAAGTACAGTTCGGTTTTCGGAAAGGTAAAAGTTGCACTGATGCACTATTTACACTTAGACAAATATGTGAAGAAAGAACTATCGAATATAGTGACCAGCAGAATATTCTGTTTGTATATCAGGAGCAGGCTTTCGATAGAGTAGACAGATACAAATTATGGACCATCCTTGAAGACTATGGATACATAGATAGGCAATTGCTAGAAAACATCATAGCCATGTATCACTCGAGCCGAAATGCAGTAAGAACACAAGGAGGTATGTCAGATATATTCACAGTCAATACAGGAGTGAGACAGGGATGTGTGCTCTCTCCTCAGCTATTTAATATCTACATGGACAGAATGTCCAAAGAAGCAAGTCTTGACAGAACAGAGTCAGAAAAATTTATAACTCTTTACTCCAGATGAAACAATTGATCCACAGGAAATAAATGAACTTCTATATTCATACGATCAGTGCCTGTTTTACAGCAAGGAGGGCAGACTACAACATCACATTAATAATCTGAGTTCAACCTGCAGCAGATACAATCTTATATATAAATTAGGATGTGCGTATCTCTGTCTGTATGTATGTATGTCCTTTATTTGTTCGCGAACGGCCCATCCGATTGAGATGAAATTTTCTACACGCCTTCCTTTCATTCCAGAGCTGTCAACTGTGATATTTTGTTAGTGTGAAATTGCCTGCTTACTCAGTATTATTTCATTTTTCATTTTTCATCATAATTTCATATATCTCAGGGGACCTAACTCTGTAAAAGTTATTTCAAGGGGCATAACTTTTCTGTATAACTTATAGTCATATTGCGGCATCGTTTTCAAAGATTTATAAACTCTTTGTCCATAGTTATGTACCGGCATATGAGTTATAATAAATAATGATACAATCTGTATGGCATTTTCAAAGTTTTCATAAAAATGATGCACAATGCATAACATTGTAACTCATCTTTTTTTGCTTAAGAAGTTACTGTAGTCATGCAGGTGATTAGAAAGAGTTTCCATTAAAAATAATGGATGGTGTGTGGTAGAACGTTCTTTTAAGTTACATTTTTTTTTGTTGTATGAATTTAATGAAGCCGGACAGGGTCAGGCAGACAGATAGACAGACAGATAGACAGATAGACAGTCGGGAACAGGAACTTATATGACTACTTATATAAATTAAATGAGATGCTTCACACCAGGAGCTGGGCGATGTCGGGCCGGGTCAGACAGACAGACAGACAGACAGACAGACAGATAGTCGGTAACGGGAACGGGAACTTATATGACTACTTATATGAATTAAATGAGATGCTTCCCACCAGGGACTGGGCGAAGCCGGGCAGGGTCAGCTAGTATGAGTATAAACACAACCAATACCGAAGTAATACAAGTTAGCAGATCGCCGAGCCCACTAAGTATACATATAAATAGCACAACTCTGAAACAAGTTAAAGAATTCACATATCTTGGAAGTATGATCACAGAAGATGGCAGATTGGACAGAGATATCGAAACCGAAAGTCAAAAAGCTAGTGCACTTACATATCAACTTACCATATCAACTTAACTTTCTGAAACATCCAAAGATATCCATGTCCGCAAAAACGACAGATAATAAACAGCATATTCACACCAACCCTATGCTATCATTCTGAAACCTGTACTTTATCCAAATCACACTTCCGCAAAATCAACACCTGCGAGATGCGATGCCTGAAGAGAGCTGCCAACATAACAATCCAAGAACCAGTGAGAAATGCTGTTATCAGACAGACTATGGGTTCAACACCTTGTGCCACATTTATTGAAAGGCAGAAGATCAAGTGGTTTGGTCATGTCGTTAGAATGTAACACCAAAAACTACCATCACTGGCCTTACATCTAAGCTCATCTGCAACAAGACCAAGAGGACGTCCAAGAAGAAAATGGATTGACGACATCAAAGACATAGTACAACCATACGAAATGACACTATCCAGTGCCGCCCAACTGGCGCTGGAGCGCAAATCATTCCTCCCCACCACGTTTGACGGCAGAAGTGGAAGATGATGATGATGATGATGATGATAATGATGATGATGATGATGATGATGATGATGATGATGATGATGATGATGATGATGATGATGATGATGATGATGATGATGATGATGATGATGATGATGATGATGATGATGATAAATTAAACACATTTTAATGATAGTACCCAACTCTTTCTAACACACTGGTCCACACGTGTTGTCAATTCTTATGGTTGTTCTTTGCTGTCAATACAATTCATTTTTTTGGGGGGTTTAATTATTCTAGGAACCTTACTGTAAATGTGCTTAAAGTGCCCAACATTCTATGCATAACACGCAACATATAATTACTGTGTGAACTATTAGAGGTTGAAAGGGACCAATATAAGATGAGAATGTAAGTACGTTTTATGAATAAATAATGGTAACTCTATCGTTCTTTCACTCTCTTTCTCTGTGCATGTGTGTATCTCTTTGTGTGTTTTAACATTAAGAAAATAGTTCCCGACTATAAGACAGCCATAACTTCAAGTGTAGAAACGGAAACAAAATAAATGAGAAAGACAATAGAGTATCGCCTTAATCTAGAATACACAACATCGTCATTTCTTTTTTCTTTGACATTCTAATTTGCTTCTCTCCTCATCAGATGATCCTACGCATGCATACGTTTCTGATTGTACCCTCTCCCTGAGCCACTCAATGTTTTCCTCTTCTTACCCTGTGGCCCTTAAATGTGGTCGAGGGTTTCTTGCAGATGGTGTTCCTTGTCCCCGGCCTCTCGGAGGTATGACAGAGCCGCAGCACTTTGGACCTACACGCAATTGGTTGGTATCTGCGATTGTTATTATTAACACGTATCATTGCATTCGTACACGTGCTGAGGTTCATCCGGTATTATTTCTGATAACAAAGAATTGATACGAAACGATTCTCTATTGCAGGATGTCGTGCTCAAGGCCGATGCGTTCCCGTTCACGACACCTACAACGAGAACTGCGTTACGTATCAGTGCGTCAAGCGCGAAAGGAATGAGCGCCTCGCCTACATTACAGAAAACGTACAAAAACGTAGGTTGCACGTGTTTCTGTCTCTCTATCCCTCTGAACATTGGGTTTGGGTTTGTTGGCAAGGAAGTACCGATAATGCATGGAAGATTGATTGATTGATTGATTGATTTAGGAATCGACATCACAGCATTCGGAGCATTCCCATAAGCGCTCCGTTCCCATCCTCTGCAGCTAGCGAAGAGTTACAACACCAATAGTACCAGTAGCAAGGTGATTAGATGTCCGTCTCGCCTTTTCTCGGAGCGTTACTCGTCACTCCTCGTTGTCTCATTCTTGCCATACCATGGTAATCCATTTGCTCCTCCGAGGTGTACACGTGCTAACACAAGGCCGCAACCACGTCTGCCTTGTCATGTATCAATACTCCACCAAGTTCTGTAGAGCCAGCCAATCTGTCCGCCTGTTTATTTCCCAGCACACCGGCATGCCCCGGAGAAAAGATCCAGGCAATGCTTGTCACTCGTGACCTCCGAAGCGAAACAAACCACTCCGCACGAAGCCTGCCCGTCCCCACTCTCGTCAGCATGCTTTCTGAGTCAGTTACAATCACGATGTGTGTGTGTGTGTTTCGTATTCTCCATCCAGCGGAGAGTCGCAGTGACTGCCTCCACCTCCCTTGTTAAGCTGGATGTTGTGGTATCATATGCCAGGCTCTCCTGCACCAAACGTCGACCATTAGCTATGGCTATGAACCCCCAAGCCACTTCTCCCACCTCTTGACACCGAACCTGCTGGCCACTCCCTGCACTTACGGCTTAATGTGATTATAACTCTGCACAAGTCTGACTGCTCCGCTGGCACTCCGACCCACTTCTCTCTTCTCGCCTAATGTCCTCCAATATGCACACCTGTCTGATCGTATCCTCAGCCTGAGCCATCCATGATTTCCCTCTTATCAGTCGCTGACCCTTAACTGCGTCCAGCGCCTCATACAGTGGGTGGTCTGTGTTTGCAGCTACTCTGAGGTATGCCTTCGCCTGCATCACCTTGAGCCTACCAGCAACAGTCGGCAGACCAAGGATGTAACGCATACACACTATTGGGGTTTCTCTGGTGCATCCCAGAATGACCCGCATATTTTCGTTTTGCATGTGCTCTAACTTCACCAGCTGACTCTCTGAGACAGTGGGCAGACCTAATCCATAATCAATTACTGATAAGGTCAAGTGCATGGAAGATATGACCAAACAAGGTGTATCCCAGCTAGCACTGTGACCAGGTTACACAACACATCTCCCCGTAGATCAGTTATCAGTTATCAGTTGGAATATCTGCATTGCACTCCGGACAGGTCCATAGGTGCTCAGATCCCCCCCCCCCCAGCATATGCATCAGCGTCCGGTGGCTAATAGTGCCAGGTCTGTGTTGGCTGACAAGGCACCTCGTTTTCCCAATGTACCTTACGTGTCTGGCCGTGTAAGGTCTTACTCCCAAATCTATCATCCTGGACAGCGATGTGGATTCACTGACGTCAAAGTCCTCTGTTTTCGACATGTTTTTAAAGGCGTTAACAACATCGTCACGATCCATGGGCTGACCATCTGCAGGGGGTGCAGAGCAAGCCAGTTTATCAGCTCGTTCATCTCCCTCTACTCCCGCATGTCCCGGTACAAAGATGAAGGTGACTTTACGGACAACAGACTTCCGCCGCGACTCAGTCCACTGTCTACGTGCAGATCCTGCTTCGACCTTCCGAATCATGCTCATTGAATCACTTAGTACACGCACGTTGGTATAATGCTGTGATTCTAGCCATATGAAAGCCTGTGTTACTGCCATCACTCCATCGTCATGCTGCTCGTGGTCGTGGAGTGGTCAACACTGGGTTCTTGAAAGGTTCGGCCCGCTGAACGGGCTGTAAATGCCCATGCACTTCTCTGCTGCTTAACAATAGATCCATCAGTATAGATGAGTACATCGGGGCTGTCTGAGTGTTCATAGATGAGCGCGTTGACCTCTGCATTGACAGCGGCTGTGGTCTGCACCACCTGTCGAGTGTGATAATGCAGGAGAAAGTGCACTTAAGAACTGGAGGCACTGGCACCCATTCCTTGCCGGGGTTGATACTGGTAAGACTGCAGACCTTTCTGATGACATCTTCCACCCAACCAATCCATGATTTGCCCCTCTTTAGTCTGTCACCATTTTCTCTGAATATAGCTTCATGCAGAGGGTGCTGCGCACTGCACTTATTTCTAAATATGCACGAGCTCTCCAGATCTTGATCCTGTGGTTCATTGTCGGGAAGTCAAGGGGGTATCTCATTGCTACACAGCTGGTATATCTAGTGCAGTCCTAAATGATGCGCATGGCTTCGTTTTGTACCTGTTCAAGTCTTCCAATCTGTGTAGGGCTGACAGTGAGGATGGCCAGGGCATACTCGATGCGTGAAAGCCCCAGTCCTTGGAACAGAAGTAATAGCAGTCTTTTATCGATATTGGGAGTCGCCATGACTCTCATCGCTGACAAACCTTTTCGAGCTTTCATTATGACATAAGCGACGTGACCTCAGAAAGACAGACTACGATCAAGCCTCACGCCAAGATATATCATCGACTGGGTTCTCCTCAAAATGCTCCCATCAATTCTCACTGCCGGCATGTCTGTGTTCACATTATGGTTGCTTAGGGAAAGCCATGTAACCTATGCCTTTGCAGAGTTGACAAGGGCACTGGAATCAGCACACCATGAGGAAATTCGATCTAGTTCAACCTGCATATCATTGTCACCCGCCTGTCTATCTCGACCCTGTCGATACACGAGAATGTCGTCAGCAAATGACAGTCACACCCCTCTCGTCCAACTGTTGTTCAGTGATCGGCACCGTATACACGTTGAATAGTACTGGTGACAGTGGTGAACCCTGCAGCAATCCTGGACATATCGTTATCGGCTCAGAAGACCAACTCCCGCATCTTAGCACCACCTTCCTTTGGAGCAGAACTGCAGCTATCCATCGTACAATGTGAGGGTGCACTTTCAGTCTTAAGAGGGTTTGCATCAAGTGCTCGAAGGATACTTTATTGTATGCGTCCTCTAAGTCTATGGCGGCCGCACATGTCTCTTCTCTGACCTGAAATCCTTCGTAAACGTCTTAAGCAAAGACCGCCGCATTCAGCCAAGACTGTGTTACGTCTGTATCCTCTAAGTGTGGGCGGGAAGCAGTCGAGTTGTTCCAAGTCACAAGCAAGTCTGCGTACTAAAATTTTCTCCAGTAGCTTGCCAACAGTAATCTGCATCGTAATTATTCTGTAGCCGCTTATCTTGGAATGGTCTTTGTTCGGTTTTGACAGCGGCAGCAAGTAGCTGTGTAGCCATTCTTCTTTGATCTGACCCCTCTGGATACTGGTGTTGAATTCTCTGGCCAGCTCTTCCATGTCATCATCTGACATAATCAGTAGGTCACCATATCGGATGCCGTCTGGTCCTGGCGCGGTGTTAGGTGATTTCTTGAGCATCGCACGTATTGTCTCAGCTGTGATTATGCGTTCTTCGTCTGTCCCGACCCCCTCGCACAACTGAGAGAGTGTCGTTGTGGTCCTCTGTCTGGTGGGCTCGTCTTTCTGGTCAGTCTGCTCTATGTAGCGTGCAAGAAGGGCCTTACCTTTATCCGCATCCGATTTTTTCCATGTGAGGTCTGTGCCTTGAAAGTCTGGAATACCCCTACGTTGTGCAGCACCGTTCATGCTCTTATGGAGGCGCCAGAATGTCGTAAGAGATCGCTCGGAGCACCCCTTCCTGCAGAACTCGCCCCATTTCTCGGCCTTGGCCTGTTTGGCGCAGGATTTGAATAAAGTCATCGTCCTATGGACCTCAGTCTTCAGGTTTGCCAACTCACCTTGTGGCATGTTAGCCTTTCTGGCTTTTTCCCAGACTTTGACAGAATGCCTCTTTCTCAGCCACGCCTTTTCGACATCTCCATTCCGCCATGGTGGCTGTAACCATCTTTCTTGTATCCTGCTGGAAGAAGTTAGTTTTCTTCTTCTGATCTTGCTTATGGCGTCTTGACCAGTTTTGTCAAATGGGGAGGCATTTCTCTTGTTTCCTTGACTCCTGGCCCTGTCTTTCTCGATCAGGATGACACAAGGGTAGTGGTCACTGTCGTGGTATCCCAATGTGCCCCACCGGCACCTTGGTGCGATAGTGGGCGACACTAGGGCCAAGTCAATGACGCTGTCAGAATCACCTGGTTGAGTGGCCATTCTAGTCACCTTCCCATCATTCAGACAGACTAGGGCAGCAGATGCCAGGGCGTCCTCCAGATCTTCTCCCTGTCTATTTGTGATGCTATTTCCCCATAGATGCTAACTTCCAATAGCAAGCTCTCACACAATGCTGGCTACTAGGCATGGCGAGGAGACTGGGACTACTGTAACACATCCGCAGTTAAAATGGCGTAGAAGTTTGTAGAAGGCAAGGTACAATAAATGATGTGCCTATGTTGAGAAAATTTTTTCAACGTTCTATAGAAATGTACAACGATCAACGTCTTTGCTTTATTGACTACACAAAGGTTTTCGATAAAGTAGGACATGTTAACATAATAAAGATGCTTGCAGATCTCAAAATTAATTGGAAAGTCCTTAGACTTGTAAACATCCTATATTCGAAACAACAAACTGCCATATGGATTGATAATGAAATAGGTCGCTATCAGCCTATTAAGCGAGATGTCAGACCGGGATGTGTAATGTCTCCATATCTATTTTTTTCCCCTTGAACAGTGACAATTTTTTTTCACAAATGTAGAAGATATGAGAGAAATCATCATTGGGGTCTGTAATATCAATAATATTAGATATGCGAATGGTACAGTATTGATCGCAGGCAATGAGCACGAACTGCTGCATTTAGTAGATACGGTTGTTGTACACAGTGAGCAACTAGGGTTGGAATTAAATTGTAAGAAGACAAATATTATGGTTGTCATTAGGAAGAAAGAAATACTACAATGTAATATACAAGCAACTGGGAATATTCTTCAGCAAGTGAATCGGTACAATTATCTCGGAACAGTCATACAATCTGATAAATGATACCCTGATGAGATTTTTTTTGTTCGCATATCCTTTACAGGACATCGTTGTCAACAACAGCATCTTTAAGCTGACTATTGATTTCTTGGCAAGATTACTCACTGTAGTTTGCCATTGCTTTCTGAGCGACCGGCGTACATACCCCGTAAGCTACCAGAAGCGCTACCGATTCTTGCGCACATCACGTTACTCACGAGAGTATACGGGATTACGGAGAAAGTCGCTAACACCTAGGACAGGGAGACCAGCTTGAAGAGATTAGAAAAAAAAAGAATTTCCAGACGGTAGTCTTTCGCAAAATGGAAAATATACTGGCCAATAGACAGTATTCATTTTTAAAGTGTAAAAAGCATATTGAGGAGCTACATAGAACCTGCACTTTTGTATCGATGTGAAGCGTCGGCAATAAGAGGACAAGCTGCAAATACATCTGTTGGCTATGGAAATGTGGTTTCTGAAGAACATGCAACGAATACCATTGGCAGACAGAAGAACTAATGACCAAGCCCTACAAGAAACAAAAACGAGAATCGTAAACTGATTAGAGAAACCAGTCTTAGACAGTCAAAATTGTTTGGTCACGTTATGAGAAGAAATAAATAGAACTTGATGACAACTGACATTATCGAGGGAAGAGAATAAGGGAAGGTAGAGATGCAAATATACGGATGGCTTGGCTAAGTGGTATAGTCGAAATAAGAGCACTGAGCTGATCCACGAATCTGGAGATCGAGCGAGGTGGCGAAACAATACCGCCCACACTTACCTGCATGGCACAGGATGATGATAATCTAGCTTTCATGATTTGTCGCCAAGCTGCCTCGTGTCTAAATAAACGGCTCTTTCTTTCCCGAATCAGAACGACAGCTTTGATTGTGAGCTTTAGCCGTGCTTACCCGAGTTACTGTGGCTTTATCTCCCTGGCTTAGTTGCCTGGCTGGCAGTATGGATATGTCACGCATTTCTGTCTCGCCGTAGTTTGCATTTAGTTGCTCTGTTGTGTAACTGACTTGAACTATTTAGCCTCGCCTTACAGTAATTTTTGCTGTATCTAGATACTTGACACTAAGTTTTCAAGAGAAGCACAGCGAGTAACGCCAACGAACGAACTAAACACCAAACCAACTCAAGAACCAACCAATCAACCATCTAGCCTGCCAGTCAGCAAACATACTAAACAACTAATAAGCCAACAAACGAACCACGCAAGCACCCATACAACCAATAAACCAATATGAACACATCAATTAACTAGTCAACCACATTATTTTTCAAAAAAATCAGTAACCATTCAACCACATTATAAACAAATCAGTTAACCATTCAAGCCCATTGTAAACAAATCTATTAACCAGGCAACCACATTGTAAACAAATCAGTAAACCAGTCAACAACATTATAAACACATCAGTGCACCTGTCAACCAACAAACCAATTGTGTTGCACTGACAATGTATGCGAGTGTTGTAAATTTACTGAATATCAGCGTATGCATTCAATGTATATGAGTGTGTCGGATGTATGGTTGTTGGTACAACCCCAAAGAGATAGAGGGTACTAAGTTCCTCTTTCCCATTGTGATCCTGCCCGTTATAATTAATTTAGCTGTTACTGACTCAATGGTTTGAGACTAGAAATAGAGTTTCAGAGAACCAAGGAATGCCTCAAGGAAATAACTGAAAAGTTATTCTCTGAATAACGAAAATATACTAGGGTTGTTAATTAAAACAATTGTATTACGACAAGAAAACTCTCAAAAGAGAAAATGACCCCTATTTTCATAATTTCATACACATTAATGATGTTCTTGGTAATACATGTCATAAAATATAAATATATTCACAACAGAGGTCATATTCCTATATATCATTATTACTATCTGGACCTTGATGTCTCGACCTTTCAGTTCATTAACATCAATGATAGTCCAGTTCCTCAGTGCTAGAGACTATACATCTTCCCTTGGGGTAGATTAAGTCTGAAACTGGGTATGCAATCAGGGTGTTCTATACCAGAGTTCTTGGGTCCCTGTGGTCAATCGTTTCCAGAAATTATGTATCTTCCTTTTCTTTAGAGTGTTGACTTTCCAGGTACTAAAACATAGTGGCTCTTGGTTCTCCATCATCAGGCACAAGACTACGTTCTCTATGTTACCTGTCCTAACTGTTTAGTGAAACTTCTTGCACGTAGTATTTGGTCTCACTATATCAGCTGCCTCACTCAGTCAAGCTGTTACATTCAGCCAAGCTGTTACATTCACAATGTCATTTCTGGATCTAGCTGCAACTATCCACAACCTGAAATTTCAGCAATCAACATACATCTAATCACATCCTCAATATGACGTTAGAAATGAAATACTGTAAACTCCCACAAACAAAACAAGTGGGATCAATAAAAGGAATCGGGTTCCTATAGAAAAATAAACATAGGGGACAGATGGTGCTCAATGAGTTATCACCAACATAATTGGTTGCTCTGCATCCAATCTTCCATTAAAAGGTGTTCAAGGTTTAGACCAGCAGATGTGCAGTTTCATCTTCACCAATGCCTATCGTCATGATCTTCAAGCTGAGTAATACCTTGATTGATTTGGAATTTGACAACATGTTCACCATCCTCTCTGTACCTAGTTATTTTCTCGACATCTTCACCCATTAAAGGAAAAGGGGCTAATGCATTAAGGGATTTAAAAATCATTCCCCATTGCAATAAGTATTTGCTTATAAAAAATATAAGTACATCATGGTCTCAATTCTTGTATAGTATTCCGGTGCATTCTTCTTAATTAAATGCTTTAAGGGAGAAATTACCTTCTCTCCTCTTCTCAAGGAGTAAGATGACTGTACTCCATTCATCATCATCATCATCATCATCATCATCATCATCATCATCATCATCATCATCATCATCATCATCATCATCATCATCATCATCATCATCATCATCATCATCATCATCATTATCATCATCATCATCATCATCATCATCATCATCATCATCATCATCATCATCATCATCATCATTTTCATCATCATCCTTATCATTACAATCATCATCTTCATTACAATCATCATCATCATTACAATCATCATCATTTAGGACACATACAACTATATTTTTTTAACCTGAGTTATATGTAATACAGAGTGGTGCCATTCAGGACACAGAACCTTATGTTTGTTACATGAGTGATATTAATACAGAGCGGTGTTATGCTTAAAACACAAAACCAGATGATTGTAACATGAGTGATATATAATACAAAGTGCTGTCATGCGTCGGAGTACACTAAACTATTAATTAGTGTATGGGTTATGCCGAATATATTCTATTCTGATAGACAAGACATTACACATCAAATTTGCCCTCTATCATGAGATTGATTACTAACTTATATTCCTTCTTAGCATGTCACTTCTCTTCACTCCTTCACACTCATTTATAATAAATCATTCTCATACCTGCATGTAAGATACGTAATTATACTTATGTGATTTCCCAATGATAACTTTAAACGTTTAACACCATTGACATCACAATGAAATCCCAAACATTCCACAATTATTAATCAGACACAATCATATCTGTATGGATGACAAATTAAGCATATATATGTACTTTACAAAGTATAACTTCACAGATTCGACAACAATGACATTACAATGAAATCTCAATCAATCCACAATCATTCATCAGAAATTATAATATTTTCCTGGATGATAAATAGTCATACTGATGTGGTTCACAAATGATACATTCACATCTGTTTAACAATAATGAAATCGCACATGAATCACCACAGGCATGCTCTCACCAATTACATAAATGCATGTGATATACCCAATCCTCATTCATTCATATGCACATTTAAAATAGTTTTCTTACCACTGCACTAAGTAATCTTAGCCTTCTAAATCTCAAGTTAATCACACTTATAATCCCTGTTGATTCAGTTTAACTTCTTAAGAAATAAATTGTACAACATGGGTCTAATCTTTATACATTAGATAAGGGATTTACCTGAGAGAAAAAGGAAACTCTCTGTGGTTTATCCTAATGTACAGTTTATCCATGACTATGATAATTGAATATATTATTTAGTTTCTACTAAATTAAAATCTTAAGGACTAATCACGTGGTTTATAAGACATTGGCTCATCGACTTATTGAAAAGGGACTCACTGGCTAGCGTAATATAAAATGTATTATAGTGTTTGCTTTCATTCATTTTGAATGGCTCCAACACCACATGTCAACGCCAGTATGTCAGATCCTAGATTTGGTTGGGTTTCCACATACACTGGCTGCTGGTTTTTTTATCCTTCTTTTCTCTCTCGACTTGATTTTCTATTTTGCGTTCGTAGAGATTTTCCAGGCTACTTTTTCCAGCATTTTCAGTCGGCCTTCTTCTAGCGACAATGAGTTAGCGGTAAGCACAATGAGGCCATGAACCAGGCGTTGCTTTTTTTTTTTAAGTTAGCTTTTCCAGTCCAGGTTTTTGGCTATCACGTCGAAAATGAGTCTGTTATTGTAAAACTAGGATTTTAGAAGTGGGGAAAAAACCAGCACTGTTGCGGTGGTAATATTGAATGGTATTGCGGGGAATATTCACAGCGGCGTTGACGGGATGCGTAAAAATATACCACATAGTTATATACTTTCAATGTATATGGGTGTGGTTCTTTTAATGTATTTGAAGGTGGTACTTTCAATGTATTTGAGTGTGGTACTTTCAATGTATACGAGTGTAGTACTTTCAATGTATATGAGTGTAGTATATTCAATGTATATGAGTGTAGTATATTCAATGTATATGAGTGTAGTACTTTCAATGTATATGAGGGTAGTACTTTCAATGTATATGCATGTGGTACTTTCAATGCATAAGAGTGTACTTTCAATGTAAATGAATGTTGTAATGTCAATGTATTTGAGTGTGGTACTTTCAATGTATATGAGTGTTGTACTTTCAGATTATGTAATTGTTGTATTTTTACTGTATGCGTGTATTGCTCTTTTACAGTATGTGAGTGTTGTAATTTTACTGTATGTCAGTGGTGTACTTCTACTGTATGTGAGTGCTGTAATGTTACTGTATGTGAGTGTTGTACTATTAATCTATGTGAATGTTATACATTTACTGTATATGAGTGTTGCATTTTACAGAATGTGAGCGTTGCACTTTTAGTTGATGTGAGTGTTATACGTTTGCGGTATGAAAGAGTTATAATTCTATTGTATGTAAGTGTTTTACTTTTAGCAAGTGTTATAATTTTACTTTTGCTGTGTGTACGAGCCACATTTTTACTGTACGTAAGCGTTATTCCCTTACTGTATACAATTGTTATAATTTTACTGTATTTGAGTGTTATACTTTTTACTGCATTTGAGTGTTATACTTTTACTGTATGTGTTGCATTCTCCCGTATATGAGTGTTGCACATTCAATGAATGTGAGTATTGTACATGTAATGTATGTGAATGTTTCATGTTTACTGTATGTTAGATATGTACTTTTACTGTATGCGAGTGTTGTACTTTTACTGTCTGTGAGTGATGTACGTTTACTTTATATGAGTGTTGTATCACTGTGCATCAGTGTTGCATAATCTATGCATATGCGAGTAGTACTTTCACTGCTGTATTGTTGATGGTACAAAATTGTATCCCTACACTCAAGCAGTATTTCACAAGCTGATGTTGTTATACCCGCGTGGTGTATATGGTGCTCTCAATAGTTTGGCACCTCGGCTATTGGTTATATATATATATATAGACTGGCATGTTGAACTTGCTAATATGGTAGTAGGAAACTAAACTTTATGTGAAGTAGAAGGGCATGCGTGGTATCGACTATACAATACAAGCAACCATATATAATGTTCGTTCATTTGAAACCCGCTCCAATGGCTTTATTACAAATGCATGAAAGAAACATTAACAGGTGTGGTAGCATTGAACAAAGCATTCATTTTGCTTGTTATGCACCATGGGTTGGTTAGAAGAAGTCGCCGTAGGCATTCAGGAAAGCATCCCATTGCTAAGGTAGG
The DNA here is from genome assembly GCA_963921405.1 of Cepaea hortensis. NCBI lineage: Eukaryota > Metazoa > Mollusca > Gastropoda > Stylommatophora > Helicidae > Cepaea > Cepaea hortensis. Next base: position 89,185,278 of record OY992888.1, read on the forward strand.
CTGCGAATGCCGTCAGCAATAAAGGATTGTGGTTGTTCACTGAACCAAGTGTTTACCGCGTTCTTTACGTCTAGCATCCTTGTGACATCGTTGCCCCTTGAGAGCTTTTTTTAGAGGTCGGAACAAATGAAAATCACATGGTGACAAATTAGCACTATAGGATGGATGTTGCAGAATTTGCCACTTCTTCCAAGTTAATGCTTTCTGCACAATATTTGCAACATGCGGACGAGCATTATCGTGCAACAAAATCACACCGCGAGAAAGCATGCTGGGTCGTTTATTCTTTATGGCTTTTTGCAGCTTGTCTAGTGTTTCCAAGTAGTGGGTAGAGTTGATGTTAACACCAGTTTCTGTAAAGTCGACCAACAATAGCCCTTCATGGTCAAAAATGCGCTCAGCATAATCTTACGTTCGGAAAACTGTAACTTGAATGTTTTGGCTTTTGGTTATCCAGCATGCTTCTATTGCATCCTCTCTCTTTTGCCGCTCGCGCTCAAAGTGGTGACACAATGATTCATCGCCTGCCATTATGTGGAAGAGAAATGCACCACCCTCTTTTTTGTAATGCAGCAAGTGAATCACTGTGAACACACCTTCCGATATTGCAGTTTCTTACGAACGACCTTTTGAATTGTCCCAACTGACACATCAAATTCTTTCGCTAGCGAACGTATGCTTCGACAACGCTTCATCTGTACTGGTGCATAAATTTTGGCGATGTTTGTTTTTCTGTTGCAACAACATGCGCTTGCCCCGGCCGTCGAAGATCTGTCGTGAACTGACGTCCTTTCCGAAACATTCGTGCTCAGTCTGTCACTATTGACTTCGACACACACTTGTTACCGTATGCTGCCTGCATTCTTCAATGAATGTCCACTGGTCGACATTCCTCAAATGAAAGAGACTGAATTACCGTTCTTTGAGCTTCTTTGGCGGATTTTGGATCAACCCGGCCATGTTCTCAACGGTCAGAAATAGAACCTATGCATCATGGCACGAAAAGCACGTGCTCTTTTATTCATTGGTCAGTACTTATCACATGACTATGACATGATAATGTTTAACGTACTCAATTACGCGCAGTGCGGCACGAACGGATTTCAAATGAACGCTCATATATATATATATATATATATATATATATATATATATATATAGAGAGAGAGAGAGAGAGAGAGAGAGAGAGAGAGATAGATAGATAGATAGAGAGAGAGAGAGAGAGAGAGAGAGAGAGAGAGAGAGAGAGAGAGAGAGAGAGAAGAGCAAGAGTTACAAAACCTAGTGGTACACTAGTAAGTAAACATGCATAGTGCACAATGTGGCGTGGATATTAACACCCGAAACATGTTTCTCCTATCTTAGACATGCAATAAAAGATGATATAAGAAGTGAAAAAGAAATCAAAAGGAGAATATAACTGGCCATAAATGCTTTCAACAGCATGAAATCAATATTAACATCTAGAGAGATTAACAACGCATTAAAAATGAGAATTGTCAAATGTTACATATATCCAACACTATTGTAAGGCGCGGAAGTCTGGATATTGTACACTCAAACAGAGCCTCGAATAGATGACCTGGGGATGTGAATATACAAAATAATATGTCGTAATTCATGGAAGCAGAAACAATCAAATGCAGAGGTTCTAGAAAAACTTGGAATGAAAAGAGAGTTGATTAACGAAATGAAAGAGAGGCAAGTGAAATATACCGACCACGTTAAAAGACATGACACTCTTATAAAAACTATACTGGACGGCAAGGTTGAGGGCAAGCGAGCAAGAGGTAGACAACGATACAAGTGGAAAGATAACACCAAGAGATGTACGAGCATCAGTCTGACAGAATGTGCAGTCAAGGCGAAATACAATGTTGGAAATCCATTGTAGCCAACCTTTATTGTGGACACGGCACCTGGATAATTGATTGATAATAAGAACCGTTTAAGAAAGATATCTGAACACATGATTGACATGCCGGCATCCAACAAATGCTACCAACTCCGCTATTGTAGGTCGACTATATCAAGTATTGCGTTTATACTTTGTTTCTTGCTTCAGGTTGTCGAGACTTCTACGGGAATTGCCATGAGGCCCACACTCCAAACCTCACGATTAGGAATGATGATGGTACCATTTCATATGGCTGCACATGCCGTATTTGGGGTTTGGAAACCATCTCTTTCGATTGTACATAAAATGTATTAGATGTGACTAATGCTTGTCAAACAATCTAAATTTTATCTAAAGCAAAAATGTCAAACAATCTTAATTATATCTAACACATGATTTTCAAACTATAAATAAAAGTGTTATTCGCTGTCGTTGTTGGTGATCGCAGTATGTCCTATCTGTCGTTGTTGTAGTTCATGTCAAGATTGTCGCTGTCGCAGTTGTTGTTAATGATCTCAGACTGTCCTTTTGTCTTTTATGCTCATGATATTAACCTGTCCTTCTGTCGCTGTTTGTTCATGATCTGAACATGTTCTTCTTTCGTTGTTTGTTCAATATCACAACTTGCTTTTCTGTCGTTGTTGATGTTCATGAACTCAATCTATCATTTTGAACTTGTAGCTGTTCAGTGTGCCTTGCCTGTTGTTCTTCATGAACGCAATCTGTCGTGTCTGTTGTTCTTTATGAACTCAACCCGTCCTGTCTGTTGCTCTTGGTAAACTCACCCTCTCCCTGCTGTTGTTGTTATTCATTAACTCAGTTTGCGCTGTCTGTTAATGTTATCCATGAATTCAAACTGTCTCGTCAGTTGTTGTACTCCTGTCCTGTCTACCTGTTGTTTATTAGCTCAACCTGCCTTGTCTGTTGTTATTCATGAACTCAGTCTGTATTGTCTGCCTATTATTGTTCATGAGATCAACATGTCCTCTATGTCGTTCTCAGCCCGCCTTGTCTGTTATTGTTATTCATGATCTCAACATGCCATGTCTGTGTTTGTTGTTGTTCTTTGTATTCCCATACCCCTATGCAGGCAGTATATTTTATTTTGAATAAAAACATTATTAAATCTTTAATTTAAATTCTAAATATGTAATTTAAATCTTTAATTTAAAAAAAAAAAAAAAAAAAACTTAACTAAAACATTAAATAAATCTGTTGCAAATATTCGTGTAGTTTGATCTTATTTATCCACACATTCCCTCAGTATATAACGCATTTAATCATGTTCCATTCAATAAATCATGCGTTCAGTTGTACATCTATTTATTCAGTTATCGATCCACCAGTTTATCTGCTTGGGCATATGTCTATTGTTCTATCTGTAGTCTAGTCGTCTCTCTCTCTCTCTCTCTCTCTCTCTCTCTCTCTCTCTCTCTCTCTCTCTCTTGTAAAAAAAAAAGAAAACAGTAACAAAGACAATAATAATGGTAAATTATCTCGAACGACAACTAGCCAAAAGAAAAAAAAAAACAAAAACATTCCCATATGTGTGGCAAGTTACACCCGCCTTGGGTATTTATGACGCCCATGTTAAACATTCCTCAACGAGTCATGTATTATTGATTATTTTTCATGCGTTTTAATGCTTATTGTTCTTTTGTTGTCAAGGAATTGCTTCATAAGAGATGTTGAATGAAAGAATGTATGCGAGGAAATAGAGAAGAAGGGCAGAATGTCAGACGGGCCTGCGTGCCCATTTCTTAACCCTTTGAAAATAAAGATTTTCGTTCGTTCGTTCGTTCGTTCTCTCTCTCTCTCTCTCTCTCTCTCTCTCTCTCTCTCTCTCTCTCTCTCTCTATATATATATATATATATATATATATATATATATATAGCCTTAATATGTGCTTCGTTGATTACATACAGGCTTTTGATAAAGTAAGACACGTCAACATTAAGATGATGCTCGCAGATCCACAAAGATGAGATGAGTTGAGTTGAGCTAAGAGCTGACATCGCTGCACTCAGAATATTTCCATACGCGCTCCGTTCTCTCGTTCATGAGCCAGCGAAAAGCCACACCACTAATCGTTCCCACGGCTGTCTGATTGAAAGTGTACCTGGTCTTCCCTTTCAGGTTTAAGATTCTACCAGAACCACTAACGGTCCCCACAATCTCATTCTGTCCACATAGTGGTTCTCAATCTGCTCATTCACTTACTCCACCTGGTCCCTCAGATGCACAAACAACTCCTACATGTCCACAGGTAATCAACCACCAAGAGGTGCATTCCTTGCCAGCCTATCAGCATGTTCCTCCCCCGCACTCCCTCATGGCCAGGACAAACATCCATACAATGATCACAGACTGTGTCTTCTGAAGCGAAGTGAGCCGTTCCAAACAAAATATTTATTTCTCCACATTACTAAGCATATTCTGTGTGTCCGTAATGAAGACAATGTGAAGTTGTCTCCCCTAACCAACGGAATGCCGCTGTGACTGCTTCAACCTCCATTTTCATGCTAGTAGTCGTATCCTCATATGCCATATTCTCCTATTTTCTTTAGGAATCGTCCATTAAGATCCAGAAATTGATGGGCAAGTGTTTATAATTGTGACAAACATATATTGGAACAGCAATTTACTATGAAGATTGCTAATGAAAAAGGTCAATAGCAACCTATTAAGTGAGTTTTCCATCCATCCATCATGTGCCATGACGGTAAAAATGGACGGTCATGTTCTGCCATCTCACTCGATCACCAGAGTGGATCCGCTCCATTTTTCTGTCCCGATCATGCCACGTGGCCAAGCCAGTCAGGTATTTAATTCTTGGTCTGTTCCCTTCGATCTTGCCAGTTGTCACTAAGTTCTCCAATTCATTTCTTCTCATAACATGCCCACAAATTTTTGACTGCCTACGTCTAATGTCTCTTATCAGTTTACGATCTTCATTTGTTTCTTACAGAACCTTTACATTGGTTTTTATGTCTGTCCATGATGTTCTTTGCAGTTTCCTCAGAAACCACATTTCCACAGCCATCAGATGTTTTTCAGTGTGTCTGCTCATTGTCCACGCTTCACATCCATATAAAAGTGCAGGTTCTATGTAGCACTCTTTTTCTCGTTTCAATCGATATCTTTGTATTGGTCAGAATACTTTTCATCTTGCAAAAGGCTACCTTCGCAATGGCAATTCTTGTTCTAATCTCATCAAGGCATCTCCCATCAGATGTTATGACTGTTCCAAGATATTTGTACCGATTCACTTGTTTAAGAATATGCCCATTTATTTGTATATTATATTGTGGTATTTCTTCCTTCCAACTGACAACCATAATCTGTGTCTTCTTACAATTTACTTCTAACCCTAGTTGTTCTCTGTGTGCAACAACCGCATCTACTAAATTTTGCAGATCCTATTCATTGTCTGCAATCAAGACAATATCATCTGCGTATCTAATGTTATTGATTATCGTCCCCCAATGTTGATTCTTTCCATATCTTCTATATTTCTGAAAATATATTCACTGTACATGGAAAAAATGAAGATCTTGAGACATTACACATCCCTGTCTCACACCTCTCTTAATAGGCTGATATTGACCTACTTCATTATCAATTCTGATGACAGCTTGTTGTTTCCAATATATATTATTTACAAGTCTAAGGTCTGTTCCATCAATTTGTAGATCTTCAAGCATCCTTATCATGTTGACATGTCTCACTTTTGCAAGATGGAATACATGCTAAATAATAAAATGATGGAAATTGCAAAGAAGAAAATAGAACCTGAACTTATGAATGGATATTAAACGTGGACAATGAGCAGACACGTTAAAAACATCTGACGGCCATGAAATGTGTTTTCTGAGGAAAATGCAAAGAATAGCGTGCACAGACAATAACACAAATGAACAAGTTCTACACGAAGCATATGAAAATCGTAAACTGATTAGAGAAATTAGACGCAGAAAGTCACACTTGTTTGGCATGTTATGAGAAGAAATTAGCTAGATAACTTGGCTATAACTGGCAAGATTGTAGTGAAAATAACAAGAGAATACATTGGCACCTTTCCGTCTTGACAGACGATAGTTTGGTACATTGAGCTTCAAAAAGGCTTCATAACTACGATCCATGGCGGTGGCGAGTGTGGCTGGTAAGGCCAATTCTTGCTGGAAATGTTTGCCCACAGTAGGTGCATGTGAAAACATGGTCACGTCTACCATTTTGCACCATCTTACGTCTCTCACGCTCTGTGTGTGCTTTATCTGCAATCATTTTCTCCTTTGTCTTTATTCCATTTCTGATAGTTGCCCTCCATGCAACACGTTCAGCGGCGACGTGCTCCCAATGTGCATTATCAATGCCTGTATCAATCATGTCCCGCTTACACACATCTTTGTATCGTAGTAGAGGCCGACCCTGAGATCTCCTACCCATCTGTAATTCACCAAAAAAGATGTCCTTTGGTATTCTACCATCATCCATCCTCTTAACGTGTCCTATCCATCTAAGTCTACTAAGACTGAGCATGGAATACACCGTCACACAACCTGATCTTTCCAATACTTCAGTATTTGTGATTTTGTCTTGCCACTTAATGCCAAGTATTCTTGGCAGACAACGCATATGAAAGCTGTTTAAACGTTTCTCTTGGTGTGAGTAAGTTGTCCAGGTTTCACTGCCATAAAGAAGAGTACTAAGGACACAGGCTTGGTAGACGAGGACTTTTGTTTTGACAGTAAGCTTCCTGTTCTCCCAGACTCTTTTTGCTAACATGTTCATTGTTGTTGCTGCCTTGCCAATCCTGATGTTGATTTCCTGGTCGAGGGATAATTTGCTATTTACCTCTGATCCTAGATATGTAAAATGGTCTACTATCTCCAGTTTGGCGTCGTCAATAAAGATTGATGGTACACCATGTGCACCTTGTGATATAATCTGTGTCTTCTTTTTGTTAATTGTTAAACCAAATTCAGAACAAGCATTGGAGAATGCAGATAGTAGATGTTGTAATTCTTCCTCAGAGTGGGTCGTAATCGCAGCATCATCCGCAAAAAGCAACTCTCTGATTAGTACCCTGCTACCTTTGGTCTTGGCCTTCAATCTCTGAGCGAAATAACAAGAGAATACAGAGCAGTAAATACATGGATGGCTTTACCAAATGACATTGTCAGGACAAGAACACAGAGCTGATCCACAACTCTAGTGATCGTGTAAGATGCGAAACATGACCGCCCAAGCATATCAGCATGGTACATTATGATTATATATACTAGGGTTGTCACAAGTTTTCAAAATGAAAACCTTAAATTACAATAACCATGCAATTCTCTGCCGATCTCTCTGGCCGAGGGGTTACAATACTTTCTCCGTAATCCCGTTTATCTACGCAGGCTCTCGCAGCGAGCGAGAATTGGTTGCGGTTCTACCCACGCTCGTGACTTGCGGGATAATGAGCCGGCAGCTCAGAAAGCAATGGAAAACTACTGAGCGTAATCTTTCCAAAGAGATCAACAATCATCTGAAAGATGCTGATGTTGATAGCGATATGCAAACATTTCATTTCATGCAGTTCTCTTGCTACCAGCCATATTTCATTTTCATTGGCACCTTGCCGTCTTGACAGACGATAGTTTGTGCTCTAAAAAGGCATAATAACTTTTAACTATGGCGGTAGCGAGTGTGACTGATAAGGCCAATTTGCGCTGTAAATGTCCGTTCACAGTGGGTGCATGTGAACACGTGGTCATTTCCACCATCATGCACCATCTTACGTCTCAAACGCTTGGTGTGTGACTTTTCTGCAATAATTTTCTCCTTTGACTTTATTCCATTTCTGATATTTGCCCTCCATGCAACACGTTCAGCGGCGACTTGCTCCCAATGTGCATTATCAATGCCATATGTATATATATATATATATATATATATATATATATATATATATATATATATATATATGTGTGTGTGTGTGTGTGTGTGTGTGTGTGTGTGTGCGTGTGTGTGTGTGTATTCACCTTCGAATGAATGTCCAGTATGGTAATAATGCACGCCTGTCAGTCCAGCAAGTGTGTGAGTACAGTAGGAAGTTTCTAAACGGCGCGACTAATGTGACAGGCTATTCACGATCGAGTCAGGAATTCCGAGTAGTGACCCCGTATTCGATTGCAGCAGTTAAAGGCCTCGTACAGAAAAATCGCCGATTGACAGTGAGTGACATTGCCGTACATCTTGACATCAGTCAATGTTCAGCATACCACATCATTCATTATGTGCTGGATCCCATACTGATCGTGCAACGGTTGAAACTATCGAAGACGTCCACTTTCAGTATGTACCACATCCCCAGTACTTGCCACACCTAGCCCCAAGTGATTTCCACCTGTGTGGACAACTAAAAGAGTCATTGGGAAGACATAATTCTCGGTCCGATGAAGAGGTACAGCAGCTGGTGCATGATTGGTTACACATGCGACCAATAGAATGTGTGTGTACGGGAATCCATGCACTTTATCGGTGCTGAAGGCTTTGCATTGAACGCAGCTGTCATCTTCTTCTTCTTATATATAAAAAGGATCGCGTGTCTGTATCTATGTATGTATGTATGTATCTATGTATGTCCTTTATTTGTTCGCGAACGGCCCATCCGATTGAGATGAAATTTTCTACACGCTTTCCTTTCAATCCAGCGCTGCCAACTGTGATATTTTGTTAGTGTGAAATCGCCTGCTTACTCAGTATTATTTCATTTTTCATTTTTCATCATAATTTCATATATCTCAGGGGACCTAACTCTGTAAAAGTTATTTCAAGGGGCATAACTTTTCTGTATAACTTATAGTCATATTGTGGCATCGTTTTCAAAGATTTATAAACTCTTTGTCCATAGTTATTTACCGGCATATGAGTTATAATAAATAATGATACAATCTGTAAGGCATTTTCAAAGTTTTCATAAAAATAATGCACAATGCATAACATTGTAACTCATCTTTTTTTGCTTAAGAAGTTACTGTAGTCATGCAGGTGATTAGAAATAGTTTTCATTAAAAATAATGGATGGTGTGTGGAAGGACATTCTTTTAAGTTACTTTTTTTGTTGTATGAATTTAATGAGAACTTATATGACTACTTATATGAATTAAATGAGATGCTCCCCACCAGGGACTGGGCGAAGCCGGACAGGGTCAGGCAGACAGATAGACAGACAGACAGACAGATAGACAGTCGGGAACAGGAAATTATATGACTACTTATATAAATTAAATGAGATGCTTCACACCAGGAGCTGGGTGATGCCGGGCCGGGTCAGACAGACAGACAGACAGACAGACAGACAGACAGACAGACAGACAGTCAGTCGGTAACGGGAACGAGAACTTATATGACTACTTATATGAATTAAATGAGATGCTCCCCACCAGGGTCTGGGCGAAGCCGGGCAGGGTCAGCTAGTTAAATATAAAATGATGCATTTGTTCTGTAATTTTTCAGAGTATATTCACACACACACACACACACACACACACACACACACACACACAACTTTTAAGGCTTTCCTTTGAAGCCCCCTCGTATCCGTCTTCCAGCCCCGTTGTTTATCCAGACACCATTTTATTAACCCGTTTGCATTTCGATCCATCAATTATCACTCTTAATATCTATCTATCCATCAATATATCAGACTTGAGACTTCCCATCCAACAATCTTTCAGTCCGGTTTTATTATCCATTCATCAGTTTAAAAATCAGCCCGTTTATTTCGATATCCAGCTATCTATCAACTATATTTTACATACATCCACGAATCTATCTAATCAGATGTCCATCTACCTAGCAATATATTAGCCGTCTGTCCATACATCTATCAGTGTATCAGCCCGGTTATCTATCTCACCTTCCATCAATCTATCAGACCGGCCGTCTATCCATCTATCAGTCTGGTTATCGATCCATCCATCCACCCTTTTATCTATCAGTCCAGTGCTGTACATCCATCAATCTATCAGCATTGTTTCGTTTGTAAACCAGCATGTACATCGTCTGTATATCGTCTGTATATCAGCATATCGGCCTATTCGTCTGTATATCCATCCATAATTATATCATCCGGGATATTTTTTCATCAATCCATACATAAGCCTATCAGTTCAATATATGTAAATCCATTCATCAATCAATCTACCAGCATGTTTATTATCCATTATTCCGTCAATTTAATAACCTAAATATCCACATATCCATCAGTCGATTGGTCCCGTTATCCATCCATCCATCCATCCATCAATCTATCCATTCATCCATACATACATTGATTAATCTATCTGACCGGTTATCTATACACCCTCCAGTCTATCAACCCGATGAATTATCCATCAATACATGCATCATATATCAGTCGGTTATTTATTCATCAATCCATCCATCTCTATTTTCTGACATGCATGTTATTCAGTCACCAATCACTTTGTCATTCAAGATATATATCAATCAATCCATCCATATGTTTATGTATCCAAGTATACAACAACCATATTCTCGATCAGGCTATCAGCCATGGTGTGTATCTACCAACACATCTTTAAGGCATGTTATATGTTCATCCTTCGAGTAGGTTGTCAGTTCAGTTATGCATCAACCAATCAAATAATCAATCAGATGCCGTCTCCACAATGAAGGATGGCCGCACTGTATCTCCAACACACTCTGGCTCACTCCCTGACTGTTATCTTCCAACTTGTATTGGTGTCTACCCCTTGCCCTCTAGTATGGTTTGTGTAAGAGTATCATGTCTTTTAACGTGACCGAAATATTTCACTTGCCTCCTCTTTATTTCTTTCATCAACTCTCTCTTCATTCCGTTTTTTCTAAGACCTGTGCATTTGCTTGTTTTTATTTCCATGAAATACGACCTATTCGTCTGTACATCCACATCTCCAAGGCCTCTGTCCGACTTTCTATGATTGTTCAAATTCCAAATTATGTTATACATGCATCCATTCATACATCAATCAGATCGTTTATGTTCCAATCCATCCATCTATCAATATATCGCCCGGATATCTATCATTCAATCGATCAATTGATCAGCCCGATTTTCTATTTGTCCATCCATCGATAATACAGCCTGATTTTCTATCAACCCATTGTCAATTTATAACACAATATATAACTATGTCCATGCATGTCTACTAGTTCAGTGATCTATCAATCCAACCATCAAACAATCCATGTGCCCAGTTATGTATACATCCATTCATTTGTCAATAAATCTATCAATAATATATCTCTCCATCCATTGATTAGAATAGCGGAACATTTATACATCCATCCACCCATCCCTCAATCCAGTTCTATTAACTATCCATACATCCATCAGTCCATCCATCATTATATATATATATATATATATATATATATATATATATATATATATATATATATATATATATATATATATATATATATATATATATATATACCCGGTTTTCTGCACATCCATTCATCCGTCTATGAGCCCGATTATCTATCCATACATTCATCCCCAATATATCAGTCCATTTATGTATCTATCCATTCATCCATCTATCGGACCATCCATCTACCAATGCTGCTTTTAATTCATCCATCCAAATATATATATATTATCTCTCAATTCTATGCATCCAGCCATACATCCACCGTCAATCTATCAACATGGTTATCTATCCATTCATCCATCAATCTTTCACTCAGGCTATCTATCCATCCTTCCATCACACTTTAACTTCAAATATGTATGCATCCATCTATCCATCAATTTATCAATTAGGTTATCTATCCAGCAATTCATTAATCTATCTGAAGACGAGCTTGCGTGCCCGAATTGTGACCTTTTAACAATACAGTTGGTTAGTTTGTTCTTTTGTTGCACGTAATAAACTACCAGACCGGTTATCTTCCCATGTATTCATCAATCTATCAGTCCGGTTTTATAGCCATCCGTTCAACAATAAATCTGTATTACCAGGTTATATATCCATTCATAATTCTACCAAACATGGTATTTACCCACCCATCAATCTGTCAGATTAGATATCCATCTATCAAAACATCTATCATCGTGGTTATCTATCCATCCACCAATAAAAATTAGCGGTTATCTGTCCATCCATCAATCTATTATCTCAGTTATCTATCCAACAATCTATCTATCAGACCGTATTAATCAACCCATCAATCTATCACTTCGATTATCAATCTATCCATCCATCCATCAACCTATAAGCTCGTTTATCTATCATTCTATGAGTTCAGTTTGATATCAATCCATAAATCTATCAGCTCATTTATTCAGATTTGTTTTCTATCAGTCATAATGCTTATCCATTCATCAATCAAAATGCAATGTCCATTTATCAGCCCGTTATCCATCCTTCCATCCACAGATCAGTCTATGATCTCGGCTGTCTACATATTCATCTATAAATCCAGCAGCCTGGTTATCCAGCCATCCATATATAAATATATCAGCCCAGTTATCCATATATCCACCTGGGGATACCTCCGTTTATCTATCAATCTATCGGCCTGCTTATCTATCCATCCATCTATCAATCTATCAGTCCGCTTGTCTAGCCATCTATTACTATATCAGTCGGATTGCCTATCCCTGGATCTATCAGTCTGTCAGCTCGGTTGTATATCCACCAATCCATGAGTTTATCAGCCTGGATGTTAATCTGTCCATTTATTCATCTATCAGTTCTTTTATCTATCACATCCACGTGTCAGTTCATCAGCTCGGTATTCGTTCCATCTATCTATCAAACGTTCTGTTAGGTGTCTCATAAAAAATATTTATGTTGCGTTATTTATTCCGGATGTATAGATGTCTCATGACGATTGGTGGCTACACATTATTCACATCTGACCCAGGTTGAACACTGTATGTGGGAGATGTTCTAGTAATTACGTACCTCCCTATGCGTGTCCATAAATAGCAATCAATAATGTTGTATTCAGGATTACACTCTATCAACCACGTATGCCGTCATGAAAAGGTATTTACACTATGACAAGATATTTAGGGTATACTAAATAATTCGTCTGCCCGAGTGCCATTTGTGTGGAGCAGAACTTCCACGTCACATATTTTAACCATGGTAAATATTGCATGCATGCACATACCACTAGTGCTTTCCTTCTAAAATATATTACCTTATATGTCTGTTTAATTATCTGTCTGTGTCTCTGCTGTCTCTCTGTCCAACCGTCCATCAAACCATCCATTCATCTGGTTGTCTGTCTCTATTTTACCTGTCTGCTTAACGGTCTATGTACCTATCTATGAGTTCTTATGTTCTGTCCATTCGTCAGTTTGGCTGTCTATCTGCTGTTCTGTCTGTCTGTCGTTGTCTGTCTACTTGGTTTACGACTTTGCGACTGTGCATTTATTGACTATCTGTTGTCTATGTGCTATGGTGTTGCAAGCTCTTATTTCGCACGTATGCGTGTGTGTATGCGTGTGTTTAATATATATATATATATAGTATGCCAGCTGGTGTTGGTGATCATGACTCTCCATATAAGTGTCTTTAGTTTTCTGGATTATCAACTCTGCTGATGGTATTCATCCATACCAACATCTCAATCCATACAGCATAAGTCGAAAAAGTTTTATTTTTGTTTGTTTGTTTTTTAAGCCTTACTCGAGGACCAAGCTTTGATCTCACAAAAATACCAGATGCATACAACGTATAAGTAAAGAATCGTTTTAGGGTCTTGATGTCTGCACAGAAGGAAATGACACCTGATGAACTGGCAGTACAAGCTAGAGATATCTTGATAACAACAGCCAAAGATATCATTCCGACCAAGAATAAGCAACACAAGCCATGAATTACATCAAAAACTTTATAATTAATAAAATAACGAATGGAACTGAACCAAAAACGTGGTGAAATCGATAACAGCAGGATTAAGTATATCTCTTTAACTCGAGAAATAAAAAAGTTGAGTTAAGTTGAGTTGAGTTGCGTTAAGAATCTACTTCAGTGAACTCAGGACATTCCCGTACGTGCTCCGTCTCCTCTTTCAACAGACAGCGAAGAGTCATACCACTAATCGTTCCCAGCGCTATCTGATTTAATGTTCTCTGTGTTTTCCCTCTCAATTTTGAGATTCTCTCAGAACCCCTGCCGTTCTCCTGCAATCTCATTCATTCCAAATACGGGTTCTCAGACTGTTCCTCGGCCTTTTCCACCTGGCCCCATAAGCGCACGACCGCCTAGCCCTTGTCAATAGGCAACCCAACACCAAGAGGTGTAGTCTCTGCCAGCCTATCAGCCTGTTCATTCACCCACACCCCCGTAGGGCAGAGCAAACTATTCACGCAATGCTCACAATCAATGTCTTCTAAAGTGACGATATCCATTCCACAGGAAACATTCCTTTCTCTACAATAGCAAGCATACTCTTCGAATCCGTAATGAATACAATGTGTGTTGCAGTAGTCTCCTCTAAACAACGGAATGTCGCTGTTACTGCTTCCTCCTCCATTCTCATGCTATAGGTCTGAGTCTCATACGCCAGACTCCTTTTTTCAAGACTCATCAATTAGCCTTTGCAATAAAACCTCAATCACTACGTCTATTTTTCATCACTGACCCATCAGTGTAGATGACTATGTCACCTTGATGTGTGTTCTCTGGATCAGTTGTTGCACTTCAAACTCAGTGTGGTCCGTTGCCCATTCTCTGTATTCAAGAAGTGAGTCGCTTAAAAGTCGACAGAGTCGACTTCATTGCACGGTTTTTTATCCCATATGGCTCGGTCTCTTTCCACAGCGCGGAAAGCGTCACACAAAGCACGAACTCCGTAGCTCTAGCGACGACCCACAAGATTCTCTGAAAAATTTCACTCGTGAACCAAAAAACGCGGCACGGAATCGAACCCACAACCTTCGGAGCTCAAGTCAAACAACTTGAAAACTTCACTACGGAGACACTCTTTGCACTTACGACCCAGTGTTACTATTACATTATGCTAGTCCGTCATGTCTTCCGGAACTTCAACCCACTCTTTTTCACTATGAAAGGTCTCTAGAACACACACCTGATGTATAGTTAGTTATGTGTGTACCATCCTCGTCTTCGTCTATGGTCCTCGACTATATCCATGGCTTTATGCAGGGGGTGATCCCTGTCTGCAGCAACTCTCAGGCACTATTTGGCTTGAAGGACCCTTTGCATATCTGTCATTGTTGGTAGCGCCTGGATATGCATCATGCATATAATTGGTGTGTTCTTTGTGCACCCCAGGATTACCCGCATGGCAGCATTCTGAATGCGCTCCAACCTTTCAAGCTGGCTCTTTGTTACTGTCAGCAGCCCCAAATCATACTCAATAACATAAATTATTAACTGCTGAAAGAGCATGTACAGCATCCGCTGATCTACCCCGGTTTCTGCCATAGCGCTCAATGCATTAAGTCCCCTACCAGCCTTCACCACCAAAGCCTCCACATGATCCTTAAAAGACAAACACCTGTCAAAGGTGATACCCAAGTACTTTAGTTTACTCTCTTTACTAAAAAGATATCCAATCAACATAATACCTGGGACATCTGCCTTGACGATCCGGTTATCCAGGGAGTACCACACAACCGATGCCTTGTCTGGGTTTATAACAGCCCCTGCTTTCCTGCACCACCCTGCCACCATGTTTACTGCCATCTGTAAGTCTTCCGCCAAACTGGCCCTGTCTCGGCCCAGTCTGTAGACCAGAAAAAAGACAAGAAAAGAACAAAAACAAAATATACAAGATTGCTGTAGCCGAAAAGACCACTATATCGAAGAGATTACGAAATGTTCAAAGAAATGAAGTTATTGGCAAGAAATGTGCATTTACATGTTAAATGTACAATTTGGGAAATACACTAACAGAATCTATAAAATGTTTAGAAATATGGTAGGCATATTGCAGTGGAATATATGCTATGTATGACTGTGACGATATGAATGAGACAGATGAACCACTGACAACAGAGACAGAACTTGAACCCTCATTAGATGAACTTGCATGGGCAATAACAAGCTTGAAGAATGGTAAAATCGCCAAGATATGATTATATACTAATTGAGCTAATTAAAGCGGGAGAAGGATAACGCATATACATCTAAATTATACGCCAACGATAGAACTGTTGCCCTGATCAGCCATGCAATAAAAATTCTATTAAAAATCACATTGGGAAGACTTCGTAGGAACATGGAAGAAGAGATTAGCGTGGTTCAAGCTAAATGTAGACAAGGAAAAGGAACAAGAGTTCATATACTCAACATGCCTTTAATAATAGAGACGTCTAGAGGATTTAATATAAACTTATTCTCTTGTTGTGTGGACTATTCAAAGGCAATGGTCTGTGTACAACATCATAAACTTTGGAAAATCATCAGGGAAATGGGATTTCCATCACATGAATCACAACTCATAAACATGCTCTATATAGACCAACAAGCAGCGGTTAGAATAAATGGTGAGACATCAGATTGGTTTTACATCAAGCAAGCAGTCCGTCATAGATGATATAAACAGGGAGCAATACTGTCAACTGTCATTTACTGCCAATATAGTACCTTGCGGTGTGTTGCAAGGGGTCTTGAGCCTGAGAAATTAAGGCCACCTGGCTCGTGCAGTCGCCACGAACTTTGCAGGGTAGAGGTTTCTTTTTGCCCCCGATAGAAAAAAAAAATAAATTCTCCACACCTTTTCGAGGATTCGAACTCGTGTCTTTTGAAGTAGAATACGATATTCTAGCCAGGAAGCAATAAGATACCTTAAATATAGCTGGTTATTAAATACCAGAGATTAGATATGCTGATGATACAATATTAATATCCACATCACATAATGGTAAAGAAAACCTAATAACCGCAACCCTAAAGAATATCGAAAATCACAACCTATATCTCAGCATAGCAAAAACAAAGATAATGCATACAGATACAACTATTATGGAGAAAGAAATATATGTTAACGAGGAACAGTTAGTTAGTTAGTTAGTTAGTCGACAGATCATCCTCGTTGCACATCGGACCATTCAGTCCATAAGTGCTCGGATCCCCTCCTCAGCAAATCCCGGAGCGTGTAGCGGCTAACGACGCCAGTTCTGTGTTGGTTTATCAATCTTCTTTGGCTTCCTGCGTAGTGTTCTTGTTTGGCCACCCCTCTTTTAATTTGCTGCTCTCGCAGTCTGGCCATTGTTGTAGATTCACAGTCATCACTTGGTTCTTGCAAAAGTCTCACTTCTCGTAGAGCATTCAGAATGTCAGCCTGGTCCATGGCGCGTCCGCCCTCCACAGTAGCCTCACCTGCGAGCTTGTCAGCCCGCTCATTTCCTTGTACTCCCGCATGCCCTGGCACGAAGCTGAAACTAATCTTTGCCAACCGAGACCGCTTCAGAGGCAGCAACCATTCTCTTCGGATCGACCCCTCCTCTATCCTCTTGATCATGTTCATTGAGTCGCTAAGGAAACAGGCCCTAGTGAATGTCTGTGTCTCGAGCCATGTTATTGCTTTACTTACTGCCATGACTTCCATGGTCAGGCTACTTGTGGTTTCAGTGAAAGCACCAGAGTCCTCCTTCACAATTCTCCCTCCGGCCCGAGCTGTAAAGGCTCATGCGCTTCTCACATGTCGGACGACCGACCCATCTGTGTAGATGACCGCGTCACTGTCTAGCGAATTCTCGAAAATCAACGCCTGTACTTCAGCCTCAACAGCAGCCGGATTTTCTTGTCTGCATTTTCTATCTAGTTGGATGCAAACTGAAAAGGATGTGCAGAAGTCTGTTGGCACTTGCACCCACTCCTCGCCAGGTTCTAAGTCATCCAGTGAACACACCTGTTGAAGAATGTCTTCGGCTTGACCCATCCACGACCGTCCTCTTTTTAACCTGCTGCCTTCACCTTCCTAATTTCACTATGCAGTGGATGTTGTGTGTTTGCGTTAATCCTGAGGTAGGCGCTTGCCCTGCAAACTTGCATTCTCTCTTCAATGGTTGGAATATCAAGAAGGTAGCGCATCGCCCTGCATGCTGTATCTCTTGTACATCCAAGAATAATGCGCATAGCTTCATTCTGTATCCTTTCCATCCTTTCTATCTGCTTATGGCTGACAGTCAGGATTGCCATTGCATACTCCAAAACAGACATGACCAGCCCCTCGTACAGAAGACATAGATGGCGCTGCTCACAGTTTGCTGCCGCCATCACCCGCATCGCTGCCAAACCCTGCTTGGCCTTTGTTATCACCTGGTCTATGTGCTCATTATAAGCAAGGTTTCGATCAAACCGTATCCCCAGGTAATTCATTGCCTGCGCTCTTTCCACTGTCTCTGAACACAGCATTACAGTTGGTGTTGGATTGTTGACAATATGATTATTCAACGAGAACCAAGTCACTGTTGCCTTTGTTGGGTTGACCATTGCCCCAGCTTCATCACACCAAGTACTTATGCGATTGAGTTCGGTTTGTAGTTCCACGGCAACCTCCTCTCTATCCTTACCCTGACGATACACTAAAACATCATCGGCATATGACAATGTCCTGCCAGGTCCAGTGATCTGCTCACTGGTGATTCTCACTGTGTAGGCGTTGAACAGTACGGGAGATAATGGTGATCCCTGTGGTAGGCCAGGATATATTGTTGTTGGTTCAGAAGTCCAACTGCCACATCTAAAAACTACTTTCCGTTGGAAGAGGGCTGCAGCGATCCGACTAAGGAGTTCAAGAAGCTGAAACATTAAAAAATCCAGTGGTACTCTGTTGTATGCGTCCTTAAGATCAATCGCTGCAGCAACGGTTTCAGTGCCTGAGTGTAAACCTTCATAGATATCGTGGGCAAAGACTGCTGCATTGGTCCAGGTTTCTCTTTTTGGACGGTACCCACCCAGGGTAGGTGGGAAAACACCTTGCCTCTCTAGTTGGCTTGATATTTTCCTGGCAATTACCTTCTCCAGCAGCTTGCCTATTGTATTCTGCATGGTTATAATTCGATATCCCTGAATTTTTTGGTGGTCTTTATCAGGCTTCGGCAAGGGAATCAGATAGCTGTGTAACCATTCCTCCTTGATGCTAGCACTCCCTATACTGTTGTTGTACATGTCTGCTAGTTTCTCTAGCTCATTGTCGGTACACCTATTTGTGTCGTCGTATCTTATGCCATCAGGACCTGGAGCACTGTTTTTTGATCGTCGAAGCACAGCCTTGATTTCTTTCACTGTCACTGTGTCTTCATCCGAAGTGTTCTGGGCCTTGCATCTGTCTGAGGTGACCTCCTTGGCCAGATTCCGGCCTCCCATGTCTGTCTGGTTGCTCTGCTCAAGGTAGCGTTCAAAGAGGGCTTTGCCCTTGTCCTCGTCAGTCCTCTGCCAGATGAGGTCAGCACCTTGGAAGTCAGAAATGCTCTTATTCTTGACTACACCACTCATGCTTTTATGTAGTCGCCAGAACAATTTCAGTGACTTGTCTGTGCTTACTCTTTGACACACCTCTGCCCATTTTTCGCTTTTAACCACCTTGACCAGTTTTTTGAAATAGCTTACTTTTGTGTGCATCTCTCTTTCTAAGTGCAAGCAGGGACTAGGATGACCAGCTCTGTTCTTCTTGGCATTTTGCCATCTCCTTACAGCACTACGCTTATCCACCCAAGCCTTCTCCACCTCGAAACTCCACCACGGTGGCTGCTCCCAGCTTTTTTTCCTGCCCTGAAACGTTCTGCGCTTGTCACGTCTTATTTTACTCACCACATCTTGCCCTGTACTGTCATACTGGAACGTCTTTACCTTTAGCTTGTGCTGCCTGGTTCTGCCTTTCTCCACAAATATGCTGCATGGGTGGTGGTCGCTGCCATGGTGTCCTAGGACACCCCATCTACACACTGTAGTGAGTGAAGGTGAAACTAGCGCCAGATCAATAGCACTGTCCTCATCGCCTGGACGGCTTGCTGTCCTGGTGACACAGCCGCTGTTGATACAAACCAGGTCGATGGTTTCCAGTGCAGTCTCGAGCTCCTCCCCTTGTGTATTGGAGGAAGTGTTTCCCCATGATCTGCCTTTGGCGTTGAAGTCACCACAGAAAATAACATTTCTCTCGTGGCCTAATATGCCACTTAAGCACTGCCACTTCTGGGCGTCCACACTCGCATTGCGGGCATAAACATTAACCAACACGAATGGTATACTGGAATGAACTCTCAACGCCTGTATTTGTATATCGTCACTGTTCCAACTGGACATGTCTAGCTCTGACGCCACCATGCTGTCGCGAACGAGAATCGCCGTTCCCAGATGTCGTCTGTTGTAGAAACATTTGAAGCCGGCAATTCGGAGTAGCTGATCGCCCAGTCTCGTCTCCTGGAGTGCTACAATGTCGTTCCTGTAAACTTGGGTTTCTAAAATAGAGCCCCGTTGTTTTACACTGGCACAGTTCCAATATAGAATACGGATGTTCCTGAGTCCTAGGCGGTGACACTTGAGTCTAAAACGTCTCAAGCCACCGCGCTTACCTGGCTTCTTTTTCCCTGCGCGGCTACCACGCCGCTTCGGTATGTTGACTGCTGATCGCTCGGAAAACACACGTTGTTCCGCCATGTTGAAAAAACGTAAACACAGACTTTTGAGAACCACACACGCTGCTGGAAATTCACTCAAGGATGGCTTCGCTCGATGCACGAACTCCGTAGCACCCGCGCAGATCTTGAGTAGAAACTCCTGGTTTTACATCCTGGCACACCAATTACACGAGGAACAATTGAATGTAATGGAACGTTTCGAATATCTTGAGGCATTAATTACCAACAATGGTGACACAATGAAGGAAATTGACCGACGGTATCTATTGCCCTTCGAAAACTAAAATAACTGAATAAATTGTAGAGGGGTACAGATAGAACTACAACAATTTGACGTTTAAGAGCTTGAAACTTTCCCATTGCAACATACGCATGTGAGACCCAGATACTTACTAAACAAGCTGAACAGCACATAAACGCCTTTGAATATGAATGTTATAGACGGGTTCTAAGAATATCTTGGATGCAGAATAGAATAAATGAATATATACTTAAAGATCTTAATATTGAAGAAGGTTGGCTATTAAAGATGATAAAACAAAGAAAATTGAAATATTTTGGTCACTTAAACGTCATGCAAGTTTGGAGAAAACAATCATGGAGGAGTATATGCCCCGGAAGAGAAAAAGAGATAGGCCAAAGAGAAGATGGGTGCAGGATGTAGCAGGTGAACTTCAGATGGGTGTATCGGTTACTGGACATCTAGAAGTTTTTTGATCTAGGAGTTTTCCGCTCGGCTGCTATGGGACCGAGGTTCTGCAAGGGACATGTTACTGAATGGGTGATAGAACATGTTACTGAATGGGTGATAGAACATGTTACTGAATGGGTGATAGAACATGTTACTGAATGGGTGATAGAACATGTTACTGAATGGGTGATAGAACATGTTACTGAATGGGTGATAGAACATGTTACTGAATGGGTGATAGAACATGTTACTGAATGGGTGATAGAACATGTTACTGAATGGGTGATAGAACATGTTACTGAATGGGTGATAGAACATGTTACTGAATGGGTGATAGAACATGTTACTGAATGGGTGATAGAACATGTTACTGAATGGGTGATAGAACATGTTACTGAATGGGTGATAGAACATGTTACTGAATGGGTGATAGAACATGTTACTGAATGGGTGATAGAACATGTTACTGAATGGGTGATAGAACATGTTACTGAATGGGTGATAGAACATGTTACTGAATGGGTGATAGAACATGTTACTGAATGGGTGATAGAACATGTTACTGAATGGGTGATAGAACATGTTACTGAATGGGTGATAGAACATGTTACTGAATGGGTGATAGAACATGTTACTGAATGGGTGATAGAACATGTTATGACGCACTGAGCATTCCTAATATGTTGATATGCAATATGTTGATATGCAATATGTTGATATGCAATATGTTGATATGCAATATGTTGATATGTTGCACCAATTTGGCACTATATACTGCATGTTGATATATCGTAGCTAACTATGATGCTTGCAGTTGCTTTAGTTTGAATGTAAGAAGCGGAAGGGAAGTTGAAACTTATATTTTTATCTGTGCTTAAATCGAAGTCAATAACTGAAATTGTTCGGAGATTTGTGTATGTGTGTGTGTGTGTGTGTGTGTGTGTGTGTGTGTGTGATATGTGCGTATGTGCGTGTATGTGTGTGTGTATGTGTGTGATATGTGCGTATGTGCGTGAATGTGTGAGTGTGTGTGTATGTGTGTGTGTGTGTGTGTGTGTGTGTGTGTGTGTGTGTGTGTGTGTGTGTGGCGTTTTGTGTTATTTCGAGTAATTATATTATAGTGCTGAAGTGCTATATATAACCTGTTTTGCTGTATGACAGTGAATCTTGGAATGCAAATGAAAAAATTAGGAAGAACTTGGGAGCAAAAGAGATGTGGTTCCCAAACTAAACGTTGCGAATTCCTTGGACTGTCAGAGAAACTAAGAAACTCAGAGAAACTGCCCGAAAGTGGCTATTGAAACTAGAACATTATATACAGCAATAAGTAATAGAGCTTTCCCTTGTCATGTGTAGAGACGAGAGGCATTTGAGAACATCGTGGTGACCGGAAAGCTCGATGGTAAGAGAGGCAGAGACCGATCAATAGAAATAATGCTGGATGGATTAAGTCGGTGACATTGAGGAATATCAGCAGCAGTGTTGATCCAGAACACCAAACACCAAGATCTCTGGAGAGACATGAACGCCTACGCCAGCCTGCATAGCACTTGACGATGTTGTCATTTTTTTTTTTTTTTGGGGGGGGGGGGGGGGAGGGGGGGTTGTGGAATTGCTGTCAATGTTTGTACTTATTGTACTTCTGATTGGCGCTGCCTACATTCCTACCTTGTTTAGTGCACATAATTGAGGTGGCGTGTTTTTCTTATTATCAAACTTGATGTCTCATTTATCGATGTCTGATTATTGATTTGTGCGTCCATTATTTGTTGGCTTGAATGTATGTTGTATCATTATGCATGTATATACAAACATAACCACAGCCGTTGTACAGCCACAACAGTTGTACAGCCTGAGATAATTTTCGTTAGATGCAAATAAAGGCAATTAACAGATTCAGTGTCAATCAAGCAGCAAGTCTGGATCAAATAAAGCCGGACGACGGAAAATGGGAACCTTTGGCGTGTCACAATTATGACTTAAAAGTTGTTAATATGGTAGAGGACATGTAGTAACATAACGTAGACATGTTGCATTATAACGCAGTGAGAACATTTCGGCGATATATAAGCCGATGACATATATGTGGAAAGTCGCATAAGACTAACAATCACCCCATGACATTTAATCAGTGAACTTATTCAGACCGATTGTTTGGTTTTAGTTAGTAAGCGCATTGCGCCAGAAGAGAGCATAATGGGGCAACCTTTTGCTGTGAAGCTGGAACCGAGACTAACGGACTGACTAACTGACTTGCTCAGCCTATGCGATATGTGTCCTCCGGTAATATGTTCTTGTTGCTTCTCTAATGATGTAGTATTGTCGTATCTTGTTATAGCTAACTGTGCTCAATTTTTTTTGTTTTTTTGTTCGGGAAATGATAAGCATAGTCGTTTTATCTGCATAATAGCTCTTTTGTAATTTTTTTGATTTGTTCTGATCCATCTATTGTGTTCTGTGTTTTTATATCGCATATGCCTCTACTGGATTCTGTGAGCCTTAATCAACCTTTCGCGCGCACAAAAACACACGCACACAGCCACACAAATCACACACACACACACATACACACACACACACATGCTCATATATGCACATGACATTTGTCCACAGACTGTCTCACTGATGTTGCTGGCTATCCTCTGTGGGTGGTTTGCTGCTGCAGAAACGCAAACGACTGGTCAGCATCAGCTCTTCTCCCTGTTTAATTGTGCCTCAATCGGGTGTTTTGGTATATGATTATGAATATTATTTGTATATGCTTTTCAAAGACGGAGGTGATGAAAGTGATACACAGAGACATATAACTAAAATATCAAATTATAACTCAAATTATTGCATCAATGATATGCTTGCTTGCTTGCTTGTGTTCGTTGGCTTGAGCTCCAACGCGAAGTCCTGTATGTCGGATGAAGACATCCTGTTGTCCAACATCAGTGTGATGTCATACAGGACCTGAGGTTTGCGTGATTATCAGTTGTCCCATGTCTGGCTTATTTGTGTGCAGACTGGTGGTTCCTTGCCGTACAGGCAGACACTTTCCGACTTTGGAGGAATCGGCGATCCTAACTCTTTCACTTTTTTTTTTGGGTTTGCATATCCTTTACAGGACATCGCTATCAACATCAGCATCTTTCAGCTGTATGTTGATTTCTTGGCAAGATTACGCTCAGTAGTTTGCCATTGCTTTCTGAGCGGCCGGCTCAGTTATCCCGCAAGTCACCAGCGGCGGTCGAACCGCTCCCAGCTCTCGCCCTGCTACGAGACTCTGCGTGATAAACGGGATTACGGAGAAAGTGTTGTAACCCCTCGGCCAGAGAGACCGGCTCATACAGCTATACTACCAAACAAAAATTGGGCTGTGACCAAACAGAAATGTATGGCAGAAAATTGGAAGTAGAGGTGTGTTACAATAATGATTTTAAAATGGTTAAAATGGTAGCAGATCTATTGTATTACATATCAAATTAAAGAGGATTGCACAAGGAACATGACA
>OY992888.1:89214987-89247487 GCA_963921405.1 Cepaea hortensis
AACTGAAAATACACAAAAATCCAATGTTAACGAATGTTTGACGACACAATCATGACGTAGCTATCTTTTCTGCTGTGCGACTTTTCAGTTTACTGTAACTTAAAATTCCGAAATGGAGCAGAAACGAATCAAATAAACCACTGATCATGTTGTGGCAATAAAAGTACCAATTGCCACCACAGCGGATCCAATGTGGCACCAGATGGGCCCTTGGTAGCGAAAGAGCTAATGAAGCTTGTCATAATGAGGCCATTGGGTGGCTTGCCGCATATTATGAACTCAATTGCGGCCCGCTACAAGTTTAATTTTCGAATGCTTTATTGCTCGTGTTTTTTGTTGTTGTTATTGTTGTTGTTGTTATTGTTACAGAATTGTTCTGCGCAGACTTCAAGTCCTAGGAGATCAAGTCTACCCCGAATCACAGTGTGGCTTTCGACAGAACCGGTCTTCCACTGATATGATATTCTCATTGCGACAAATGCAAGAAAAATGCCGTGAACAGAATCAACCACTGTTTATTGCCTTCATCGACCTCACAAAGGCATTTGATTTGGTCAGTCGTGAGGGTCTGTTCAAGGCATTAAAGAAGATTGGCTGTCCACCAACTCTTCTGTCCATTGTGGAATCGTTCCACACAGGCATGAAGGGTATAATCAAGTTTGATGGTGCAACTTCTGAAGAATTTGAAATCAAGAGTGGAGTTAAGCAAGGTTGTGTACTAGCTCCCACCCTCTTTGGAATATACTTTTCACTTCTACTGAAATATGCATTTCGTGATCAGGCTGGTGGTATATACATTCACTCACGCTCAGATGGCGGCCTCTACAATGCTCAGAGATTGAAGGCTAAGACCAAAATTAGGAGGGTACTGATCAGAGAGTTGCTTTTTGCAGATGATGCTGCAGTTACGACCCACTCTGAGGAAGAATTGCAATGTCTACTATCTACATTCGCCAATGCTTGTTCTGAATTTGGTTTAACAATTAGCTAAAAGAAAACACAGATTATGTCACAAGGTGCACATGGGGTACCATCAATCTTTATTGACGACGCCGAACTAGAGATAGTAGACCATTTTACATATCTAGGATCAGTGGTAAATAGCAAATTATCCCTAGATCAGGAAATCAACATCCGGATTGGTAAGGCAGCAACAACAATGAACAGGGAAAAAAAAGAGTCTGGGAGAACAGGGAGCTTACTGCCAAAACAAAAGTCCTTGTCTATCAAGCCTGTGTCCTTAGTACTCTTCTCTATGGCAGTGAAACCTGGACAACTTACTCACACCAAGAGAACAATTTAAACAGCTTTCATATGCGGTGTCTGCGAAGAATTCTTGGTATTAAGTGGCAAGACAAAATCTCAAATACTGAAGTACTGGAAAGATCAGGTTGTGTGACAGTTTATTCCATGCTCAGTCTTCGTAGACTTAGATGGATAGGACATCTTAGGAGGATGGATGATGGTAGAATACCAAAGTATATCTTTTTTGGTGAATTACAGATGGGTAAGAGATCTCAGGGTCGGCCTCTACTACGATACAAAGATGTGTGTAAGCGGGACATGATTGATACAGGCATTGATAATGCATATTGGGAGCAAGTCGCCGCTGAACGTGTTGCATGGAGGGCAATTATCAGAAATAGAATAAAGTCAAAGGAGTAAATTATTGCAGAAAATTCACACACCAAGCGTTTGAGACGTAAGATGGTGCATGCTGGTGGAAATGACCACGTGTTCAGATGCACCCACTGTGAACGGACATTTACAGCGCAAATTGGCCTTATCAGTCACACTCGCTACTGCCATAGTTAAAAGTTATTATGCCTTTTTAAAGCACAAACTATCGTCTGTCAAGACGGCAAGGTGCCAATGATGAATGATTTGATTTATTGTTACAATAGACAATTTTCTGCCATCTTAAAACCAATAGCTTTACGCTTCCGGTACTTACTATGCATTGGTAAAAAATAGTAAATAAAATAGTGATCTTAGCCGGCGCAATGGATAGCGTGGCGTGAAGGTTCACAATTCCACGTCATATTGTGTCGACAGCTAGAAACCGGCTGGCTAGAATTTGGCCAGATATAGCACGGTTGGCTATTCGTCTTATACCTTGGGATGCAGACTGCAGGGTCGTGAAGACCTACTTCAGCTTGCGCCATTACATGTTGCTACAACAAGGCACGACATGTCTGAGATAGTATCATGTTGCTGCAACAAGTCAGGACATGTCTGAAATAGTATCATGTTTCTGTAACAAGTCAGGACATGTCTGAGATAGTATCATGTTTCTGTAACAAGGCAGGACATGTCTGAGATAGTATCATGTTGCTGCAACAAGTCAGGACATGTCTGAATAGTATCATGTTTCTGTAACAAGTCAGGACATGTCTGAGATAGTATCATGTTTCTGTAACAAGGCAGGACATGTCTGAGATAGTATCATGTTGCTGCAACAAGTCAGGACATGTCTGAAATAGTATCATGTTTCTGTAACAAGGCAGGACATGTCTGAGATTGTATCATGTTGCTACAACAAGGCACGACATGTCTGAGATAGTAATATATGTTGGGAGGAAAATAATTGTAAACGACAGTTTTTCTCATTCGACATCAGAGAACTTTTGTGTAGCGAGGAGTATTCCTGCCAGCACGGTGGTCTGAAGCTTGAATCCGCAGAGGTGTGATTTCTTATTCGTTTTTTTTTTTTTTTTAATTTAAGGACCATAGTGTCCAGGATCACTCAGACTAAACATTTGCATTAGAAAATATCTTGGAAAGTAAAGACTCTAGGTGTGATACCAACCACATCGCACACACAGGATTTCCGATTTTTCTATACAACAATGGATCCAGCTGTAAGCTTGCAAAATATTCCTGAACACTTACTTTACTTATTATTTACCTAGCAGTACGTGATCAAATCGTCCCCGGATGTAACCGACATGGGCTTAGATTTATACAGGGTGTTTATAAAGTCTCTCTACACTTTATATGTAGTACAAATTAAAAAACAAAAACAAAAAAAAAGAAACAAAACAAAAAATTATTCCGTTGATAGCACCATTATGTGTAAGGTGCAATACTAAAATCCTCCAGCAGACGACAGACATTCGCTGCATATTGCTTCACAATGGACTGTGGAGTATATTTTGAGATGACATCACGCACTTCATTTTTCACATTTGTTCTACATACAAAGTGTAGTGAAACTTAGCAAACACCCGGTACTTGAGCTTAAGATGACACATGTTTATTCACTCCCTAGGCAGATGTCGTGTGTGGGGTAGGGACTTTATCCAAGGGCAAATCTTCAGGCTCCCTCGGGTGTCCGCATGTCTCAGATTCAGGTGCGATCAAGGACAATGGGCCATCCATGACGAAGGTAGGCAGCTAATATGTCAGCCTGTTTGTTCAGATTTGTTTTTATAATCAATCTGTGGTGTTAATGATAAGGGAAGTAAAGGTAGAAGGAGAGAGAGAAAGAGAGGAAGATGTGAGAAGAGGGAGAGAAAGGGAGAAACAAAGAGAGAGAGGGAGAAAGAAAGAGAGAGAGAGAGACAGAGGGACGAATAGGGAGAGATATGTGGAGAGGGAGTGGAGCGAGAGAAAGGGAGACAGAGAGAGAGAGAGGGAGGGATAGATATACAGAAGAGAGAGAGGGAAAGAGAGAGGGGGGTAGAAGTTCGAGAGAGTGGTGGGATGGAGAGACAGAGAGATTGGGAGAGATTTTATAACATCGGCTGTTATCCCACGTAGCGTTGTCTCTAACTGGGGGTGGGGGAGCGTAAGCCTCACACAGAGCATAAACTCCGTAGACAGGTCAAGAAGTACAATAGTCTCCGCAACTAATGTGCATTCTCGACACGAATTCCGTAGTGCACAAACTAAACCAAGCCACCTGTGTACGAGGCAGATGGTTTAACCACTTGTCCCAGATACGCAGGAGTTGTGTATACATGGTGCTCACTACTAACCGGTGTTGTAGATTAGAGGTAGCGAATGCGTTTCACTTTTCCCCAGCATACCGAGTACGGGGCTCATCATCTGCTGTAGAGTGTTGGAAGCAGACCGCCTTACTCGATTTCGGTGGTATGGACATTGTTGGCTCATACAACAATTATAAACTACTGACAGTAAAAACTATCTAGGAAATCACAGAAATGCATGATGGTCTGTTTAAAATTACAGTGGTAGACAACTGAAAATGCTGTGCGAACGTGTGTATATATCAGCTTGAAGGATCTATCTAATTATTTTAGTTTATGTTTTGTGATTTCTGCAGTACCTGACAAGATGCAGCCAAATATGCCAGGCAATAAATGGTACAATCTATTGTTTGAGTCTTCGTTATTCAAATCAATCAGGAAAAATATTCTTTTGAATCACATTCATTCATTCATTCGTGGCATGCCCTTTGCAGAACATCGCTTCAATAACAACCTTCGGGAAAACCTTTCGATCACAAGCAAAGTGTCCTGCTTCTGATACACCCATCTGGAGATCATCCGTCACATCCTGCACCCATCTTCTCTTCGGCCTTCCTCTTCCTCTCTTCCCAGGCATATACCCTTCCATTATTGTTTTCTCCAAACTTTCGTGACGTTTCAAGTCACCAAAATATATCAATGTTGTTTGTTTTATCATATTTAATAGCCAACCCTCTTCAGTATTAAGCTCTTGAAGTATGGATGCAATTGTTCTTTTGTTTACCCAAGATATTTTTAGAACTAGTCTATAACATTTATATTCAAAGGCATTTATGCGATGTTCAGCTTGTTTAGTAAGTGTCCAGGTCTCACTGGCGTATGTTGCAATGGGAAAGATGCTTGATCTTGAACATCTAATTTGTGTTCTACCTGTCCCTGTCTATAATTTATTCAGTTTAATTAGTCTTTGAAGAGCAATTGAATCACATGCATCCCACAAATGATGAGATTGATTGCGGTGTCACTGTCTTTAAACTGTAAACAAGAAGCCGTGTATTTATACACGTAATGTCGTGTTTAACCCTTCACGGCATCACATCATATATATATATATACGATCATTGGCACCTTGCCGTCTTGACAGACGATAGTTTATGCTTTAAAAAGGCATAATAACTCTTACCTATGGCGGTAGCGCGTGTGACTGATAAGTGCAATATGCGCTGTAAATGTCCGTTCACAGTGGGTGCATGTGAACACGTGGTCATTTCCACCATCATGCACCATCTTACGTCTCAAACGCTTGGTGTGTGACTTATCTGCAATAATTTTCTCCTTTGTCTTTATTCCATTTCTGATGTTTGCCCTCCATGCAACACGTTCAACGGCGACTTGCTCCCAATGTCCATTATCAATGCCTGTATCAATCATGTCCCGCTTACACACATCTTTGTATCGTAGTAGAGGCCGACCCTGAGATCTCTTACCCATCTGTAATTCACCAAAAATGATGTCCTTTGGTATTCTACCATCATCCATCCTCCTAAGATGTCCTATCCATCTAAGTCTAGGAAGACTGAGCATGTAATAAACCGTCACACAGCCTAATCGTTCCAATACTTCAGTATTTGTGATTTTGTCTTGCCACTTAATACCAAGAATTCTTCGCAGACACCGCATATGAAAGCTGTTTAAACGTTTCTCTTGGTGTGAGTAAGTTGTCCAGGTTTCACTGCCTATAAAGAAGAGTACTAAGGACACAGGCTTGATAGACAAAGAATTTTGTTTTGGCAGTAAGCTTCCTGTTCTCCCAGACTCTTTTTTTAAAACCTGTTCATTGTTGTTGTTGCCTTACCAATCCGGATGTTGATTTCCTGATCTAGGGATAAATTGCTATTTACCACTGATCCCAGATATGTAAAATGGTCTACCGTCTCTAGTTCGGCGTCGTCAATAAAGATTGATGGTACCCCATGTGCACCTTGTGACATAATATGTGTCTTCTTTTTGCTAATTGTTAAACCAAATTCAGAACAAGCATCGGATAATGCAGATAGCAGACATTGCAATTCTTCCTCAGAGTGGGTCGTAACTGCAGCATCTTCTGCAAAAAGCAACTCTCTGATCAGTACCTTCCTAAATTTGCTCTTGGCCTTCAATCTCTGAGCATTGTAGAGGCCGCTATCTGAGCGTGAGTGAATGTATATACCACCATCCTGATCACGAAATGCATATTTCAGTAGAAGTGAAAAGTATATTCCAAAGAGGGTGGGAGCTAGTACACAACCTTGCTTAACTCCACTCTTGATTTCAAACTCTTCAGAAGTTGCACCATAAAACTTGATTATACCCTTCATGCCTGTGTGGAACGATTCCACAATGGACAGAAGAGTTGGTGGGCAGCCAATCTTCTTTAATGCCTTGAACAGACCCTCACGACTGACCAAATCAAATGCCTTTGTGAGGTCAATGAAGGCAATAAACAGTGGTTGATTCTGTTCACGGCATTTTTCTTGCATTTGTCGCAATGATAATATCATATTAATGGTAGACCGGTTCTGTCGAAACCCACACTGTGATTCGGGGTAGACTTGATCTCCTAGGTCTTGAAGTCTGCGCAGAACAATTCTGGCAAATACTTTTCCAACAATACACAGAAGTGAGATACCCCTATAGCTCCGATCGCCTTTGTTCTTGTACAGTGTTATGATGCTTGAATCTTTGAAATCCTGTGGGACTTGTCCTTCTCGCCAGCATAGCCCTATTAGCTGGTGGATCTGCAGAGTGAGTGTGTCTTGCCGACTCCTGATAACCTCTATTGGAATCCCATCCTTACCTGGAGCCTTGCCAGATGCAAGTTCATTTATAGCACACGTGACTTCTGTTACGATGGGATGTGTGTCCAGGTGGTCAAGAGTTGGTAGACCCTCTATGGCGTTGAGGGCATCATCCGCTAGTTTGGTCTCATTTGAGTAAAGCTCCAAATAGTGCTCTACCCATCTGTCCATCTGCTGTTTCTTATCAGTGATCTCTCCATAGCACAAAGCCTGGGCTACAATATAGAGATCACGTGTTGCCCATGCAGCATGATCCCTCTCTCGGCCTGCCTAGTTCACTCCAGAGGAAAGGTAACACCCCTACATCTGGAACAAGACAAGCTGCAAAAGCTGCCGGATCAGCAAAGCAATGCTCTAACTGTCCTCCTGTCGGAGCTTCGATCCTAGACCAGCCGCCAACCAAGACTTAGGACCTGATCTGCCCTGCCATAACATTTTGTCTTTAGCTTGCGTTTCCTCGTACCAGGGTAAGGCTTGTACCCTCCCAATTGCGCTCTTCCGCCCGAAGCAGTTGGCACAATGTGGGGTGTCGGGTTTGGTAAGCGCCGCACAACGTTCGGCGCTAACATTAAGCAGGTAGTACCGTCTACTGTTATACGGTAGCTCAGTCATATCTGACTAAGACCTGACATATATATATATATATATATATATATATATATATATATATATATATATATATATATATATATATATATATATACATATATATATATATATATATATATATATATATATATGTGTGTGTGTGTGTGTGTGTGTGTGTGCGTGCTTGCGTGCGTGCGTGCGTGCGCGCGTGAGTGTGTATGTGTGTGTGTGTGTGTGCGTGTGATATTGTGTTCAACCCTTTTGGACATCATAGAGATATTGCGTGTCTAATGTTGTTTATGCTAGCAAAGTACTGATGTGTTGAAGTTCTTGTGTTACAGGATGTTTATTCAAGGGTGTCTGCCACCTCTTGGGGGATGTCATCTTAGAAGTCAACTGCAGAACGTACACATGCACTAAGTCAATCGTCAACCACACCGTCACCTACCAGGCAGCTCTAAACACAACACGTAGGTCACACTTCCTGTCATTCTGGGCAATGGGTTGGGTTGAGCGACAGTGAGGCTCCTTAGGACGTGTGCAGGACTTGTCAGCAGGTCAGGGCTACACCCAGCCGGTGTGGATGAGGTGTGCTGAAGCATGACCTGGTTGCATTCTACTATGGCCTGCTCGGGTGTAGAGCATGAGCAGCTGGATTGCACATCCCGGCTGCTTGTAGACATGGAGAGGATGGATCGCGAGTTTTCTGACACAGACCAGGTGTGTGTGTGTGTGTGTGTGTGTGTATATATATATATATATATATATATATATATATATATATATATATATATATATATATTTCTCCCTATCTCACCACTCCCTCTCTCTCCCCCTCTCTCTACCTGCCCCTATGTCACTACACACACACACACACACACACACACACACACACACATATATATATATATATATATATATATATATATATATATATATATATATATATATATATATGTGTGTGTGTGTGTAGTGATCTAGGGGCAGGTAAAGAGAGGGGGAGAGAGAGGGAGTGGTGAGATAGGGAGAAATAGAGGGAGCGGGAGAAAGGAAGAGAGCGAGAATGAGACCGAGATGGAGAGTGATGACGAGGGAGGGGGGAAAGAGAGGGAGATAATATGATTGAGAGGAAGAGAGTGAGATAACGAGGGAGGGTGGGGAGAGGGGAAGATATAGGTAGAAATTGTGAGAAAAATGGAGAAAGAGAGAGAAATTTAGAGAAAGGCATGGAGGGAGAGAGAGAGAGAGAGAGAGAGAGAGAGAGATCTAGTGGCAGGCGAGAGAAAAAGAGAGAGGGAGATGGAGAGTGGGGGGAAGAAAGTGAGAGCGAGCAAGGGAGATAGATGGAGAGACGAGAGAGCGCGAAAAATAGGGAGAGTGTGGGGGAGAGAGGAAGAGATAAGGAAGCAATGGATAACATATTGACAAATTGGAAGATCAATGGGCAAAACGTCACAGGCAGACACATAGAAATGTGTGTGTGTGTGTGTGTGTGTGTGTGTGTGTATGTGTGTGTGTGTGTGTGTACTAAATATGTCTGCACGGCGCCGGTACCAAAGACACAGCTTGTTCGCAGTTGAAATGCAATAATATATCACCCTGGCTATGACACACAATGCAATTAAACATCACCCTGGCTATGAAAAAAAAAAAAAAAAGATGTTGCGTATTCCTTACGGGACGTTGCAGTCAACACCAGGATTTTTCAGCTGCTGGTGATGTACGAGGCAAGTGTTACGTTCAGTTGTTTGCTATTGCTTTCTGAACGACCGGCTCCCATACCAGCACGTTATAACACAACGCGACATGGTCTGCTATGAAACACAATGCAATATATCACCCTGGCTTTACCACACAATGCAATAGTATATCACCCTGGCTTTGACACACAATGCAATAACATATCACCTTAGCTATCATACACAATGATACAATCCCATTATTCACCACTTATTAAAAAAAAATAAAAATAAAATACCACTTATTCTAAGGAGCGGCTTGTATGCCGGATTCTCTTTCGGGAGACCAGTTGTCGAATTCTCGCTGAGGTGTGGATTTTATTATTTGTTTATTTTTTATGTCCGAGACAAAGAAACAAAAACAAAAACTCCCCTATCCTCCACAGTTGGCTGCGACTGCACTAGTCAGGCGGCCTTAACTCCTCAGGCTCAAGACCCACATGCCAAACACCGCAAGGTTGCTATATAGGAAGCACATAACATTATTTGACATACCACTTCATCAGGGCTAAGTGTCAAGAACTGATGTGTCAGGCATCATAGGATTACTTCTCCCACACCATACAAAGAACTTGCAAGTCGTGTGAGAGGAAATGAATGGTACCTTTTATTGCCGTTGGCTCTTCACAATTACAAAACAGTCGCTATCAAATCACACACAAAGCCACAGAATTGCCTATCACTAGTTTCCTAACCCTATTGCTAATCTCTATCTAATTGGCTACAAACAAAAACTCCTATCGACACTAAACGATCTGCTCTCTACGAAGTCAGTCCCCAGTCTGCCTTTTCCTACACGCGTGACTACACAGCACGCGGAAGGACCTTGTTGCGTCCTTCGGCTTTTTGCGTGCTGTTACACTTAACACGCTTGTAGCAGCCGTTCTCCTATTGAGTGGCACTCTTCTCCGTGGCTATCCCGTAGGCGTGATTCTGTCGTGACCAGAGTACTAACTAACTGATCGTTGCCTCCGTGTCTCATGAGAGAACTAGTTAATATTCCCCCATTCTATCATCTACCCTGCCCTTATATCGGGGCACTGTATTACCTCTAATCTACTTGAGGTTGACCACTCTTCCCGGTGGTTTTCTATCTTGAGGCATACCTCCTGCCTTTATCTTTCAGTCTTTGACACACACCCTCCCCTCCTGTGTTGCGTCATCAACTTTGACTCATTGGTTGTGACGCAAGAGGTTTCTAAAAAATTAGTGTATCTAATTGTTGTCAAAGACTGTTGATAACCTGGCTTTGGGTAACCCAATAGACTTCTACTGACTATTGTCACAATGTAGTATTACTTTACTTGGCTACTGGCAATCGCCACAAACTTGTCTGGTTGGCGTGAGCCCTCTTCTCAATCGCAATATTATATTAATTAGAGGTATGTCTGAACCGGACCGTTGTCTTATAAGACCTGCCCTCAAATAGTAAATTAACTCACTACCCATACAAAGTTGACTTTCTTAGGGTCAACACATGAATTGCTTCATGTC
The DNA here is from genome assembly GCA_963921405.1 of Cepaea hortensis. Classification (NCBI taxonomy): domain Eukaryota; kingdom Metazoa; phylum Mollusca; class Gastropoda; order Stylommatophora; family Helicidae; genus Cepaea; species Cepaea hortensis. The sequence goes on from OY992888.1 coordinate 89,225,578, forward strand.
CCCCATATAATATTAACCAACCGTTACACAAGCTGTGTGCGACAGGCTTTACCTATTTCGCTTCCGCGTGTAAAGTTATCTTTCACTGTTAAGTTAGTGTTTCGTTGTCTATTATGTCCCCTGACCCGGAGTTATCTCCCTTTGATCTACAAAAAATGTATGCAATTTATATGTTTGTTTTTCTGGTTGTTTGCGTGTTTGTATCTAACTAATAGTATAATCTAACTTCTAACATGTGTATCTATGTATCATGTGTATGTAAGTTAGTTTTCAAGTGCCATAATTCGGTTAAATGCGGCCACAAACAAGTGTATAACACTAATTCGTGACTACGTTTCCGTCTTATGAGACTTAAAATACTTGCTCTAAGATCTATACTAAACTGCACACAAAACATTCATGACAACACATTTTCAACATCGAAAACAAACACCTGACGCAGACAAAAAACAAAAAGTCGCGTTGAGCGGCAGAAAAAATCCGCTGACAGATCTCACTCTCTCTTGTATAATTTACATTTGCTCTCCCTTTCACACTTCTGTCACACATCTTTTACCCTTACTTCTGTCACACATCTTTTACCCTCCCAATTATTTAAAAACCTTGGAGTGACACTGTACAAGTTTGGCTCAGTTTGACAAAGTTGAGCTCAATGACTGTGCGTAAATTGCTGCACGAGTCATGTATTTTCAAACTATTTACATGTAAGAAAAAGGGTTGATGGTTTGTACCCTGGTATTACTAACTACTATATTCTACTGAAATAATACTCTAAATACTGACATACTAATACTATTTCTATAAATATGTATTTAATGTGTTACCTATTTTACTTTAATTTGCCACATTAATCCTAATGGTTATCTAATTTAAGGGACGTAATTTACTATTTAAAATGAAATTGATGTGAGATGAGTTATGTACCTTTATGAAATGGGTAATGTGAAATGTAATCAATTATGTACCTTTCTAACATGGGTAATGTGAAATATAACACAATTATAATTAATGTTTTTAAATGGAAAAATATATGATTGATATTTTTACTCTAAATGGTGTAAATGATGTATGTTTAATTGTATAATCTTTATATCCTATGATAATGATGTACATTAATCCTAATACTACATGATCACGTTTGTTAAATGGATTGGTTCATTAAGATGGGATGAACTCAAATGAAATGAAACAAAGTGAAATGTAATAAACCTAAATGGTACTAATCTATTAGCTGTTATTACTTTTAAATTACTATCCTAATCTACTTTTAAGCTAAGTAAGTGGGTAAATTAATGATCTATCTAATTAATCCTATCTAAACTACTTAAAAAAAATGAAACTATTATATTGTCTAAATCTAAATGTAAATTAAAGTGACCTAATCTACCTATAATTTATCCCTATATTAAAATGTTATAATACATATCACAATAAGTTTATATATACATAGTATTTAAATACCTCAGGTTAGTCGTTGCCCTAATGTTCAGAAATTGCTTTCATTGGCATACTGTATATTCACACTTGTCCTGGGTATATTAAACACATTACACAGTCATACTTGTGTCCTATGGGTATTGCACCTGTAGAGTGCGATTGTGTCGTAGACCAGTATTTTCGTGTCTGTATTTATGTAATGTTCTGACACTGTTTTTCTCTGCTTAACACAAATGATTCACCGGCACACCTATGGAGCTTAGTAAGTAATGAGTTGTTCCAGTTCATACGGTGATACATTTGTTCTCGGAGCACAGTTCTTTTTTTAATGTCTACGGCCACATGGTAGTTCGCTGTTCGTAGTACATAGTTCAGCACGTAATATCTTTGTATTAGTATAAACATTTCACATAGAATATTCTAATGTACTAATAATCTATTACTCTACACTCTTATGTGGAATCTCCGGTATTTCTACCTCAGATGGTCGGCTAAGGGTATCAGCAAGAATGTTGTCCTTACCCTTAATATGCTCTATACTAAACGTATAGTTTTGTAGTATTAGCGACCACCTGTATATACGGACATTCCGATGCACACCACTTTGTATGACCGTGATTGGGGAGTTGTCAGTCTGGACAACGAAGTGAACACCCGCTAGAAATCGATGGAGCTTCTTCACCGCATAGATGACGCTTAGGGCTTCCAACTCTGATATGGAATATCTGGACTCAGCAGGTGTGATCTTACGGCTCACGTAGCAAATCGGATGGAAGATGCCCCCATAAAATTGGCCTAGCACTGCAGCGATGGAGATTCTGCTGGCATCTGTCCTAAGATAATAAACGAGCCTAGGATTAGGCAAGCGGAGGATTGGTACATTACTAAACAGGATTTTCAATTTTGACAATGCAGAAATTAATAATGCATCTTTGACATCTAATTTTACAGATGCTTTTAAAACATTGGAAAATACACTTGTAATTTCCGCTAAGTTTGGCATGAATTTGCTATAGTAATTTACTAACCCCAAATGGCTTCTGACCTGCTTCTTTGTGGTAGGCATGGTCAGGTTCATAATTTTGGTAATGATTCTATTGTCAGTCTTTAGTTGACCTTGTGAAATGACATGACCCAACAAATCAATTTCTTTTAGGCCCAATTCGACTTTGCTCGGTTTGACAGTGAGACCGAAGAGTCGCAACCTATCAAAGACATGTCTTAGTTTCAGTAGGTGTGATGTCCAGTCATCCAGTCATCAGTATGGACACATATATCATCTATATACGTCACTGTATTCGTCACTCCATGCAGTAGATCTTTAGTTAAGCGTACGAAAGTGGCAGGAGCGTTTCGGAGTCCGAAAGGAAGAAAACGCCACTCGTAAAGTCCTAAAGGTGTTGAAAAAGCAGTAAGATGAATGGATTGAGTCTTCATAGGGACCTGCCAATATCCCTTAGTAAGATCTAATTTAGAAAAGATTTTGGAGGTGGACATGTCAAGAATAAGATCTTCGCAGGAAGGAATTGGTTCTGCGTCGATCTTGGTGACGTTGTTGAGTTTTCGATAGTCCACACACAGACGAATTGTGGAGTCTTTTTTCTTAACTAGGACGATTGGAAAGGAGTACTCAGATGTAGACTTCTGGATGATCCCACTAGCTTCTAAATTAAGTATTTCCTTATTTAGATTTTCCCTATAGCTGAGTGGGATTGAGTACGGCCTGCATTTAATAGGCTTAGAGTCCGAAAGAAGAATGGAGTGCTCGATTCTGTCCGTCCTACCTGGAATGTCAGAAAATATGTCTTTATACTCCGTCACTAGTTCTATTAATTGTTGTCGTTGACCGTCTGTTAGTTCCTGTTCTATCCGTATGCTATCCAATGTCGCAGTCTTGTCTACAATAGGAACAGGTAGTTCCATTCCGTCGTCGTCTACCTGATTCAGTACGGTGGTGGTGCTAAGTGCGTATTCTGTATTCTCACTAGATGTATGCATATCGTCGGATTTGCCCGTCTCGCTAACTAGTGTAGTTGCGTTGTGTACGTCTGTCGTCTGATCACTAGGTGTGGGTGCACTGTGTTCGTCTGTCTCTACTTCTGTCTCTTGTCGTGAAAAGTAAGGTTTCAACATGTTGACATGGAATATCTTTAAGTGTCCGTTTATCGATATTTCATAGTCAACATCTGAAATTTTACGTACCACCTTGAATGGCCCTTGCCATAAAGTCAATAATAAATTTCGTTTGTCTGGAAGTAACAGAAGTATGTCTTGATCTGGTTCAAGATCAATTGTTCTCGCACCTTTGTTTGCGTATTGGCGGTAGATTTGACCCTTCCTCTCCAAAGCTGCCTTAGCTATGATACACGATTTCATGATTTTCTCTCGTGTTTCTGTCACCATTTCATAAGGTGTTTTTGGGGTGGGAATTTCAATGGAATTAGTTTTTACCTGATGGTAAATGGTTAGGGGTCCACGTGGGTTAGCCCCGTATACTAATTCAAACGGTGAGAAACCCGTGCTTGAATGGGGAATCTCCCGATAGGCTAACAGCACTGTTGGTAACAGTGTATCCCAATCAGCTGGGTTTTCTGCTGTTACCTTAGCCAGCATATGCTTAAGATCTCCGTTAATTTTTTCTACTATACCATTGCTGGCTGGATGGTACGCTGTTGTAAAATGCTGTTTAATCCCTAACATTTTTGTAAGGGCTTGCGTTGCAGCCGATATGAATTGAGTTCCACGATCGGATAAGATGGTACGTGGAAATCCGAATCGTGAGAACAGATGTAGAAATACATTGGCAACGTCTTTGGAGGTGATGTATTTCAAAGCTACTGCCTCAACCCACCTTGAACATAGGTCGACCATCGTTAATATGAAGCGATTTCCTTTGCTGGACACCTGATTCAGGGGTCCAACAATATCTACCGCCACACTCTCAAATGGCCTAGAAGCCAGTGTAGAAGGTTGTACTTCAGCTGTAGGATGTTTACCCTTGCGTACTAATTGTTGACAGACATTACAGGAACGACAAAATAATTTTATATCATTGCAAAAACCTGGCCAATAAAAATGAGTCTGAATTCTGGCCCTGGTTTTGTCGTATGCAAGGTGATCAGCAAACGGTGACTCATGTGCAATCTTTAGCACAGTTAGGCGGTGTTGTACAGGTAACACCGTTTGCTGAATCTCATGGTTACCAGTTGTATAATACCTAGTAAGAATGCCATTATTAAGTCTAAAGAACCATGATGCGTTTTTTGTCACTTTGGCTCTTTCTGTCAATAATTTTAAATATGGAGACACACTAGGATCAGCTTTCTGCTGTTCTATAAATTTTTGTCTGGTGGTATCATCCGTGCTAGTTGGTGATAGCAACAGTAGTCTCTCATCTTGTAGTGTGTCTTGATGTTTTATAGAGTCTGCTCTGGTTGTTGCATTAGCTGCATTTAATCTTTCCCATGCAGCTATTTCATCGATAGTACATTGTTTCAATTGGGGTAAGCAACCCAAAATTAAGTCAGTACAAGGGTTGTCAAGTATTGCACAAGTAAAGGTACCAGAAAGGAAAGGAGTTTTAATACGGGCTTTGGCCAAAGGGTAAATTTCAATGTTACCCGAAAAGGTTCGGCATTTGACAGAGTCACCTGTATAATCATCTGGACTCACCAGTTCCTTCCTAAGACCAATAAGGGTGCTGCCGCTGTCCAGCAAACATTGGCATGGTCTGTCGTTGACCATTGCATTGTGGAACACTAAATTGCCTCTGGAGGCTAATGCTGCATTTACACTCTCAGATGAGAATGGTACTGTATGTCCACATTCTAATTTTCCGTCTGCATGAAATTGGTGACATCGTTCACAACTGTCAAAGCTTAACATATCATTTACACAACACACATCTTCAGCTTGGTTAACAGGTAATTCGTTTTCAACTTCACACTCAGTCTCACTACCACTATCAGAAGATGTATCAATCAAAATAGCATTGTTGGCTTTCATACGTTGGCGGCCCAGGCACTTATTTGAATAATGGCCGTAGCTGGAACAAAATAAGCATTTGATTGCACGCCTGTATGCAGATCACTTGTTTTGTTGCTTCTTAATAACATTTTCAAGATGCGCCGGATAGTTTGGCGATTTATCACACATAGAATAAGTGTCATGCAAAAGTTGACAGTAGATACATTTTGACACTTTCCTATCTTTCTTATCAACTTTATGAAATGGTTTTCTATTACTTTGATAGTTTTTAGGTTGGTCCTTTGCAAAGGAAACTATTTCAGAGTCATTTGAAGTCTTAAAAATATCTCTATTTGAAGAAAAATATGCAGAGCCTTTCTTTTCAAATTGTTCTATGGTCTCAATGTCTGACTGATGCAGGAATTTAGCAAATGGAGATGGTATAGTGGATATGACTTTATCCATGGCTATTAAATTTTTAAGTCTGTCAAAGTCTTTTCCTATGTTAGCTGCTTTAAGCCACCTATCTAGTACACTTTGTACATTTGAGACGTAATCAAATAAAGTCTCACTAGGTTTTGGTTTTAAATTTGAGAACTGAACCTGATACCCAGGGGCATCAAGTAAAAAGTGTTGCATTATCCTATCATGGATGTACTGATAGTTAGATCTAAGATCAGTTGGTATAGATTCTATCACTTTAAGGGGCTCACCACTCAGGTTCTTCATATAAATCATAGCCCACATCTCTATTGGAACTTGGTGGTATTGAAACTGATACTCGACATTTTCTGTCCAGGCTGATATGGAATCCTCTTTACAATATGGTTTGATAATATTTTTGTATTTGTTGTACTTATTTTCTTCTTGTTGGCTTTTTAGTTTAGTAGCAGAGATCTCTGCGTGTGAGTCTACATCCATACCTTTCATCTTTAACTGTGTCTCTGATTCAACTTGTATTTGTTTTTCTTTCACTCTTGCCATTTCATCTATCTCTTTTTGCTTTAGATCTAATTCCCTTTGTTTAATTTCCTTATCTTGTTCTAACTGTTTTAGCTTAATCTCCTTATCATGTTCTAACTGTTGTTGCTTAATTTCCTTATCCTGTTCTAGCTGTTTTTGTTTTGTTATCTCAGCTAGCTCTGCAATCTCTTTTTGGTGTTGTCTTTCCCGTGCACGTTCATCTCTCTCTGCATCTTCTTTTCGTGCACGTTCAGCTGTCTCAGCATCTTTTGCTTCTTTAAATTTCTGATCAGCATATTGTTGTAGCTCTTTACCTGTGTATTGTAACTCTTTACCAGCTTTTATAAAATCAGTTAAAGTCGCCATGTTATTTGGTAATTGGCTAGCGTTGACCCGCCTGAGCTCTTTAATCACTTATTTATCTTTGATGTGTTATGTTTCTTATTATCTGAGCACTATAAATTGTACTCTTTGTTCATAACCTGGAAAATTTTATCCTGAAAAAAAAAAAACAGAGCACAAAAATATGCTAATGCATCACAAGCTGAAAAAGAGATGCACTATTAATCACATTGCATGCCAAATATATTGAGTATACTCAACTTAATGTTCCCGAGAATCAGGAACACCATCCGGTAACACAGGTCACCTCGTTTGGCACTACGGCATACACACGAGTTTTCTATCAGCTGTTGTTCACCCTGGTTCACAGAGCAGCAACAATTAACAAATTGTAAACGACACGTTATTTTTGACAATTTGGTACAATGACAAAGACATGCCCACGGGCGAACAGAATATAGTTTAATTAATGTTAAATGTCAATGTCCTGTCTTCGTTCTAACGTTTTATGCCTTTCGTCCCTAACCTAGTTTAATCTATGGAAGTTTTGTGCAGACCAAGCCTAATTTGCATAGCCAAAAGTAGTGCTATCGCAACGGTAAACAAATAGAAAAAGTACGAAAAACATTCAATAAATGCTTTTAAATAAATAAAAATATAATAATATTGTTTAAATAAATAAATATATTCATTCACTAACTTAAATAACCAAATAATAATTAATATAAAGCACAGATTCAGGCGGGCAGCAGCTTGGCGATTTGTAAACACTCAAATGCTGATTGCGAATGGCGTAACACAACTGCTTGTCAATCGTATTACGTCAGAGGCGCAGCGCTATTTTTAGCTTGCAAAAATCGATATTGTTGCTGGCTGTGTATCGCTTCGCCATGAATCATATTTGATAATTATTCGTAAACAAATAAATGATTACATAAATCAATGAAAGAAATTAATAATATCAATACTTACAACTTCGAAGAACACATGATTTAACTACATAATATTTTAATAAACACAAATAAACATTATTTTGTTACGATAGGCACAGTTTAGCTCGCAACTCGTTCTAGTCTGCACACGTCATCAGTCACTGACACAAATTAAACCTACTAGCAACCTTAGTATAGAGCCGTGGGTAAGTGTAATAGCTTGAACTTTTGTTCAAGCCACACTTCTGACACCACATTAATCCTAGCCTGTCAACAACTGATGTGTCAGGCATCATAGGATTACTTCTCCCACACCATACAAAGAACTTGCAAGTCGTGTGAGAGGAAATGAATGGTACCTTTTATTGCCGTTGGCTCTTCACAATTACAAAACAGTCGCTATCAAATCACACACAAAGCCACAGAATTGCCTATCACTAGTTTCCTAACCCTATTGCTAATCTCTATCTAATTGGCTACAAACAAAAACTCCTATCGACACTAAACGATCTGCTCTCTACGAAGTCAGTCCCCAGTCTGCCTTTTCCTACACGCGTGACTACACAGCACGCGGAAGGACCTTGTTGCGTCCTTCGGCTTGTTGCGTGCTGTTACACTTAACACGCTTGTAGCAGCCGTTCTCCTATTGAGTGGCACTCTTCTCCGTGGCTATCCCGTAGGCGTGATTCTGTCGTGACCAGAGTACTAACTAACTGGTCGTTGCCTCCGTGTCTCATGAGAGAACTAGTTAATAGTCCCCCATTCTATCATCTACCCTGCCCTTATATCGGGGCACTGTATTACCTCTAATCTACTTGAGGTTGACCACTCTTCCCGGTGGTCTTCTATCTTGAGGCATACCTCCTGGCTTTATCTTTCAGTCTTTGACACTAAGCATAGGGCGCATGCTATGAGTTAATGCATTCCTATGCATCTATTTAATGTATTTCAATTTGTGATTTACCTATTGTTAAAACCAGAAATGAGTAATTTAAGTAAATGTTGAATGCATTGTATTTTATCAAGGATCAGCAGTCACGGATGTAACATCGTCGAATAATGTACATATATAAACAATATTGAGGACTTCCTGTCCAATATAGCTGACAGGCTGTTGTTAAAGCTTATGAAGTGTTTTTGCTTCTTGCTATGGTTTGCTTGCGCATTCCCACAATGTAAGACTGATTAAGTGCGCCGAGTAGCGCTGCGAGGTGTAGATTTCGTGCGGATTTTCAATGTGTTTAAGTCTGTCCGCGAACGTTTGTATTTTGAACTGTATATTCATAAAAATGGCAGACGGCCGGTTACTGCACTAACTGTTTTGTCTAATGCTTGTGCAATTGTTGGTTATCTAGTGACTGTCGCTTCCCTCCACGATAAACTGTAATTTCAGTGGTGGGTTCTTGTATTGGAATCTAGCAGTGGCCATATGCTTGTATGTCTATGCGTGCTTTTGGTTTTTTTATAACAGCTGCCTGTTCACATTTCATTTGAGACAGTGAGGAGAGTTTTGTGTGATATTCGCTCGCACAGGAATGGAGTTATATGGCAGTAAAGCTGGAACCCTGACTAACGCCTATTGCTTAATTTAACTATGTACACACACACACACACACACACACACACACACACACACACACACACACTTGGAGTATCGTTTATTGAAGAAGGTGAGAATTAGCCCACATCTGTCAACCTACAATGTTCGTACCCTCATTTCTTCTGGCAGGTTGTATGGATAAAAACGGTAGATGTCATGAATCGGGCAGCTCAGGGTTCAGTTTGTTCAGAAATGGTACGCTTTACAGGATCTGCGCCTGCATTGTTTTAAGGGAAGGTATTGTGCGCTACTACTGCCACTACTAGTATCCCGGGTTTGGCGTAGTCGGAGGTGTATGTGGTCGTGCATGTCATCTACACATCATGTATTCTTTACAAGAATGACTAAACACGCTACGCTATATTTAACATATTACTGTCAAACAATTTATTCTAGCTTTTATAAACGAATGTTAAATTATAATTTACTTGCATTTTAAACAGTATAGTTTATTTCTAACATACAGATGTCAAACAATCTATTTCTCAAACACGAATGCCAACGAGTCTATATTATTTCTAACGCAAGAGTGTCAAACAGTCTTTATTATCACTAACACATGAATGTCAAACAAGCTAAATTATCAATCTTTAGCACCTGTAACACATCAAGGTCAACAAATCTATATCATCTCTAACACATGAATGCTAAAGAGCCTATATTATCTTTAACATACGAATGTCAACCAATCTATATTATTCACAAAAATGTATTCTCTTACTGAATTTAAACACAGAAGACGCAAACAATATATTGTACGATTTATTGCCTGGCATATTTCGCTGCATCTCATCAGGTGTATAGTACAGAGTTATATATCATGTGAAGTAACCAAAAGAAAAAAAAAACGGAATAATACTTACGCTGAAACAATTGAAATTCATAGCCACAGGTATTGTTCGAGTGTGGGAATCTGTTATCCCCAAGGTAATTGTTATATGTAACACGAACTCGTTATGTTTACAAAACAGATAACGAGTGTGTGTTACATTCTAAACACATTATTTATAACAATAAGCAGGAGAGCTGAATACATCTAATCGTTGTGGAAGTGTGGAAGAAAATTTACAGAGTGCCATGGACAGACAAAAAAAAAAAAAACACCTGTGAGCAATGTCTACATATTGCAAATTAATACTGTGAACTGATTAGATAAATTATTTGTAGACATTCACAATTTATGGGCACGTTATGACAAGACATCAACTAAAGAACTTGGCGACATCTTACAATATTGAGGAGAAAAGAAGAGGGGGAAGGCAGAGAAATGCATATCTGGATGACTAGGCCCCATAGCATGGTCGAGACAAGACCACGGAGCTGATCCACGACTCTCATCTCAGATGGCAAAACATGGCCGGCAACACGTATCCGCAAAGCACATGATGATGATGAACAACAAACAACAGCATGATTATACTAGACTATACATATAGTATAAGAGTGGCGATGCTTTGATGTTCAGCAACAACTCAACTGGAAGTCAGTTTTTTTTGTTTTTTTTTAATGTTTCCAAACAAGGCTGCTGAGATGATCTTTCCTGGTTAATTAAAATACACTTTCTAGATCAGCTTTACATTCACGTCTTTGTTTTCATTTATTTATATAGTGATTCATTACATCATGTTTTATTGATCCATTCATTTTTTCATCGATTCATTCACTCTTTCATTGATTCATTCATTTATTCATTGATAAATATGCTCCTTTGTTGGTTCAATAACTCCGTGAGTAATCCAATGTTATCTCGTTTACTGCTGGTCCAGTGTTATCCATCACACCGCAAACATAATGATATAATAACAACCTGGCCGCTTGTAGCCACACTGAATATGTTTGGTTGGAATTATATATGTTTGGAATAAACTCATGGCGAAGTGGTCAAGCCGTTTGACTCGTGCTCCAAAGGTTGTGGGTTCGATTCCGGGCCGCGTCCTTCGATTTACGAGTTAAATGTTTCGGAGACTCCTGTGGGTCGTCTCTAAAAGCTACGGAAATCGTGCTTTGTGCGACGCTTTCCGTGCTGCGGAAGGAGACCGAGCCATATGGGATTAAACCCGGTGCAATGAAGTCGACCCTGTCGACTTTTAATCGACTTTTGAATATGTAAGAATCTTCTCTCTCTCTGTCTCTCTCTCTATCTCTCTGTCTGTCTGTCTGTCTGTCTCTCTCTCTCTCTCTCTCTCTCTCTCTCTCTCTCTCTCTCTCTCTATATATATATATATATATATATATATATATATATATATATATATATATATATATATATATATAAAACAGAGAGTATGTGTATGTGTAGTTGGCTATGTATTGGATGCGTTCGATAACGGTACATCCGATTGAAATGAAATTTTCTACACGTCTTCCTTTCATTCCTGTGCAACCGACTGTAATAGTTTCTTAGTGTAAAATCGGCTACTTACTTATTAATATTTAATATTTCATTTTTCATAATAGAATTTCTATATAGCAGGGAGACTTCACTCTAGAAAAGTTATTTCAAGGGGCATAACTTTTAATAACATTTCTATATACTTTATAGTCATGTTGTTGGACTTACTTGCACTATCGTTAAACTCTTTGTCTATAGTTATTTACAGGCATATAAGTTATAATAAATAATGATATAAACTTTAAGGCATTTTCAAACTTTTCATAAAAATAATGCATAATGCATAACATTGTAACCCATCTTTTTCTGCTTAAAGAAGTTATCAACTGTCATGTCGGTGATTAAAAACAGTTTTCATTAAAAATAATGGATCGTGTGTGGAAGGACATTCTTTTAAGTTACTGTGCGCCAGGAGCTGGGCGAAACCACGCCGGGTCAGATAGATAGACAGACAGACAGATAGTCGGGAACGGGAGCTTATTTGACTACTTATATGAATTAAATGACATGCTCCTCACCAGGGAATGGGTGAAGCCGGGCCGGGTCAGACAGACAGACAGATAGACAGACAGACAGTCGGGAACGGGAGAGCTTATATGACTACGTATATGAATTAAATTAGATGCTCCCCACCAGGGACTGGGTGAAGCCGGGCCGGGTCAGACAGGCAGACAGATAGACAGACAGACAGATAGTCGGGAACTCTCATCTCATCTCATCTCATCATGTTCCTCTTGTACCTTGCGGTGTCGAGGTGAAGTATAAACTTCGTGAGAGTGCCCGGTTATGGGCTTCGTATATCGACATTCCCATGGATTCTGTTATTCCCACCGTCCAGCGTTTACGTGGTCGGCCTCTTCCTCTGTTTCCATCTGGTCTGTACGTCATTGCCTGTTGTGGCATGCTGTTGACTGGTAGCCTACTTGCATGGCCAAACCATTTGACTTGCTGCTTTCTAATAAAATCTAGAGCAGCTTTAACCCCCACTTTAGTCCTGATTTCTTCATTTCTGATCTTATCTCTTCTTGATACGTTGAGTATTCTTCTCAGGAACCTCATTTCTGTTGTTGTGATTTTTCTTTTCTCTTTTTCTGTCATTGTCCAGGTTTGGCATTGGTAGCACAGAGTTGGTAGGAAGATTGTGTTGTAAAGTGCTTCCTTAGTAGTTATTGATACATGTTTGTTCTTTAGTATTGGTGCCATTTGTCCAATGAGTTGATTTGCCTTATTGCACCTATTTTCGATCTCGTCTTCTGATCTGCCATTTGATGATATTATACTTCCTAGGTACTTGAAGCTCTTTACTTGTTTCAAGGGATGTTCGTTTAGGTGAATTGTTGCTGTTTGTTCTTCTTTAGTTATAGTCATTACCTCTGTTTTGCTTGTGCTAATTTTCATGTTATGTTCCCTACACATTTCGTTTAGACTATTCATGTGGTCTTGTAATTCAGCTTCTGATTTTGCTATTAGTGCTTGGTCGTCCGCAAACAGGAGTTCTCTAATGGTTAGATTTGCAGATGGTTCTTCTTCTGTGTTCTCGTCATGCGGTATTCTTGCTGTCTCTGCTTGGCTGGTTTCTTTACATATGTTGTCTATATATGTTATGAACAAGAGAGGGGACAGGACACAACCTTGTCGTACTCCAGATCTTATGGTGAAGGGTTCTGAGTGTCCTCCAGTTGCTCTCACTATGCATTCACTGTTGTCGTATAAACTTCTACATAGGTTTGTTAGATGTGTACTCACTCCATATTGTTTAAGGATTTCCCACAGCTTGTTTCTATCTACCCTATCAAATGCCTTTTCTTGGTCAACAAAGGCTAAGTAGAGTGTTTCATTGAATTCAATTGATTTTTCTATAAGTTGTCTAAGAGCAAAAATGGCGTCTGTGCATCCTTTGTTTTTCCTAAATCCCAGCTGCGTTTCGCTTAGCTGGGGTTCTAAAGTAGTTCGTAATCTTTTTTCAAGAATTTTGCAAAATATTTTCCCAGTATGACTCAACAGTGAAATGCCTCTGTATTGTGTGCAATCTCTTTTGCTGCCTTTGTTTTTCCAAATTGGGATAATTATGGCGTTTCCCCAGTCTCGTGGTGTCTGTTGTTCTACCCAAACATGGTTGAATAGTCTATGTAGCCAAGCTGTTCCTACTTCCCTTGCTGCTTTAATTAGTTCATTTGGTATTTCATCCTGTCCTGGTCAGTCCGTTTATACTTCTTAGTTTTTCTACGAGCAGTATGAAGATCCCCTGCCGGCTTGCTAGGCCAGTCGCAGGTTTAGGACACTAATCTGACCACAGGGAGTCCATCCCCTATGGCGAGCCATAGCCCCGTTAGCCCATGACCTCGCGGTCATGGTTGCCCGGTCTGCACCACGTGGAGGTGGGGGTTGACTTGTGTAGTCTGCGGGTCATCGGCAGGCTACTAATTTTCGCTCTTCACCCCTCCTGGGAGAGGCTAGCCGATCCTAACCCTGCTGGCTGCAGGGCCAGGCGCATTCCACACCTTACAGACCGTCGGGAACGGGAGAGCTTATATGACTACTTATATGAATTAAATGAGATGCTCCCCACCAGGGACTGGGTGAAGCCGGGCCGGGTCAGCTAGACAGACAGACAGACTGATAGATAGATATATCCCCTCCAGGGCCTGGGCGAAGCCGGGCCGGGTCAACTAGTATATATATATATATATATATATATATATATATATATATATATATATATATATATATATATATATATATATATATATATATATATTGGTTCGAATATTCTTTACACGACATCGCTGTCAACATCAGCATCTTCCAGCTGATTGTCGATTTCTTGGCAAGATTACGCTCAGTAGTTTCCTATTGCTTTCTGAGCGACCGCCTCACATACCCCGTAAGTTACTGACGCTTCGAGAACCGCTACCAATTCTTGCGTACGTCACGTTACTCACGAGAGTATACGTTATTACGGAGAGAGTCGCTAACCCTAGGCCAGGTTGTGTGTGTGTACATACATATACAGTCAAACCTTGGTTTTCGTCGATAATCAGTCCGAAGGTAATCGGCGAAATCCGAAATCGTCGAAAACCGAGACAAGTATTCACATATGAATCAATAAAAATCCAAATAATTCGTTCTAGACCAGTGGTTCTCAGCTGGTAGGGAATTCGCCCCCCCCCCCCTCCCTCATAGAGGGGAATTTTAGGGTTTCCAGGGGGGAATTAAGATTATTTCAAGATCGCATTAATACAAGAACCAGTTACTTGATATTGTTTTTCCCTCTAAATTTTACGGTTCTGTACTGCTCACCCTAATGAAATTCTTTTTATAACGTAATTAGACCCACAAATCACGTTTTATGTAGATATCTAGACTTCTTCTAGTATGTGTTATTAAATTTAGCTTCCCTTTTTATATATAATGTGTAAGGGTGATGGGGGGGGGGGGGGTATAGGAAGGAAATTCGAAAAGCGGGAATGTCGTTCTGAACATATGGTAAAAGCTGGGGGGGGGGGGCATGGGCCAAAAATGGTTGAGAACCACTGTTCTAGACACTCCAAAATACATACCAAATACACATTTTATTGAGGATAAGTATGGTGTTTAATATTATTTTCTGTCCCCCAAACTTGTCCGAACTCGCTCCTTCGCCGTGCCTAGCAACATTGTATGCCAGTGCGCCACTTGACGCTTTTAAACCATTCTCTGTTGACCTTAAAATCACCTAGTGCACCAGCACTCGTCCCAAGCACTTTAATAATTATATCGGCATACAACAGCCTGGCCTTGTCACATGTGATTTCCTCCGAAACAGAATCGCCATCTAACTGGCTGTGATTTATCAAAATTAATAATATCTCAAATGTTTGCGATCTCTGTTTCGTTACAATATTTATAATTGTTGCTACGTTAGCCTATTATATTTCTTCCTTTGTCGCCATAATGGAACTTATCATGGATTACGACTTCCGGTACAGGCGGCTGATTTCAGAAATCATAAGACCGCTCTCGTATTTGATTATTAACAAGTGATGCTGAAACAACAAATACCAACGCCAAACTGAGCGGAAGAACGCGTGGGTCCCTTTGTTTACGCAAAATTAGCAACAAGATCATTTGGGCACGCCAACAAAATCTGAGGCAAATAATGAAATCCGAGAGAATTTTTTTTCGAGGAAAGCATCGACAAAAACTAAAACAGACGAAAACAGAAGGGAACGGAAACCGAGATTTGAATAATAAAGCCTCTCGATTTCTTGTCCCCTCTTCTGTTTCATGCAAATCCAGGTCCAGATGCCTACATTAACCTGTGTTCATGTTCTTGTGCTGATCGAAACATGCCGTATCTTCAATCAACCACGCCTACCATCACTGATGTGTCCACGTCATTGTAGAGTTAACATGACAAGTATATTCTGGTGTTGGCAGTTGCTATTTTTTATGAGCCAGTCTCTACTTCTAGGTGCACGATACTCTCAGGTATGTTTCTCTAACATTTGAGCTCAAATGCCCTAAACTTCGTCCATGATGATTGCAAAATTATCCCAACAGTTTTGGCGAGGAAAGTGGTAGAGTGTGGAGGCTAAACACACTCCTGACGGCCCTGGTGTAACGTGGTAGCGGTAGATTGGTGGCTAACATAAGAGGGCAGCGGTAGAGTGATGGCTAAACACAAGTCTGCCGGTTGGGTGTTGGTGGGCAGCAGTAGAGTGGTGGCTAAACACGAGTCCGCCGGTTGGGTGTTGGGAAGGGGGTGGGGGGGGGGGGGTTGGTGTCAGCGGTACAGTGGTGGTTAAACACGAGTCTGCCGGTTGGGTGTAAAGGGGGGGGGGGGCGGTAGAGTGGTGGCTAAGCACAAGTCAGTCAGTTGGGTGTAGGTGGGGGGGGGCAGCGGTAGAGTGTCGGCTACGCACAAGTCAATCAGTTAGGTGTAGGTGGGGGTTGGGGGCAGCGGTAGAGTGTCGGCTAAACAAGAGTCTGTCGGTTGGGTGTATGAGGAGGGGGCGGTAGGATGTCGGCTAAACACACGCTGCCGAGTCAGTGGGTGGGAGAGTAGGGGCGGTAGATTGGTGGCTAAGCACACGCCTGTCAACTCGGTGTGGATGGAGGTGGGGCGGCAGCGGTAGAGTGGTGGCTAAATACACGCCTGCCGCCTCGGTAAAAGAGGGTGGGGGAAACGGTAGAATGGTTTCTATAGCTAAGCAAGCCACTCTGTACGAAGTCTGCCTGTCCTCACACTCCTCAGCATGCTTTCTGAGTCAGTTACAATCACAATGTGTGTATGTATCATGTTCTCCATCCAGCGGAAAGCTGCACTGACCGCCTACACCTCCATTCCTAAGCTAGATGTTGTGGCATCATGCGCCAGGCTCTCCTGCACCAAACGTCGACCATTAGCTTTTGCTAAGAATCCCTAGGAACTTCTCCTACCTCTCAACACCGAACCATCCGTGTATATAATCACATCACCCGGGCGAGCATTATCCTGAATTAGTTGCTGGATTTCCACTTCTGTGGCCCCTGCTGGCCACTCCCTGCACTCCCGTCTTAATGTGATTATAACTCTGCACAAGTCTGACTGCTCTGCTGGCACTCTGACCCACTTCTCTCCTCGCCTAATGTTCTCAAAGGTGCACACCTGTCTGATCGTATCCTCCGCCTGAGCCATCCATGATTCCCCTCTTATCAGTCTCGGACACTTAACTTCGTCCAGCACATCATGCAACGGGTGATCTGTGTCTGCAGCTACTCTGAGGTATGCCTTCGCCTGCATCACCTTGTGCCTACCAGCAACAATCGGCACACCAAGGATTTAACGCATACATACTACTGGGGTATCTCTGGTCCATCCCAGAATGACCCACATAGCTTCGTTCTGTATGCGCTCTAATTTCACCAGCTGATTCTTTGAAACAGTGAGCATTCCTAATCCATAATCAAACATTGAGAGGATCAAGTGCTGGTATAATGTGAAGAGCATTCTCGGCTCTGTGTCCATTGCAGCCATAGTTTTAAGTGCATTGAGTCCCTTTTGAGATCTTGTCACAACCGTCTCCACATGGTCCTTGAAGGACAAACTCCTGTCATATGTGATTCTCAGATACTTCAGTTTGCTCTCTCTGTTGACGCTTCTACCATCTATCGTGAGGTTTGGGAATCATCTCTCACAATCATGTTGTCCAGAGAGCACCATAAAACAGCTGCCTTTTCCGGGTGGATGACAGCACTCATTTCAGTGCACCAGTCAATCACTTTGTCTACTGTCACCTGTAGCTCCTGGGCTGTTTGCTCCCTATCTCTACCCTGCCTATATGCAAGAACATCATCTGCAAATGTTAGTATCCTTCCAACCCCTGGTGCTTCTAGGTTTGCAATCTTGCTCGTATACACGTTAAAGAGCACTGGTGATATTGCAGATCCCTGTGGCAGTCCCGGGGTTAAAATATGTGGTTCTGAGGTCCATACACCCAGACGGAGAGCAACCCGCCGAGAATGCAGGACGGCTGCTATCCAGTTCACCAACCAGGGATTGACCCCCTTCTCCATCAGTGCGGTCATCAAAATATCATATCGAACTCTATTGTACGCATCCTCAAAATCAAACACTGCCGCCATCGTTTCCTGTTTACTCTGGAACCCCTCATAAACGTCAAAGGCAAAAATGGCTGCAGTATACCAGGTATCTTTTCCTGGCCTGTAGCTCCCCAGGCCTCTTGGAAGAAGCTTCCCCCTTTCCAAAAAATCATGCAGCTTAGCAGCAGTTTGTCAATGACTGCGCTTGCTGTGTATTTGAATGTAAACATTTCATTTGTTTGCTCCATTGTATAGTTATGTAGTATGCGCCTGCAGAGGACGGCTAAATACGCATAGCAATACATTGTGCAGTTATTTGTGTCTTCTCTGTTTGCTTTTACACAAATAAACCATTGCTTTAAACTTTGATGTACATTCCTATTTCCAACTTATTATTACACGGGGACATGTATGGAAACACTGATACGTCTTTTGTTAACTGTTGTATGCGACTATTGGCTGGATCATTCATTATTTCTGGTGTCAACTCCTTATTTAGTTTAACTGCCAGTTGCTAGTTAACTTCTGCATTTATAATTGTTTTGAAGGGACAACAGGTTTGTCTATAAATCCAGTGTGTTTAGTTTATCTTGCATGTGATTGCATGTGGGAGACAGGGGACAAATGTTATCAGGGAAGTCCATATTATCGACTTGCCATGTCACAGAAATCCATTGAATTCCATTAATGACAGAGCTGTTTGTTGCCTATATACCCCAGTCCCCCCCCCCCCCCCGCATGTCATTTACAGGACATTGCGGTCAACACCAGCATTTTTTCAGCTGCTGTTGAGTCATAGCAACAAATAACATGAACGTAAGTTCAGTAGTTTGCCATTGCTTTCTGAACAACCGGTTCGCACACCCCCGTAAGTAACCAGCGCGACGCGATCCGATGCCGAATCTCGCACAGCTGTGTTTCATTCGGGAGTATACGGGATTACGAACATCGTCCTTGGCACCTTTGCCGTGGAGGCCGGCAATCCTGTTTATAGTCACTATGAATCAAATTTGACAAAAGGCACCCCTATTTCATTCCTGCAAAAACCAATCAGTAAGTCCTAAAAGAAGCAAGTATAAACTATACATTTATTGGATAAAATACATGTAGACAACCAACAATATTTGGGCACGTTATGAGAACTAGAGAACTTTGTGGCAGCAGGCATTATTTAGTGGAAAAGAACAAGGGCAGGCATAGAAATAAGTATATGGATGGCTTGCCTACATGGTATGGTCCAGACAAGAACACAGTGCTGATCCAAGACCCTGGTGATCTTGTGCGAAAGCCTAACCCGATCACTCAAGCTTATGTTCATTGCACATGATTAATGAATAAATCTCATTCATGTTCATATTTCAAATGTCTCTATTAGTTTTTTGTTTTGTTTTGTTGTTGTTGTATTGTCATTGATACACAATTGCTAATCCTGTCGACCAAATAGGAACTGCATTAACCAGATGTATTTGACTGAATTATAATAAAGCTAGGCGTCGAGAAGACCTCACCACTTTATATTGATTGAATTTGTGGTCTATGAAAGTTACTTTGGTAGCATTGACACGGGATCGATTTAATTAGATCTCAGAGAAGAACATTAACATAAAACATACATATACAAAGAACGGAGGTTATTACTGTATTGCAGATACATTATGGCTTCCGGATAGTAAATGCATTCAGGAAACTCAATTCATGCCTGGGTGTAAGACTGCTAATGGTGACTACATCAGACTGATTCTTATAGGTCAGGGGTGGGCAAACTACGGCCCGCGGGCCGCATGCGGTCCGCCAAGTAATTTTATGCGGCCCGCGAGGGCATTTAGAAATAAAAAATTTTAATTCGTTTTTAAGTTATTTTGTTGAATTTTACAGAATTTCATGTACGTTATGATGAGTGTCATTACCCAACGTAAGATTGAAGATGAATGCCGTGTTCTTAATGATGAATGGACAACTAAGAATTGTTTTATAAAAGTTGGTAGCAAATCAGTTTGCTTGTTGTGTCGTGAGTCAGTGGCTGTCTTCAAGGAGTACAATTTACAAAGACATTATCAAACAAAACATTCCGATTTCGGATACAATTTAACGACTGAAGAGAAAGAAAGGAAATGTCGTGAGTTAGTGAAACATTTGGATAAACGGTAAACTGTTTTCACTAAACAGTCTTCAATTCAAGATGTCGAAACTGAAACTAGTCTTGTGCTGTCACACAGAATTGTAAAACAGAACAAGCCATTTTCTGATGGCGATTTCATCAAGGAATGTTTTTTAGATGCAGCAAACATTATGTGTCCAGAACAAAACAAAACAAATTTGACAACATTACTTTATCAAGGAGAACTGTGGTCAGACGTGTTGACAAGATCAGTGACAATTTGATGCATAAACTTCAAGATGCAAGTAAACAATTTTTGTGGTACTCTCTTGCATTGGATGAGAGTACCGATGTACATGATACTGCCCAATTATTGATATTTATACGTGGAATAAACACTTCTTTCAAACTCACTGAAAGTTACTGAGTGTTGAGTCAATCAAAGACATAACCAAAGGCCGTGCTATATTCAATGCTGTTACTAACTGTATTGAAAGAACTGGGTTGGTTTGGAACAAGATTTCAAGTGTTACAACTGGCGAAGCTTGTGCTTTGACTGAAAAAAATGTAGGTCTGGTAAAGCTGATAAGTGATAATATTAAAGCAGAATATCTAGAACACCCATTATTACCACTTCACTGTGTGATTCATCAAGAAAGTCTGTGTAAAAATGTTTTGAATGTCAAGCATGTTATTGACCCAGTTGTCAGTGTCATCAACCTCATCAGATCAAAAGGACTTAATCACAGACAGTTCAAGTCATTACTTGTCGATTTGGAAACTGAACATTCCGATGTCCTGAACCACACCAATGTTCGTTGGCTGAGTCTCGGCAAAGTGTTGAGGCGAGTGTGGGAACTCAGAGAAGAAATAGTGATGTTCATAGAGATTAAGGGCATTGCATGTGACTTTAATACTAACACTGTCAATAAAGAGTGGCAGTTAGACTTTATGTTTGCCATTGAAATTATGGAAACGTTAAATGAACTGAATGGCATACTTCAAGGCAATGGTGTGTTTGCACATGAATTGTATGTATATGTAAACTCATTTCAGTCAAAACTCACTGTTCTCCAAACAAGCAAGTGAAAAAAGATTTTGTCACTTCCCTTTGTAGAAACAAGAAAACATTTCTGGTGAGATGACTGAAAAATACAAAGCCCAATTAGATGCATTGATTGAAGAATTTGGATGGAGATTCCAAGATTTAAAGAAATTAGAGCCATTGTTCAATATTCTCAGTTCACCTTTTAGTGCAGAAGCTGATACAGCCACAGAGGACGTACAGTTGGAGCTGCTTGACTTACAAGCAGATCATGACCTGAAAGAGAAATTCAAGACAGATGGTTTGCTGGATTTCTATGGATCTTTATCACAAGAATCATTGCCCAACTTGAAAAACTTTGAAGCTAACTTTTATCATTATTTGGATCAACATACATTTGCAATCAAGCATTCTCTTGCTTGAAGATCAACAAATCTAAGAATAGGTCTTTATTGTAGGATTGCAACTTGCATGCTGTCATGCGAATTTCAACAAGTAAACTTGCTCCAGATTTCAAGAATATTGTCAAAAATTGCAAGCAGTTACATACATCTCATTAGAAATCAACAAC
>OY992888.1:89250430-89296803 GCA_963921405.1 Cepaea hortensis
TCATGCAATGCGACTACCTACAAACAGTATACCCTTAGAATAGTCATATTTAGATTCATGAGAAAGAGAGTCAGATGCAGACTCTGAAAACGATGGGTTAGCTGAGTAGCATAAGCAATAAATACCACCATGAAAGAGCACACACAAGGGATTAATTGATACAGCTCTTCCTATTTTGATACTGAATTTCATAGCAGGGACAGCTGGTAGACGACGCCAAGAAGAGAATCACGAAGTCACAAAATACATGGAAACAGTAATTTGCCAAGGGTGCAATCTCCACACACTGGGACATCAATTGGGATTATCCGAGCATTCGTGGCTTTCAAATATGGATCTAATCGTATTACAAGTGCAGTTTAGGTGGATTACCCCCTGAATTCTCAAGGGAAAATGTTCACCCGGTGGATGGCAAACTCCATACATGTCCATGCAATCTAAATCACGATCAGGAAAAATAAATACAAGACAAATTATAAAAATGCACATCATTTGAAGCATACATATATGTTATGAACCGCGGAAACGTAATGGCATGCTCCCGTGTATGAAGGCTGGGTGATCAAGGTTCGAACCTTCTTCAAAGCGGGGCATGTTTTGTTGGCCAGGAATCTCAGGTCGACCCAGTCATAAATGGGTCACATGTTCTGCGAAATATCGACCACATCGAGTGACAAATGGTCTAGACTTGTGGCTGTCGCGAGAAGTCATCTTCGACACCCTTCTCATCAAACGCTCAATATGTATGTTCACACACATACAGTGATCGATAAAGTATTATTTTAGCTTGCTGATGATGGCGAAAACGCAATATATAACACCATATATGTGGTGATACCTGCCTGATTGTGTCAATAAGTCAGTTATTTTGGACGAGCAAGGGGGGAAAAAAAATAAAAAAAACTTTAGTGACCCGATCATTCATTTTAATGAATTGGAATTGGCGACATCATAACCCATTAACTTCCTCCATTGGTCGTAGATAGTGATACGATCATTAAATCCCTTCCTATGATGAAGGATTCTGCGAAACTGCTGTCCCCAACAATGTTATATCAGTCGGAAAATGTTACGGCAATGGTACAACAATGCAAACGTTCATTAGTGCGCCAGCATCAAACCAAATGTAATCTCCAAGACATCAGTTACTGCTCTCATGTGTGTATATTTCAGATAGCTCTGTCATGATTCTATTCCCCACTCACAGAGTATGTGTGTGAGTCAGTTGTGTACCAGTTTATTTCTATGACATTACATATGTGAACAAGTACGCATATGTCACACTATATGAAGAAAACATGTTAGTTTGAGTTTTAGTGGATCGATCAACATCATGGCACACGGGTGTAACCCATAAGTGCTCCGTTCTCCTCCTAACTCAAACCTGACTTTGGAGAAACTCAACTCAGTGCACGAACGCCGTAGCACCGGCGAGGATCCTGAAATACTTTGGATATATTTTTAACTTGATATTTTGCCCGGGCAGCGCCGTTAGGCTACTCTTTTTCGATGTCCAACTGCCAATGGATTTTTTACGTGCCCAGCAATACACACGACCGTCCGATCTCACTACCCAGAGACCAGGGGACATTTTATTACTAGAAGTCCACGTGAAAAAATCCCGGTCCTCACCGGGGCTTGAACCCGGAACCTCCAGCACTCAAGGCGGACACAATACCATTCGATTTCACCATTACCCGTACCCAGTTCAACATCACAGAGAAGTATTAATGGGGTCCAATTAATAGTCCTGTGACTGAGTCATCCGTTAATAACAGCTGTCAACGGCTTTACCTTCACACGCTGATTAATTTGACGGACTGCCAGTCTTCTTATACTTCATGCTGGTGTGGGAGGGTGGGGAAAAGTGTGAAGGTGCGGGATGTGTGTGTGGATGGGTGCGGAATAGGTGCGTGGATAGGTGCGGGATGTGTGGGTTGGTGGGGGTATGTGTGTGTGGTTTTGTGATGCGTGTATTACTGGGTGGTTGCGGGTGTGTGGGTGGGTGGTGTGTGGGTGGGGTATCAGTGGGTGGGTGGCGGCATGTGTGTTTGCCAGGGTCTGTATTATTGCGTGGAGGTATGTGTGGATGGGTGGGGGAAGTGTGGTGAGTGGGGGATGTGTGGGTGGCTGCGGGATGTGTGGGTGGCTGCGGGATATGAGGGTGGATGGGGGATGTCTCTCACAGCATTGCAATATGCACTGTTTATGTTTACAACTTTCATTTGACAATGTTTTTTTTTTGGTCTTTTTTACCATGTGAATGTATTATGCGTAATATGCATTGTTTATTCTTACAAAATCCATTTGACAATGTTTTTCCCCCTATGTAAATGTAACATGCTCATTTGATGAATGAAAGATGAGTGATTGAAAGGACCGAATGAAAGACGGGCCTGCATGCCCAATTTGATACCCTTTTAAAATAAAGTTTGTTCGTTCGTTCGTTCATGCCGTGTGATCATGTCTGCCCGAGCTTTATGTCTCCTGTAGTGCCAATATTCATATAGCCCATGTCCTATTATGACTATGGTGACGATGATGATGGTGGTCATGATGGTGATGATGATGATGATGATGATGATGATGATTTTGATCCTGATGATAATGCATGTGATAATGATGAGGATGATGATGATGATGATTGTCATGGTGATGATGGTGACGATGATGGTTGTAACTGATGATAGTTATGGTGATGATGGGGATGATTGTGATGATAATGATGATGATGATAACGATTATGGTGATTTCGATGACTGACATGATGTAGGTGATGATGCTGATTATAATGACGATAAAACTCATGAGGGCCATGATGCTGTTAATGATGATCATGATGATCATGATTATGAGGATGGTAATAATAATATGACAATGATGGGAATGATGAAATTCGTATTTTGGTGTTATAAAGTAAAACCAAACACTTCCTTACGTTCTTCCATAAACAAATGGCCGTAGGTGTGTTCGGTTACGTCAGCACATACATACTGCCTGCAGCCTTCCATGTAATAATGAGTACCCTCCATATGGCACGCGTTTCCAGACAAGCAGCCTGAGTGGTATAAACATAACTGGCTCAGTCCAGGTGTGAGATACATAACTGATTCAATCCAGGTGTGAGATGTATAACTGATTCACTCCAGGTGTAATACCGATTCAACCCAGGTGTGAGATGTATAACTGATTCACTCCAGGTGTGAGATGTATAACTGATTCACTCCAGGTGTAATACCGATTCAACCCAGGTGTGAGATATATAACTGATTCACTCCAGGTGTAATACCGATTCAACCCAGGTGTGAGATATATAACTGATTCACTCCAGGTGTAATACCGATTCAACCCAGATGTGAGATATATAACTGATTCACTCTAGGTGTAATACCGATTCAACCCAGGTGTGAGATATATAACTGATTCACTCTAGGTGTAATACCGATTCAACCCAGGTGTGAGATATATAGCTGATTCAATCCAGGTGTGATATATATATATATAATAGACTACAATGGCTGGGGCATATAGAAAGAATGGAAGATAATAGGGAAACAAAACTCGCTTACACTCAGGAAATAAATGACCGTAGACCCCTAGGTAGACCAAGAAGGCGGTGGAGAGATAATATATATACAGACCTACAAGCACTTGGAATCAACGACTGGCAAGAGAAGGTCCACCAGAGAGACGAATGGAGACGGATTGTATCTGCAGCAAAGAACCTCAATGGCTCGGAACGCTGAAGAAGAGGAAGAATATATATATATATATATATATATATGAGATATATAACTGAAACACCCAGGTGTGAGATATATAACTGAAACACCCAGGTGTGAGATATATAACTGAATCACGCAGGCGTGGGATATATAACTGATTCAATCCAGGTGTGAGATATTTAACTGACTCAATCCAGATGTGAGATATTTAGCTAAATCAATCCATGTGTGAAATATGTAACTGAATCATACAGGTGTGAGATATATAAACGAATCACCCAGGTGTGAGGTATATAACTAAATCACCCAGGTGTGAGGTATATAACTAAATCACCCAGGTGTGAGATATATAACTGAATCACCCAGGTGAGAACTATATAACTGAATCACACAGGTGTGCGATATATAACTGATTCAATCCAGATGTTGGGTATATAACCGAATCTCGCAGGTGTGATATGTACATAACTGATTCAATAAAGTTGTGACAGATATATCTGAACCACGCAGGTGTGAGCTATTTAACTGATCCACGCAGGTGTGAGCTGTTTAACTGATCCACGCAGGTATGAGATATGTAACTGATTCAATCCAAGTGTGAGATATATTCTTGAATAGCCCGAGTGCGAGACATATAATTGAATCACGCAAGTGTGAGATACATAACTGATTCAATCCAGTTGTGAGGTATATAACTGAATCATGCATGTGTGTGGTATATAGCTTATTCAATCCATTTATGATATGCATAACCGATTCAACCATGGTGTGAGCTATATAGCTGATTCAACTAAGGTGTGAGGTATACATCTTTTTTTCAACTCGGGTACGAATATATAATTGACTCATACCAGGTGTCTCTTCTTCTTTGCATTCATCCGGAGTGTCATCCAGATATGATTGCGGTGTGTCTCGTTATGCACCCTTGTGTCGAAACCCTTAGGCCAACACATCCGACTTTTAGCATGCAATTTTGAACAGGTTAGCATTCATGGAAGACTCTCACTTTTGTGGTACCGTCCACATCCCAGCTGGTCAAGTTGGAACAGTCGAAGACTTCACGGTCATCCCTCAAAGGAAGGCAGGGACAGTCAATGGCATGGCATTTTCCGCCATCCACGGTGGCTTCCATAATTGCAAAGCCGACTCATAGCGCTCTGGTGCTGGGCTCACCGGCGAAATCGCCACGTCCTGCTCATGGCTGCTTTAATTCCACACTTCAATATATTGGGCTTTTCGTTCGCCCTGGGCCGTTCCCGCACAAACCAGACAGGTCTGCAGACAGTATCCACTCAGCTAGTTTTCGATTCGGACATGTGCTTGTCGTTGTGCCCGTCAGAGCTGTTCCAGGCACGATGGACATTAGGAAAACTACCTAGTCAGAGGTGTTCCGAACACGAGCGGCATTCGGAAACTAGGTGGTCAGAGCTGTTCCTAGCACAAGAGACATTCGGACGAGACATTTCACTCGGACGTAAATGCGTAGTGCCAATTTTTATTTTGTCACCCGTAGGACGGCACTTCCAACTTCGGCGGGCATTTTTAATGAGGTTAGCCTTCCTCGGGTTTCGAGGCACGTTAGACTAATTGTGATGTCGCCCGCATCTCAGCTGGTCAAGATAGAACGGTCAAAGCCATCACGGTCAACCCTCAAGAGAAGGCAGGGGCAGACCATGGGCGTTCCCTGCTATCCAAGGAGGCTTCATTATTGCAGAGCCGGCACATATTGCTCTGAGAGTGCGCTCACCAGAGGAATTGCCACGTCCTGCTCATGGCTGCTTTGATTCCTCACTTCCATGTATTGGGCATTTCGCTTGCCACTGGTCGCTCAAGCACAAACCAGGAACGGACAGTCTGCGGACGACATCCTCTAGGTAAGCTTACGCTTCGGACTTCGGACCACGCAATGAATTCGCTAGCCAAGCGTTCCATTTTGTGTTATTGGGACGTTTTTCCACCTTTGACTAACTCTAGGTGAGCATAGATACAGCAATTCCGTGTAATCATTTCGTGCGACAGGGGCGCTTTTCTACCTTTAGTACTCGCTCACGGGGTAAGCTACATGTGCTGCCGGCTCAGCACCTTACCTCCGTGCATCAGTGAGCGAAGAACGGACAGGCCCTCTCATCCGGGGATTCCTCATACCCCCCAGCTGAGAACCTTCGAAACAAGTATCTGAACTAACATGTAGCATGCTCAGCATCTCATCTCCATTTTTCGGTAGGTTTGTATCGGCCCGGCTCTCAGGTCCGAGGATTAATGGCTTAGAGGCGTTCAGCCTTATCCCTCAGTTGAGAGCCTTAGTGTTTGTGTCCGGACCAAGAACTTCTGCCTTCATGCGCCTGCTTTAAACTTTTGACTGATATCCTCAGTCTACCTACAGAGCAGCAGGTTGTGTCTCGGTTAATCTGGCCCCTATTCCATAAGCTGTCCGATATGTAGTTTTTCATCCATTGACATAGCACACGGGGTAAATTGTACAAGCAAGCCCCCCCCCCCCCCCCGCCCCCCACCGCGACAATGTGCATCGGGGGAGGGGGAATCCAAGTGTGAGATATATAACTGATTCAACCCAAGTGTGAGATATATAACTGATTAAACTCAAGTGTTGGATGTATAAAAGAATCAGACCAGGTTTAAGATAACTGATTCGCGTCAGATGTCAGATATATAAGTAATCCAACCCAGGTTTGAGATTATATCTGAATCAACCCCCAGTGTGAGATATATAACTGAATCAGTCCAGGTGTGAGATGTATAAGTGATACACCACAGGTGTAAAATATATGATTGTTTCAACCTATGTGTGAGATGTATAAGTGATACACCACAGGTGTGAAATATATGATTGTTTTAACCTATGTGTGAGATATACACCTGTGTCACAAGACCACCGGGGATTGGACAGGCATGTTACTAATAGTTAATATCCCCAGCCTTTGGTCCGTCAACCCCAATAGGACTTTCCATCTACAGGGCCCCACACAAGCCGGGACAGCTGACTGTCACAAAATAAAACCGTGTGTTTAACCAGTTGATTATTATAGAGGCTTTCTGATAAACCGGACTATCTGTTAAGCAACTAGTGTTTCAACTAATACAGAGAAAACATTCATAGTTGTGGCTGCACGTGTTCCAAAACAGGTCGGGCATAAATAACAGCTGTACTTGTACATCTGGTTGACGGATTGGCCACACTCGGAAGTGAGGGAGACGAATCCCGACATCGCTTTGACAAGTCATAAACAAGTCGGATGGAAAAACGGAAGTACTCAGCACGGAAGTAAACAGTCCATATGTCATATAGTTTCCGGACATCACGCAGATGGGCAGATTGCTACTGACAGCTTGTTGAGAAAAACTGTTGTTGGAATCATACAGTAACTCGTTAGTTTGTTGGGGGAGTCGAAACAAGTGATGACAACTTTGACAGTGACTAGGCCAGGAAAAATCGATTCTTGACAATGGATGATATGCGCAAATAACACCTGCAGGACGTCACCCATATCACGTGACCAAATTTAGGGTTTGCCATAAACCATGATTGGGAGAAACAGAGTTGATCAAAACCGTGGATTATGATGGACGTGTTTGTGGGAGAGCTCTACAGTGTTAGAATAATTTAACATTAACTAGCATGTGTCGTTATGGCAAAGTGTAGTAGCCATCCCGGGAATGAGGCGGTTTTGCATAAGGTAGTCAATATAGTCTATTAGTTCTAATTAATATAGACTGTAGCCTTGTTAAAACTATAGTGTAATGATTAGCACTGTTAGTGGAAAACTAGTTAGAGTAGAATAGTGATATTGGCTCTGCTAAGGTGAATAGAATACTGAGGTTGCACTCTGTATTGGTCTTTCCTTGTCATAGCCTGATTCGGCCCTAGGTGGGTAGCTAATCTGCTCTATGACATAGTTTAGTTAGCTAAAGATCATTAAGCAAGGCAATAGGCTTACACGCAGCCGATAGGATCAGTGACTAGTACTATCACCAGATGTGTTGTTTCTATCCTAGGTTCCCTACCAGATCCGAGGAAACTCAACAAGTTTTTAGGAAAGGTTCAAATCCTATTCGGAAGAACACCAGTGGAACAGTCAATAAAGTTTCGTACAGAACGTAACTAAAGCTAGAAGGAAGATGATTCACCAAAGAGGGATGATGATTACTGATGCACCACACAGCATCAGACAGTAGTAACTAACTGAGAACATTAATTATAATAGTTACCTAGTGTGATATAATCTCGTGTAATAGAACACAAGACATGATACGTGAGGCTAGATAGACACGAGTGAGGATCAATTACATTAACAATTAACATTAATAACTGTGTACACACTACAAAGGACTTGTGCATTTTTTTAGGAACGATAGGAACGGACATTGTGTAGGGTGCAACCGGTCCATGAATAACTGTTAATACCACCGGTGTCTATTTCGGATGATCATGAAATGGGATTACCAGAGGTCTACAGAGGCAAATCAGTATCCAGCAGGATGGTTTCGGCACTGGGTGAGATGTACATGTTCTGACGTAACGTGCTGTGGTCTATCCTTGCTGGGATCAGCTGACTGGGTTGTAGTCTGAGAGTCCGATTCTACACACTTTATAGAACACGTCACACATTTTCTTCACATACACGTCTCATATACGTTACACTTTTCTTTTAATAAATTAATCTTTATTAATTTTTAGAAGCAAGAGTTGTTGAGTATGTTGCGTTGGAGAAGTATGAGAGGGGGCATAGTACGACAGTGAGAGAGTGACAGGAAAAGGTGTCCACGAGCTGATGGAGTGTGTTGGACGGAAGCTGGTGGATTCTCCAGAATATTAAAAAGGAGGAAAATATTATAATGTGGGTGTCGGCTCTCTTCACTCCAGGGACGACACTGTAAAGGAGGACACGACACTGACCTTCCCTTCCCACCTAGATATTTCTACCCACAAGGGGTTCGGACAAGACAACAGTCATACTAGTACTCAAAGTCATGGTCAACAAAGCCAAATTTAATTTCTTAATACGTCAAACTGAACTCAGAGAGGGATGGCTGAAAAGCCTGGATACAAGACAATATGTACACCACGCTGAATGAGAGCAGCGAGAAGATCTACAGATGATCAGTCATCATCATAGAGCATGCGACTTCTGTTCATGCCGCCGTTCAGTCGTGGCTATCCAGTCACCCAATGAACCTCCGGTGCAAAGGATTTCCAAGTCGTAGACCTTCCAGAGTTCTCTCCTTCCACTGTGAGTAAGATCTCGGACTGGTCAGGCGTATGTCTTGATACCTGACTGGCACTTCAACGATGTTCGCTGGTCATCCCTCGATAACGGAATCAATCGCAACCGATTTCACACTACTGATGACTTATCGGCGACCCTCAGGTTCTAGGTGTCCCCATCTGATGATAAGTACTGCTGCACAATACCATATAAGAGCCTGGTTGTCCTTCGGCATCTCACATTTAATTGGCTGAACTATTCTGCAACCTAAGACTAGAGCGTTGGCTCCCTTTACTCACACTGTCACTGGTTAATAACTCCAGTGTAATAATGTAATAACTCAGCACATTCGCAATGTCATAGTTCTACATAGCACCTAGGAATGTTGTAGCGCCATACCATAATATGCATGTTCCTCAGATGTTAATGAAAATAGCAGACTACTGTTGTGGTTCACTGACCCCGTTTAAGGTTTCTAAGATGATAACAAATGTAGATCCACACAGGAGTTAGATGAATCATTATGCATTGGACATCACTAAGACTCGGCCGGGCCTGAAAGATATTTAAACTGGCCATAGTAGTTGCTGTTCACACAAGTTCATAAAAGCCAATTCAACTGGACTTTAGATCATCAAGGAAACACATTCACATAAGTCTTACAAAGAGTTCTCATATGACCACCCGTTACCTTCCAGATGTGAATCAGGAAACGCATCAGTCCTAGACCCTATCTGGATCTTTTGACCAAATCTTCGTCGGACTCGCAGCGGTTGTCTTAGCTTAGACACACCGTGAACTTCCTACGAACTCATGTTTCTCATATGTATTGACTCTGGCAGATTCATTTCCTCCTCACACTATAACTCGACAATTAATTAATCACCTAAACCATTCCTTCTTCTTCTTCAGCTTTCCGAGCCATTGAGGTTCTTTGCTGCAAATACAATCCGTCTCCATTCGTCTCTCTGGTGGACCTTCTCTTGCCAGTCGCTGATTCCAAGTGCTTGTAAGTCTGTATGTATATTATCTCTCCGCCGTCTTCTTGGTCTACCTCGGGGACTACGGTCATTTAAATACCTGAGTGTAAGCGAGTTTTGTTTCCCTATTATCTTCCATTCTTTCTATATGCCCCAGCCATTGTAGTCTATTAGCCTTCATGATACCAGTGATTAGCGGGGACTTAAACAGATCATAAATGTCTTTGTTACTTCTTCTTTTCCACTCTCCACTTTGTGTATCCCTAATGACCTAACCCATTGATCAATTAATTAAACAAAATTCATTAATGACTACATGGCATTAATAAATTAAATAAATCATAATTCGTTAATAACGTAACAGTATTAAAATGTCTAAATCATGATTCGTTAATAATTTAACAGCATTAACAAACTCGCAAACAAAGCAAATGCTTTTGTCCTGGGATCTCTGTCCCAGAATATGTTTGAACTTTCTTAGTTGACCTTGTCTCCTGACTGTCAAGTCTATGCAGGTCTGTCACATGTTTGGTGGCGATCGACCCAATAGTCTTTCCCGCAGATAGCTGTGGAAAAAGAGTACCTTCCTTCCGTGGCGATTTAGACCACGTCGTCCTGTTGAGAATGGCATCCATCGCATCATCCTATAAATCTTCATTCCTCCCTCAGGTGTAACTCCCTCCCCCTAATAGATGTGTTACCCCACTAACAGGGTCAAGTTTACAGAAGAGAAGAGAAGTAGAGTCATTCATCAAAGTTTCGCTTGTATTTCGGATCGGTACAAACGCAACGGCCTTGGTTTACAGCGCGTCGCATCACTCTCGGTCTGGCATGCAAAATAAACAAGTAGTGGCATCATAATTCCACAGGTACTACATAACTACAACAATCAGGCAACTGCAAAGCATTCCTGCATAGAAGTGTAATAGCACAGTCGCCCTCACATAGTAATTACTTCACTACACGTCCTGATGGAAATAACACAACACCTTGGTTCCAGAATTCATAAATCACAATCTGTCTAATGCATAAATTACATCACTATCTAGCTAAGCAAAGAACACATCACTAGTTTGCTAAGGCAGATAACTCTTCACTAGTAATGCAACTAATATCACACAGCCTAACTAGTGTCAAGAAATCCACACAGCCCTAGCTATGCAATCAATAACAAGCAGGTTAACATCCTTTTTCAAACAGACAGTTATTAAATTACCCAAAACACACTTACAGGCAGCAGTGTTAAATTCATAGTAAATATTCTGCACTACCAGTCAATGTGAATATTATTAATATAGCAACGTTAGGCATATTTCCTACCATAACGTCTGTTTTACCGAACTCAGCATATTTTCCTAACTACACACGCCTAATGTGTCAGCGAGAACAAACACCTGTATTCACAGTAGGCCGCTTGACCCAGGTCGTCACTAGCCGATCGATACAGCTAATTATGTATTCAGACGGTCGGCCAGAAAACATCGCGTCTCGTTAACCATCATGTACGCTGACAACGCTTCGCTACAAACATATTCTAAGGGCTTTATAAATTACATTGGTTTTAGAGTCAATGCAATTATTAGCTGCCTTGGTGTCATGCCATGGCAAGCGTTGCAGACATCAATTCTCCACAGCCATAAAATTGCGACGTATTCAGTGACAGACCCCTGGCGACTGAGCTCAGCTGTGCATTTGCACGCAGTTTCGAATCCTTCTCGGCGTCTGATAATCTTCTGGTTCACGGAGAATTTCAAATTCTCGTGCAACCCATGTGGATGTCTGTGCTACGTGACTGCCAACATCACGTAGACACCCAGGATCTTTCTTTCTAAAATATACTAGAATTCTCCCGAAGGGACTACTTTAACTGGGGTTTTCCCTAGTTATGTTAATATCAGACGGGAGACCACTAGTCTATTTCCGCCTTACCGGATTTTCAGGGGAGTAAAGACATGAGCTCTGGGTGGTTTTTTCACAACATGAATCAACGTATATGTGAAATATACAGCAATTGTGCACTAAAACAACTGCCAGCTGTGCAGACCCAGCCAGTCTATCACCTGTTTTCTTCCTAACTTACCTGTATGCCGCAGGGGAAAGATCCAACGGTTCCTCCGTATATTTCATTTTAGAAGTGAATCATCCCACTCTTCATGAATCATGACTGTTTGCATCTTTCTTGTTATGTTATGTCTTACAATCACGACTCAAAACATAGTTTAATAGACGAATAGAGACAACATCACAGAAAGAAAAAAAATACATAAATACATACATATTACAGCAATTAGGATTGAAGAAAATATTTCTCAATGGGAATTTAAGTCATTCGACTATTTAAAGAGACGCAATCCTTTTAACATACGATTTTCTTGAGGGAAAATGAGTGAAAGCGGGAAGAGGAAGACAATATTGCATCAATCTCTGTATTAAACAGTCAATAAATCCATCAGTCAATGGATCAAAATAACAATGGATCACTCAACCAGTGCATACAAATCTCAATGAATCAACCAGTCTGAATGCCAGCCACAGAAATAAGTAACATTTCATCAAATCAATCAATTAATGAATCAGCAAATCTACAAATGCATCAATCAATGGATCAAAAGTCCACAAAATAATGGATCAACAAATCCACCAATCAGCGGATCACGCACTCGATCAGTCCACCAATGAATGTATTCAAATAACAATCAAGCAATTAGTGAGCTAATTAGTCAATTAGTATTTTCATAAATTCAAAACCCTGTTTTCCCTTAGCGAATTTAAAGACAATTAATACAATGTTATGACATTCGCATATACACTTACAGTGTGGATAGAAAATACTACACAATTGAACAATATCAGTGACCATGTGTATGTATGTCAGACAGAATGCAATTTATTATGTCTGGCATGCATAACAAACAAATGCTATATAACTCTGTAGTACACACCTGACGAGATGTAGATAAATATGCCAGGCAATAAATCCAGCAATATTTTGTGTGTGGCTTCTGTTATTAAATATTAATTTTAACGAGTTAATGAACTGACACATCACAGGATTAAAACTCAACTGATCAATCGATGACTGAGTAATATGTCTGCAAAATTATGCGTAACTAACCTGTCGATCAAAATTAAGCAGCCAGTCATCATTGCTACACACTGAACCACTTACCCGATTGATAAGTAACGAATTCTCCTCCCACACACTTGATTTTGTAACAGTTGTCTTCTTGGTGGTATTCGTCGTCGGGAAAGAAAGATGTGGAAGACCCGCCAGGATGGGTACAATTTACTGTGGGGGGAAATAAAATAAATACGAAATGTCATGTTTCAGTTTTGAAAAAAAAAAAAAACAATATATACATCACCATATTGTATGTTTGGTGTGGGAGAACAGAAACATCATCATTGCCTGGAGAGAATGGTGTGGCAGAGAATCTGGCCGACACTCAATACTCCCAGGAAAGGCCAGACGGATACATAATCAGACTGCAATAGTCACTATTTGTATTGGTACTCTTCACTGGTTGTTGAAGATGAGGACGGAGCACTATGGGAATGCCACGAGTGTTCTCATATCGATTTTTGAGTCAACTCAACTCAACTTTAATTAATATGCACATTAAACAGGTTGGATTTGTTGGTCAGCACAGTCTTAAACAGACGAACCCACTCCAACATTAGAAGTACGATAATTTATGCACCAAAGTTAAGGGCGAAAAGGCTTGTATACTGACTCAAGTACCTGCTGTACACTTCAAGGTTTCAGTGATCACATTCGCCTTCACCGTCCTTGTTGGGGTGGGCAACCAAGTGGCCCCAGTTTTCTCAGCAAACATTTTCCCGATGACTAGTTGAGAATCCCCAACCTGATGTCTCTTCCCCTTATCTTTTCTTTCTCTCTCTCACCCTCTTCTCTCTCTCTCTCTCTCTCTCTCTCTCTCTCTCTCTCTCTCTCTCTCTGTGTGTCTCTCTGCCTCTCTGTCTCTCTATTATATCTCTGTCTCACATCCCTCTCTATATTGTCTCCCTGTTTCTACACACTCTATCTCTCTCACTCTCTCTTTGTCCCTCTCTTCCTCTATCTCCCTCTTTCTGTGTCTGTTTATCTCTTTCGATTTGTCTCTCTCCCCCATCTCTCTATTTCTGTCTCGCTCTCTCTTCCCGTCTCTTTTTCTGACAACATCTTCGTGTCTCTCACTACACTATATGTCCCTCTCTGTCTCTTTCCCTGTCTCTTTTTCTCTCCCTCACTTTTTTTCTCTATCTTTGAAAATAAAGTCCGCTCGTTTTTTCCTCTCTCTCTCTCTCTCTCTCTCTCTCTCTCTCTCTCTCTCTCTCTCTCTCTTCCTTCCTTCACTCCCTCTTTCTTATCCCCCCCTCTCTCTCTTCTCTCCCTCTCCCTTGGGGGACTGGCTTCGTCCGTGAACCCATCAGTGTTTTGAGTTAGGTCTACTCGACCATGTAGGGTCTGTGTGGCTGTATGGACAGTTGCCTCATCCTTGAAGTTGGTACCGATACCTGCTGCCGCCATGTATCATGTCTCTCAGTTTCTGTTAGGATGTGTGCTGAAGATTCCGCATCCACACCCCTCCCACATTTTGTTTTCTATTGTAGCTTATTTGCCAGAACCAAGTGTAAGCAGCCGTGTTCAGATGAATGTGAATTATGCTTCCTTAAGCATGTCGAGCGAAAGAACGCTTTCTTTGATACACATGGGAAGCAGCATGGACAGGGTTGTTATAATATTTTCAGTGCTGATTTAGATGGTGGCTATTAATGAGACTAAAGCAGGATTACAGGTTTACGCCAATGCCGCCTTCGAGGTCACGAGGGTAGGGATCATAACCAGTTTCTCCTGAGAACAGTTTGTAGAAATACTTTTGGGGAAGAAACACTTATGGCAACGCCTATCCTGAACAGCACTTGTCTCCGGCACCAAGAAAGTTACAATTACCGGATAGTGTCCAACGCAGGCATTACTCAAAACATTGGCCTGGCAATCCTACTGCCATGTCCACAGACGTTCAGAACATATGGAAGTCTTGTTCTCAGCTTTGGCGAGGCTGTCTCGCTAATTTGAGTATACTTATGACGTCTGATGTTGCCCTATTTTAGTAGTTAGTAAAATACGAGGGTAAATTAATAAATTAGTCACAAGTGGCTGTAGAAAAATAACTAACTGTGATAACTTGAAACCAGTTTATTTTTATACATACATTGTCCCTTTATTTCTCAACAAAATTTTCACCAACATTGATGCACTTATCCCACATCGTTTTATCAGTCCTCCCAAACCGACTGCATAGAACTGAGTGCTCTGTTTTCTAAACCAAGTTTTTACTTCACATTCAACTTTCGTCACTCGAGAAATGTCTCCCTCAAAGGTGGGTTTTCAGTGAACTTAGACCCTATCGATTTCCCGTAAATAGGTGCGTAACTGGATAGAAAACGTTACAAGGGCGAATCAATAAGTAAGTCACACAGTTCTGTGGGATGGCGGGTAAATGCAAACAGAGCACGCAGTTCTATGAAACTAGTTTGGGAGGACTGATAAAACAATGGGATAATTGCAACAATGTTTGTGGAAATTATGTTGAGAAATAAAGGGACAATATATGTATAAAAATAAACTGGTTTCAAGTTGTTATCATAGTTAGTTATTTTTTTACAGTCACTTGTGACTTATTAGTAGTGTTTAGTTATGGTGTTTGTATATTAGATGGAAGAAACATTAATAATATTAGATACGCAGGTGATATAGTATTGATTGCAGACAATGAGCAGGATCTGCAACATTTAGTAGACTCGGTTTTGCACACAGTGAACAACTAGGGTTAGAATTAAATTGTAAGAAGACACAGACTATGGTCGTCACTAGAAAGAACGAAATACCACAATGCAATATTCAAGTAAATGGGAATATTCTTCAACAAGTGAATCGGTACAATTATCTCGGAACAGTCATAACACCAGATGGGAGTTGCCTTGAATCGATTAGAACAAGAATCGCCATGGTTAAGGTAGCCTTTTGAAAGATGAAAAGCATACTAACCAATAGAAAGATTTCAATTGCTAGTAGATAAAGAGTGTTGAGGTTCTACATAGAGCCTGCACTTTTGTATGGATATGAAGCGTGGACAATGAACAATCAAGCTAAGAAACGTATGATGGCTGTGGGCATATGGCTTCTGAGGAGAATGCAAAGAATACTATGGACAGACGGAAAACCAATGAACAAGCCGTACAAGAAACAAATGAAAATCGTAAACTGGTTAGAGAAATTAGGCGTAGACAGTCAACAATTGTTTGGAAATGTTAAGAGAAGAAATACATTATAGAACTTGATGACAATTGGCAAGATCGAGGGAAAGAGAACAATGAGAAGATAGAGAAGTAAATACCTGGGTGGCTTGACCACGTGGCATAGTCGAGTCACGAGCACTGAGCTGAACCACGATTCTGGTGTTCGAGTGAAATGTCGAATCATGACCTCATTCTCATGACATTATTATTAACTCTGTGTGTGAGTGAGAGAGTGGGTGAGAGAGTGAGTGAGAAAGAGTGTGAGTGAGAGGGTGAGTATGAGACAGAGAGAGTGAGAGAGTATGTATTCGTATGTCTGAGTGAGTGAACGAGTGAGAGTTGTGATATATATATATATATATATATATATATATATATATATATATATATATATATATATATATATATATATACACTACAATGGCTGGGGCATATAAAAAGAATGGAAGATAATTTGTAAGATTCTCGTGGTAATTGGAATTCGAACACATAAAAAAGTAGCCTTACTGCGCTGCCAGGGCAAAATTTCGTGTTAAATATCTACCCAAAGTATTTCGGGTTCCTCGCCGGTGCTACGGAGTTTGTGCACTGAGCTTAGATTCTCCAGTCTCATTCTTGGCTTAGGAGTTGAATGAAGCCCTTATGGATTGCACCTGTTGATCCGTCGACTAAACTAAACTAAACCACGCTAAACGAGTTAAATAATATAACTAATTAGGCAGTATGATCACAGGTGATGCTGGAACATATAGAGCGAAATCAAAATTAAATGTCTAAATGCAACTTATTTATCGACTTCCTTCTATCCATGTTCGCAAATTGACAGATAATAAATGGAACGACACTGTACACTTCCACAGATTGACAGTATCCCTTGCCACACATGGGGAATTTATCGTCAACTATTTCTCATTCACGACGCTTGACTACAAAAGTGGACAATGATGATGAATATGGTGACAATGTTGATGTTGCTGATGATAACAAACGCAAATGTTAATGGAACAAGCAGTTTACTTTCTTCTAGTATTTCCACAGCTCCCTGAAAACATCTGTAAATGGAATATTGTCTTGCTCCAGGAAGGGTGAAGTTTTGTCCGTGTTCATATGCAACCCCAAGATAACAGCAATCACCTGGTGAGTAAGGTATTATAGGAAAGACATGGCCAAATAGACAAGGATGCCTGTTCTTAAACTTCCGGTTTCTGATGGTGTAGTAGCGTGTTCAAACCTACACCAATCATGTGGACTAAAATGCTGTCTTCTCGTCCTTGAGTTTGGCACATGAATTACAAGTACCTCAGAAGTTGAAGTCGATTCGGCTGATGGCGAGGGTCCCTGGTAATACGTTTAAGTATTAGGTACATAAAACATGTCGCTGGTGCCTATAGTAGCTTGAAGTGTGGGACAGGGCGAGGTATTTAGCTTGAGGCGTAGGACAGGGCGAGGTGAACGAACCAACGATCGAAAGAACGAAAATTTTTATTTTCAAAGGGTTACGAATTGGGAACTCAGGCCCGTCT
Source organism: Cepaea hortensis (assembly GCA_963921405.1). Classification (NCBI taxonomy): domain Eukaryota; kingdom Metazoa; phylum Mollusca; class Gastropoda; order Stylommatophora; family Helicidae; genus Cepaea; species Cepaea hortensis. The sequence continues at coordinate 89,268,187 of OY992888.1, forward strand.
GGCATTCTACCCTTCTTCTCTATTTCCTCTCATACATTCTTTCATTCAACATCTCATATGAAGCAATTCTTTGACAACATAAGAACAATATCCATTAAAACGCATGAAAAATAATCAATAATACATGACTCGTTGAGGCAATGTTTAACATGGGCATCATGAACACCCGAGGTGGTTTTAACGTGCCATACATATGGGAAATTTTTTTTTTGTTTTGTTGGGGGGGGGGGGGGGGGGGGGCTAGTTGTCGTTCGAGATAATTTACCATTATTATTGTCTTAGTTGCTTTTTTTTTGGTTAAGGGGGCATGTAGTCTGTCCTAAAGTAGTGTTCAATCAGGTTGCGACTGTATATATAATGATTGGTGGTGTCTTTGATTTCTTATGGAAGATTGTTCCACAACTGAGTGGCAGAGTATGCTAAGCTTGTTTTATATACGTCTATCCTAGGTTTCGGGACATGGAGTATATTTAGTCGTTCGCAATGTCTTGCGTTATATTTAAACAATGGCCAAAGGTAGCTTAGGGCATTTTGAAATAGGATTTTGTGAATTAATTTAGCCTTATTACAAAGTAGGCGTTTGTGGAGTGGCAGTAACTGAAGACGTTCATGTAGGTTAGAATTGTATGTAAGCTTATCACCATTGATTAGACGCACTGCCCTTTTCTGGAGTGAATAAAGGCGTTTTGTTATTGATTTGGAGCATCCATCTCAGATTGTGGAGCAATAATCAATATGTGTTTGTATGTGGGAATTATAGAATATCTTTCTTGCGTTTTCGTCGAGGAAATTTTAAATTTTGGCAAGTTGGTATACATTTTTGGCTATTTGTTTAACTAGAGCATGAACATGGGAATTGAAGGATATATTTTGATCTATGATAAGACCCAGTGCCTTGTGCCCGGTTACACTTTCTATAGGCGTGCTACCAATGTGCAGCTGAAGAGTTCTCTGCGAGTTTAGAGTGTGAAGTTAATGCCTGGTTCCAATTAACATTGCTTTTGTATTAGAAATGTTAATTTGCATGCGGTTTGCATGACTCCAGTTAACTACACTATTTATTTCCTGTTGCAAGGATAATTCTAGCACATTACGATCAATAGCGTTTGTATATACTGTGCAGTCGTCTGCAAATAGATCACAGGACGATGACAGATATAAGGGAAGATCATTTATATAAATGGCAAATAACAGAGGGCCAAGTATAGAACCCTGAGGTACTCCAATATTAATGGTAATGGCTCGGGATAGAGATTTATTGTGTGATACTACTTGTTTTCTGTCTTATAAAATGATTTTATTAATGTCACTATATTAAAGCTTACTATCATTGTTTCTAGTTTTTTTATTTAGGGTAGTATGATCTATCATATGAATGCGTTTCTAAAGTCTATAAATATCGTTCCACATAGTCTATTGTTGTTAATATTTTGATGCCTGTTTTCTATAATGTTTGTTAGGGCCGTATGACAGGAATATTTTTGCCGAAATCCTGACTGACTGTCAGCTATTAGTTTGTGGCGAATTAAGTGCTCTAGTGTTGTTTTGTGGATGTGCTTTTCTAGTGGTTTGGATAGTGAGGGTCATATGGAAATTGGCCTATAATTACTCATGATACAATCGTTTAATGAACCAGCTTTTAAACGAGGATACATTTTAGCGATTTTAAAGGCTGATGGGGAGTGCTCTTTGGTGAGACATTGATTGTATATAAAAGTTAGTGACTCGCAGATCGCCGGTGCAGCATAGGATCCGATTACTGATTCCATCTAGTCTTTATGAGTTATTTCTGTTTAGGTTACTGAGATGAGTAAATACTTCAGTGGTCGTCATTAGAGATATCTTTGTGGGAATGTCTCCATAGCATTTGCTCTCACAAAATGATGATAATAAAGATATGTCACGAGGCACATCTGGTATTGCAGCCTTTAGTTGGTTTATGTCGGACTGAAAGAAACTACTGAAGTGATCACATGTAACCTGATTTGATGGTAACGATTGTGATGACTTGTGTTTGTTTGTCAAGGTATTAATTGCTTTCCACATATCTTTAGTGTTGATTTTATCTATTATTAAGTTCTTAAAACAGTTTTCTTTTCCTTTCGAATAACATACTGAACTTTGTTTCTCAGACTACGGTACATAGTCAGATCTCTATTTTTATGAGCCCTGTCCCGGTCTCTCATAAGTTCAACTACCTTCTGTGTGATCCACGGGTGCTTAGTGTGATGTTTAACACGAACTTACTTAAATGGAACATGCTTATCAAATACACTTAGAAAGGTCATCAGTCAGTGGTCCAGAGCATCATCTAGGTCAGGAAGCTGGTAAACATAGTCCAGAGATGAGTTGAGCAAGTCTTGTAAAAAGGCATCTTGATTGAAGTTTTTATATTTTCTATATTTTATACATACATGTTTATGTTTCGGTGTTTTATTACCTCTTTTCGACCACGTGCAACATACTGGGTAGTGATCGCTCATTGCACTAATAGGTACAGTACATTATGTGATGTTGTCAGCACACGTAGTATAGATATGATCTATAAGTGTTGCAGATGATTTAGTTATTCTAGTGGCTTGTTTGACTAACTGTTGAAAGTTATATGACTCTATTATGTTTTCCCATGTTTTGTTTGATTTGTTAGTGTCTACGTTGAAGTCGCCTAGCAGTATTATTTCTCTAGCATTACTAAAGACTACATCCATTATAGTGGTGACTTTTTTATACAAGATATTTCCTGCGCTGGTGTTTTGATAAAGATAGCCAACAACTAGGGGTATGCGATTTTGAAGCTTATCCTCAAGCCATACACACTCAATCTCACAGGCTTCAAAATCTAGCCTACGGTGGGCGTTAAGCGAGTTAGAAATATAAACTGCAATACCCGTCTCTTGTTTCTGATAGGGATCTCTTCTAATGGTTTTAAAAGTTCTGATAGCGATGTCTTCATCTGAGATGTTACTATTTAATCGACTTTCGCTAACGCCGAACGTGTGAACATTTTGATTAAGTATAAGTGATAGTTCAGGCAGCTTCCCTGACAGATGACAGATATTTAAATGCCCGATTCTGTGCTCATTATTACTGAGCCGATGTTCGTAATTATTAGACATTTTAACAATGCGTAATCATGAATTTTTTTAAAACACAAAATGAATACAACTTACGTCCCTTATAACAATCTACACTCTAAAGTACAGAGAAACAGTAATATCTCCATCAATATATACACATACAAACACACACACAAACATACACAATACCTATAAAAATCAGTAGGGATGAGCAGTGAAGACCACCTAACTCACAGTATAAATACAATACAAAGTATTATAAATGATATCCAACTAAATACGCCTGTGACGTCTGTGACGTCAATACGAGTCAATGTTTACAGTCACGTAAATCTAATACGTTTCTATAGAAAACAATAACCACGTATGCACATAAACGTTCTAGGAGTGGCTCTTTCTTGTACCGAGATCCGGTGTTGCTTTGTGCTTAATTGCTAGTACATACCAGGCTGTGTTGGTCATTGGTACAGCCACATCATAAGTGCCTGACGAAGTCAAGCTGGGCTAAAACGTGCGAGGTATAACAACTCTGGGTTACAATGGAATGGATACTGTTGATTTCTCACGGGTGTGTAAAGACTTCCAACTACAGGCTCTGATTCGTGGCTAACAAGAGGCTGTGGTGGCACATTGTTGTTACTGCTAGATTATTCCTTGCTGTGGAGAAGAGGGAACGTGTCTTCATAATTATACCCTTCCTGTGTGAAAGAGGGCATATTGTTCGGATTTTGGTGTGCTGGAATTGTTCCGTCTGGCTTGGATGTCAGTTGCCGTGGTTATTAGTAGTCTGCGCTTTTCTGGCCAGTTGGTACTTGATGTGGTGGGACTATGTCGTCTGGCTTGCATTTCAGGTGGAGTAGCTAGAAGTGTCCTATGCGATCCAGTATTGGATGTAGGTTGTGTCCGTTTTGGGTATTTGATTCTTTTGGCGAGCAAGCTGGTGCCCAATGTAGACACATGTACATGTTCCTTATAAAGTCGCTTTTTAGGTGCTCCAGACTGTGAAGTAAACGGTGTGTTGTTGATGAACTGAATGTTGTTTTGAGAACAAAACTTCTGAAATTTATTGTTATTTATGTAAGCTAGACGGCGCTGGAATCCATAACTCGGTGATATGATGGAGGAGAAGAATATAGATGAGTTAGGAAAAGTGTGGAGTAACCCGTTCAAGAGTGCCAGCAGTTGAGATACTGTGATTTGTTGGTTGTTCATTGTGTCATTAATACCAATATGAACGCTTTCCTTTGTAACGTTACGATTTACAGCCATCCTACTATTCTTGTCTGTTAGCCGGTCAACACCAGCCCCAGGCAATGGGATTATGGAAACAATGTCTTTGTCTGAAATGGCCATCCGTTTGCTGTATAGACATTTCATTAGAGTCACCTTTTATAATATGTGTACAGTCGGGTCGTGCTGTCTGCAAATGTTGGTTGCCAGTACGCCTTACCGTTGTCTCTCCCATTTAGCAGCAGCCTGTACGTCTCCATGCGACTCTTCCTATGTTTCCTGGAGGCGTGTGTTGTCTGTTGGCAGGGCACTATAGCACTGTACGTTTTCTGATGAATCTTTTTGAAGCACTTCGAATCTGTTGCTTATGTTTACATCAATGGGATATACTGCTTGTAGCGTTTTATCTTCCTCTGCACATTGCGGTTTTTTCGCGTCTTGTGTAGTTATTTGTTTTTGATGAAACTGGGCTTCTAGATTCTCCGAATTTGATACAGCTGCTTGGGAATAACACGCTTGTTCAGTTGGGTTGGTGGTGGACTCATGCTGTAAATTTCCTATTGTTTTTCTTAGCAACAGATTTTCCTCTCTTAGGAGCGTGATTTCTGCTTTGTGAGCAGTTTAGTCACTGCTTGTCTTACTATTAGCTTCAATGTTGGCTGTAACAGTAGCTGTGTGCGCCTTTAAGGATTGTTCTATTACCTCAATGCGCCTATGACAATCTTACGATTGTCCATTAATAGTTGGCGTGCTATCTAAGGCTGATATTTCTTCTGCTACTCTTACGTTGGTCTCTACGTTGTTTTGGAGGTGCTCAATTGGATATTCAATGGCCAAGAGCACTGGTGGGGTAGCTGGCCTCGTGTTGATGTTATTTTCCTGTTCACACATTGTATGTGCTAGTTAAGAAACATTGTCTGTCTGATATGCACCCAGGACACACTGACATAGGAATTTGTAAATCTGAAGAATGTCTTAAACCTGAATGGGTACTCCACAGGATTTATAAAGCGCCACTGCCATGAGCCCAAACCAAACCCCTAAACTCAAGGTATTCATCCAGCTAACCTTTCGAGGGGATGACGTAATGCAACGTCTACAAGACCGGCTTACTACAGCAGTAGGCCGAACATTATGTGCTGCAACTCCAGTTATTAGATATAAAACCGTACCGATTCCTACACCAGCAGTCAAAGAACCTGTTCCTCTGTACGCCACAAACAATTGTATTTACCAATTCACATGTAGATGCCAGGCCTTCTACGTTGGTAGAACAGAGAGACAGCTTAACAAACGAGTGTCAGAACACATACCTCAATGGGTCAACAAGATATGACACACAGGAGATGCAAGACTAGTGGGGCCGACACACCGGCAGCTCCCGGCGTCTTCAATTGGTAGGCACATTATCGAAAGCGGCCATGTGGTTGACAGAGACACTGCCTTTCGCGTATTGTTTAACACACAAAATACTCGCTTGTTAAAGTTTGCAGAAGCAATTGTGATCATTCAACGCAAGCCAGAATTGTGCAAACAGAAAGACATGTTAGTCAGCTTAAAATTACCGTGGTAGATAATTGATATTACTGTGCGAATATGTGTATTTTCAACTTGAAGGATATACCTAGTTAATTTACTTTACGTTGTGTGATTTCTGCAGTATGTATCTGACGAGATGCAGCGAAATATGCCAGGCAAACATCGTGCAATCTATTGTTTGTGTCTTCGTTACTCAAATTGTTTGCTGTAGTTGTGGTCTGTGTAGATTATGATTCCTCACTCGAGACGAGCATGTTGATGATATCTTGTGTCTTTGATATGGCTCTACTGTGAATGCGTGTATTGAGTTTTCCATCTCGATAAAGTCTAATTTTAGCCAGGATTTATGTTTTCAGCGCTACCTGGAGCTAATGATTTGTTTTTCGAATGATACAAGTGTCTTGTAGGGACTGGCGTCGTAATCAGGTCTTCCACAGTGGCCCCGCTCCTTTCTTGTCTGTGTTGAATTAGTTCAGGCTAGTAATAGTTGATGAGGCACGTTCGAAATGCCTCATAATGGAGTGTATTGTTAAAGGATACTGTAACACATTGGTCAGAGTTGGTGTGTTGGGCAGGTGTTCAGCTTGAGGTGAGGGACAAGGCGGGGTGTTCAACTTGAGGTGTGGGACAGGGCGGGGTGTTCAGCTTGAGGTGTGGGACAGGGTTAGATGTTCAGCTAGAGGTGTGGGACAGGGCGGGGGGTTCAGTTTGAAATGTGGGGCAGGACGCGGTGTTTGGATTGAGGAGTGGGACAGGGTAGTGTGTTCAGATTGAAGTCTGGGACAGAGTTGGGTCTTCAGATTGAATTGTGGGACAGATCGAAGTGTTTAGATTGATGTGTGAGATAGAACAGGGTGTTCAGCTTTAGGTTTGGAAAAGGACATGGTGTTCAGCTTGAGGTGTGGGACAGCGCGGGATGTTCAGATTGAGATGTGGGACATGGAAGGGTGTTCACCTTCATGGTTTCCGAAGATAATGCAACGAATACCATGGACAGACAGAAACACCAATGACCAAGTCCTACAAGAAACAAATGCAAATCGTACACTGATTATATAAATTAGACGTAGACAGTCAAAATTGTGTAAACATGTTATAAGTAGAAATAAATTGGAGAACTTGGTGACAACTGGCAAGATAGATCGAGGGGAAGAGAACAAGGATAAGACAAACGTAAATACCTAGATGGCTTAACCACGTGGCAAGGTCGGTAGAAGAACTCTGAACTGATCCACGACTCTGGTCATCGAGTGAAATAGTGAATCATGACCGCCCACGCTTATCGGCATGACACATGATGGATGGATTTATTAATTGAAGGTTCTTTAAAAGTAAATAAAGACCCACATCTTTGCTTCATTGACTACACAAAGGATTAAAGATATTTTCAGATGTACAAATTGGTGGCAACTACCTTAGACTTGTAGAAAGTAAATATTGGAAACAACAACCTGTCATAACGATTAATTATAAAGTAGGGCGATACCATACTATTAAGAGAGGTGTGAGACAAGGATGTATAATGTCTGTAGATCATTTTGTTCCCTGTACAGTGAAAATATTTTCAGAAATGTAGGAGATATGAAAGGAAACATCATTGGGGGACATAGCATCAATAACATTAGACACGCGGATGTTACAGTATTGTTTGCAGACAATGAGCTGGATCCGCAACATTTAGTAAATACGTCACTAGAAAGAAGGAAATACCATAATGCAAAATACAACTAAATGGAAATAATCCTAAACAAGTGAATCAGTTCAGTTATTTGGGAACAGTCAAAACATCTGATGGGAGATGCCTTGAAGAGATTAGAACAAGAATTGCTATTGCGAAGGTAGCTTTTTGCAAGATCAGAAACATACTGACCAATAAAAAGATGTCATTTGCAACGAGAAAAAAAAGTGTTGACGTGATACACAGAACCTGAACTTTAGTATGTATGTGATGAGTGGACAATGAGCAGATAATATGAAAAACGTATAATGTCTGAGGAAAATGCAAAGAACAACATGGAGAGACAGATAAAAAATGACACAACTGAAAACCATATATCCATGAGAGAAATTAGACGCAGACTGTCAAACATTTTTGCCCATTTGTTGTGAGAAGAAATACATTGGAGTACAAGTTGATAAGTGATAAGATCGAGGGGAAGAGCACAAGAGGAAGGCAGAGAAGTAAATAGCTTTACGGCTTGGTCACGTGGTAAAATCGAGACAAGAAGACGGAACTTATCCACGGCTCTGGTCATCGTGTGAGATAGCAAAACATGATCGCCACCGCTTATCGGCATAGCACATGACGATGATGATGATTATTATTACAAACACAGGGACACAGTAACATACTTTCGTTCTGAAACACAAGAGTCTGTATGTACTGTGATGTTCTGGTACAGACATGGCGTTCGCAGATGTTCTCATAGTGGACGGTTCCCTCGGGAAGACATGAGTTCCCAACGTGGCAACCTGGGTGTCACATATACTGCTGAATCAACTCAGTTTGTAAATTAGTCGTCATCATTAAGTGTCAACTGCATTAGTGTGTGATACAGAAACAAAGCATGTACTAATGTGATAAGTGGTTTAATAACAGGATATGGAAGATGTATTAAGGAAGTTACACTTGCTGTAGCCCAAGCAATAGCACAGTTCACATAATAAAGAACGTTATATTGATTAGATGTTTGTCGATTGAAGTGAGGAAATGATCTGTTAAATGCTCTATTGAACCAGTCGATATTAAAGACGATACAACTTAGAACATTGAAATATGTTGATCATTATAAAAGACACACACGTCTGGAGAGAACAATATTTTATATTTTTTTTTTGGGGGGGGGGGTGGGGGGGGGGGGTGGCTGATATGCCAAGGAAGAGAGGAAGAGGAAAGCCAAAGAGAAGATGGGTGCAGGATGTGGTGGATGACCTCAGGTGGCTGTATCGGACGTGGGACATCTTGCTTATGCTCGAAAGTTTTTCTGGAAGGTTGTTATGGGAGCTAGGTGCCGCAAAGGACATGCTACTGAATGAATAAATTGACTAAAATGTTGACCTCTCATCCTTAACCTGGGGACGTAAATTACAAGTAACTCTGAGGTCGGAGTGGGTTCGCCTGATGGCTAGGGAAACTGTTAATAGGGAAAGCAAATTCGCGTGCAAACTCTAGTCCCGCACTACTAGCAGTATTGTGTATGGACTGTGCTTGAGTACAGAGCACTACTGCATCAAGTCCAGATACAACATGACATAGATTACTAACCGTTGTGAAATCATGCAGCAAGGTTGGTTATGGGGCAGCTTCTTCTCCTCTTCATTTCATTTCGAAGGGTATTGCGTCACACCAAGTTATGTCGGTCAAAGGTCAGTGTGTCGAATTCGGCAAGCCTTTGTGTCAACCTTGCTTCCTCTAGACAGCTTCTATCCACGGTAACCAGCCTTAGCTACCCGTAGTTAGATTTTCTTTTATAACAATTTTTTCCAGGGCAGCAGTCTAAAGACCTGCTAATTGCGATGTCCGATTGCCGTGGTAGTTTTTTAACTTGCATACGGAACCGTTTGTTTTTCCCCTTATCCAAGAAAGATAAGTACTTCATTGTAATGTCCATGAGACTGGGAGGAAGTGTAATATAATATTATAAGAAGCTTATGGTTTTTGAAAAAAATAAGGCCTCTGTAAAATGATGTTATTATTTTATTTTATTTTTTTTTTTTTTTGGGGGGGGGGGGGGTAATAGCACGAGGGAAACCCATTAAGTGGCAGCACTTGTATTATAACATACAGGAAAGAGTGTAGATACAGTAAAATCTTATTTCAGGCTCCCAAGAAATACTATTATTGGGCTTTGAGGAGCGAGCAGTCTAGCCATGCTCAATAGTGATTACAGCATGGCTGCTCTACTCTCGTCTTGCACCATGGAACGAATGAACGAAAGAACGAAGGAATGAACTTTGAATATATTCAAGGGTCACAAATTCGACACGCAGGCCTGTCTTACATTCAGCCCTTCCATTCAACCATCCTTCACACATCAATTAACTATTTTTCATGTTACATTCACATAGGGGAAAAAACATTATCAGATGATTGCTGTGCTTATATACAAAGAAAACAAGAAGAATTTTTTTTCTTGTAGTCAGAGTGTGACGCGTTGCAAAATCTACAGACACATTATCATTCACTATGGAGACAGGCGTTTGACTCAGTTGGCATTGTGTTGATGATAGGAGAAAACATTGTAAAATAGAAGGTAAACCGTCATTGATGAACGGCGTAGTGGAAGACCTACACGTGTGGCAAATGACACAGTAAAGCGGCAGGTCGACCAGATAGCCATGACTACAGGCAACAGCTCACTACTGATAACATAGCTGTGGATTACAACACGAGTGCTACGTGCTGCATACACAATTGTCCACGATACACTCCGATGTGAGAAACTGTTGCAGATAGATCCAAAGACAGCATTATGATGATCGCAAGCGTGCACGGCACTCGATTTATCAGGAGCATGTTGACCGCAATGCTTGAGAAGGAGATACGCTTCTCCATGAGACAAGTTCTGAGTGCGTCATTACGACCTAGCAAGTATTATCCAGTCGATGCAGTGGAAACGCCCGTTATCTCCGGGTAATAAAATTCATTGAATAACAAAAAGTCACGATACTTCGCTCAAAAAGTGCTCTGTTGCGTTGCAGCGCCTGCCTTCATGCTGCTGCGCATGCAATGCATACACAACATAATCTAACATGTGTGGTCGTGAAACATGTAGTATGCAATACAGACTTGGCGCCATCCAACATTTATGTGGTTGGACTCTTGAAAGACCATTTGCGAAGTCGGAGGGTTGCAGACTGCAGCGAGGAAATGAGGAAGGTGGAAAGCCAGTTTCTCGTCCTCCTCCTCCTCCTCCTCCTCCTCCTCCTCCTCCTCCTCCTCCTCTTTCTCCTCTTCTTCTTCTTCTTCTTCTTCTTCTTCTTCTTCTTCTTCTGCTGCTTCTTCTTCTTCTTCTTCTTCTTCTTCTTCTTCTTCTTCTTCTTCTTCTTCTTCTTCTTCTTCTTCTTCTTCTTCTTCTTCTTCTGTTGCTGCTGCTGCTGCTGCTGCTGCTGCTCCAGTTTCATTCACCAGTATCTCGTATCTTGGCTATGTTATGTATATTTATTGTCGATCTGTTGTGACCCATGCGGTGCCTGCGCTTGTAAAAGGAACGCACATTTCACTTACCCGTTGTGTTAAAAATAGCTTGATAAGCTATTTCGTCTCCCGTTGTAAACTCGGGACAGGTCAACATTGAACAGTTATTGAAGGGGGTGTCTCCAACATCGTAACATGCCCCATTGTAATCACATCCTGAGACAAGAGAACCGTTTAGTGTCCATTCTTTAGTTTATGTTATGCTACAGCCATCCACATTTTAATTCTCAATTATTTATATTTTCATTCGTGAGTGTGTGTGTGTGTGTGTGTGTGTGTGTGTGTGTGTGTGTGTGTGTGTGTGTGTGTGTGTGTGTGTGTGTGTGTGTGTGTGTGTGTGTATAAAAGTTTTTTTTTTTTTTTTTTACACCATCCTCTGTTGCCTTATAATCACACAGTACACTAGAACTCGTCCCGTTTTCTTTCTGAGATCGGCATACAACAGTTTGGCCTTTTCATATGATTGCCTCCGTAACAGAATCACCATCTAACTGTTTTTGAATTATCCAAATTAATAGTATCTGTTCCACATCTTAAGTTATTTGCAATCTCTATTTCGTTAGCACATTCACAACTTTCGCTACATTAGCCTACTTTATTGCTACCTTTTTCTCAACAAAGGAACTTATGGTGTATGGCGATTTACCTTACATGCGGCCGATTACAGCAATCTTATTGCGCTCTCGTATCTTTCAATGATCTGTTTAAAGTCGATCGTGTTCCTGGTCTTCTTTCTCGAAGGCCTGCCGGCTCTGGAAATTTTCATTTGTCCAATGATCGGGCTAAAAGGACAGGATTACCGTACTAGCAAGTGATGCTCACACGAGAAACAAGGTCAAACTGAGCAGTAGAACGCGTGGGTGTCATAATCTCCCCACCAGTTCTGCCTCGTCTTCTTCATCGACGCCTGGCAATTACGCCAGGTACGCCTGTGAGCGACACTAACTCTGCCGTGACAGGAATGGTCAGTCGGTGCAGTGCGTGGTACACGGAGTCCACGCAGGGAGACAACCCCGACTAACGAGGACTCACGGTCGTTAGAAGCCAGACGGCGTCGGACGGTGGTACTGGACGGATGGTTCGAATGTATGCTCGTATGGCTTGTATGTGTGAGCGCGAAGCGGGAAAACGCCTGTTTGAGTGTAGAAGATTGTGCGCCTGATACGGAGTATTGTAAGTTGTGTATTGATCTATTGTATATATATATATATATATATATATATATATATATATATATATATATATATATATATATATATATATATATATACATAGATTTTGTAATGGCATCGCTATTGTAATTGCGCGATGCATGTAATGTTTGTGGCGAATGATAAGTGCGAATAAAGTGTTAGAATTGTATCCGCTGTGTGTCACGTCAAGTCATTCTGTGACAGTGTTTATTATCACATCTGTGAGGTATTACGAGCCTGCATTAATGCTGATTGCACGATCCTGACAGTGGGTACCGATGTTTTCGCAATATTAGCAGCAAGGCCACGTGGGCCAGTTGATGAAATCCGTGGCAACCGACGATGATTGTTCGAGGGAAAAATGGACGAAAACCGAAATCGACGAAAACCAAAGTAAACGAAAACCAAGGTATATTTATATAGTCATTAGCATTATGTGCCATGCCGATAAGCGTGGCGGTAATGTTTCGCCATCTTACACAATCACCAGTATCGCGGATCAGACTTGTGGTCTTGTCTCGTATACATCACATGGCAAAGCCATCCAAGTATTTACTTCTAAGCATTATCCTTATTCTTTTTCATCAATGTTGCCAGTTGTCAACAAGTTCTTCAATGTATTTATTTTCATTATGCGTGCAAATTAATGTGACTGTCTACGTCTAATTCCTCTAATCACTTTATTGTTTTCATTTGTTTCGGTAGTACTGTCTCATTGGTTTTTCTTGTATGTCCATGTTGTTTCCTCGGAAACCACATTTCCATAGTCATCAGCTTTTTTTCAGATTGTCGGCTCATTGCCCACTCTTCACATTTATTTACAAGTAAAGGATCTATGTAGCATTTCAACATATTTTTTTTTTTTCTCGATGAAAATGAAATCTCTTTATTGGTCATTATGATTTACATCTTGCAAAAGGATATTTTCCCCATGGTAATTCGTGTTCTAATCTCTTCAAGGTATCTCCAACCACGTGTTATAAATGTTCCGAGCTGATTGTACCGATTAACTTGTTAACTGTCAAAACTGTCATTTACTGCCAATATAGTACCTTGCGGTGTATGGCAGAGGGGTCTTTGAGCCTTTGATTAACTTGTTAACGAATGTTCATATTTACTTTTATATTGCATTGTGGTATTTCAATTTTCCCAGTGACAACCATAATGCGCGTCTTCTTACAATTTAATTATAATACTTGCTGTTTACTGTGAGTGACATCTGCATCTACTAAATGTTGGAGATCGTGCTGATTATCTGCAATCAATACTGTATCATCTGCATATGTGTTACTGGTGTTTTATCCCACAATGGTTGTACCTCAAATATCATTTAAATGTCTTAAACTAATTTCACTGTATAGGAAACAAAGATCTTTAGACTTTACACATCTCTATCGCACACCATTCTTAATAGATTGATATTGATCTACTTCATTATATATTTGTATAACAGTTCGCTGTTTCCAATATATGTTTTTACAAGTTTAAGGTCGTTTCCATAAATTTCTAGATCTGCAATCATCATATTCATGTTGGCGTGTTTTACTTTATCGTAAGCATGTGTGTAGTCAATAAAGCAATGAGTTAGGTCTTTGTTTACTTCAATAGAACTTTCAATTAATATTCTCAGCATTCACACAAGAATAACTGCACCTTTGCCGTCTACGAACATACATTGTTCTTCTCCTTTTTCGGTTTGTATGTTCATCCTAACTCCTTGCACTATGATTCTAAGCAAAATCTTCTTGATGTGGATCATTATACTAATTGTTCAATGTTGATCATAATTCAAGGTGCCTGATGTCTTCGGGATCGCAATAACTATAGAATGAAATAATTCTTTTTATCTCCAGTATCATATATATATATATATATATATATATATATATATATATATATATATATATATATATATATATATATATATATATATATATATATATATATATATATATATATATATATATATATATGGGGAACAAACAAGTGAACAAAAAAAAAACAGATAAACAGATCCTAATAAGATGGAAGCAGTATTTCGAACAAGTTCTCAACATCCCATCAGATGTCACAGGAATTCAAGAGACCTACACAGATGTCACCGAAGAACTAGAACCAGAAATACTGAAAGAAGAAATTATAGAAGCCATCAGATTAGCCCCATTGAACAAATCACCGGGACAGAATGAAATACCAAATGAACTAATTAAAGCAGCAAGAGAAGTAGGAACAGCTTGGCTACATAGACTATTCAACCATGTTTGGGTAGAACAACAGACACCACGAGACTGGGGAAACGCCATAATTATCCCAATTTGGAAAAACAAAGGCAGCAAAAGAGACTGCACACAATACAGAGGCATTTCACTGTTGAGTCATACTGGGAAAATATTTTGCAAAATTCTTGAAAAAGATTACGAACTACTTTAGAACATCAACTAAGCGAAACGCAACTTGGATTTAGGAAAAACAAAGGATGCACAGATGCCATTTTTGCTCTTAGACAACTTTTAGAAAAATCAATCGAATTCAATGAAACACTCTACTTAGCCTTTGTCGACCAAGAAAAGGCATTCGATAGGGTAGATAGAAACAATCTATGGGAAATCCTTAAACAATATGGAGTGAGTACACATCTAACAAACCTATGTAGAAGTTTATACAACAACAGTGAATGCATAGTGAGAGCAACTGGAGGACACTCAGAACCCTTCACCATAAGATCTGGAGTACGACAAGGATGTGTCCTGTCCCCTATCTTGTTCATAACATATATAGACAACATATGTAAAGAAACCAGCCAAGCAGAGACAGCAAGAATACCGCATGATGAGAACACAGAAGAAGAACCATCTGCAAATCTAACCATTAGAGAACTGTTTGCGGACGACCAAGCACTAATAGCAAAATCAGAAGCTGAATTACAAGACCACATGAATAGTCTAAAAGAAATGTGTAGGGAACATAACATTAAAATTAGCACAAGCAAAACAGAGGTAATGACTACAACTAAAGAAGAACAAACAACAACAATTCACCTAAACGAACATTCCTTGAAACAAGTAAAGAGATTCAAGTACCTAGGAAGTATAATATCATCAAATGGCAGATCAGAAGATGAGATCGATAATAGGTGCAATAAGGCAAATCAACTCATAGGACAAATGGCACCAATACTAAAGAACAAACATGTATCAATAACTACTAAGAAAGCACTTTACAACACAATCTTCCTACCAACTCTGTGCTACCAATGCCAAACCTGGAAAATGACAGAAAAGGATAAAAGAAAAATCACAACAACAGAAGAAGAGAAAAGATCAGAAATGAAGAAATCAGGACTAAAGTGGGGGTTAAAGGAGCACTAGATTGTATTAGAAAGCAGCAAGTCAAATGGTTTGGCCATGCAAGTAGGTTATCAGTCAACAGCATGCCACAACAAGCAATGATGTACAGACCAGATGGAAACAGAGGAAGAGGCCGACCACGTAAACGTTGGACGGAGGGAATAGCAGAATCCATGGGAATGTCGATATATGAAGCCCATAATCGGGCACTCTCACAAAGTTTATATATATATATATATATATGTTCAACAGTCTGGCGACCTGGACAATTTCATATGCTTCTGAGACATTAAACATGTGTGTTCTGATGTTATCTGGATCCGGGGTCTTGCCAGTTTGCACATGGTTAAGAGCATTCTTAACTTCCATCTTCAAAATTGATTACTCTTAATTATTAATCCGAATATCATTACTGTTCTTCTCTTGTATCATCATAAAGGTCTTTTATATAATCTGACCCCGTATGTACAATTATACGCTTTTCTATTATGATTTCTCCATCATTGATATTTAGGCGACCTTTCAGTTTTTTTTTTTTTTCTTTTTTTTCTTTTAAATTATTATTGAGTGATAGCATTAACTCTTTTGTGCAATAATTTGGTATTCCGGGCGTTATGTTGGCTTTTAATTGCCCTGCAGTTTTCTTCAAGCCATGCTTCTTTTTCACATGTGCACAGTTTCCAAAGTCTCCTGTGTATCTCATCATAGTTTTAATGGCTATTGTTTGTTATCTCTTCTCATTTCCATGAGTCTTACCATTTCTTACGATCCGCCATCTTCATTTTAGGGATAACTACTTTTGCAACTTGGTTGATTGATTTTTAACAAAAACAATATTTCCAATTGGTCGCTGACATCTTGAAATAATATCTCCATATCGGACAATGATTCACATCTGCTCTTTCCCTCGAAGTTGAATGTGTCTTTCATTCTTCTTTCGTGTCTGTCTGTCTGTCTGTCTGTCTGTCTGTCTTTTTGTATCTATGTACCTCTGTCTGTCTGTCTGTCTGTCTGTCTGTCTGTCTGTCTGTCTGTCTGTCTGTCTGTCTGTCGTTGTATATATGTACCTCTGTCTGTCTGTCTGTTTGTCTGTCTGTCTGACTGTCTGTCTGTATAGCAAGAAAGATAGAGAGAGAGAGAGGAGAGAGAAAGAGGGATGAATTTAGTGTCAGTAATATATAAATCTAGATATACACATTATTTAATAAACTAGGACAACAGAGATGCATGAGTAATACTGTGAGATCAGACTGATGCTACATTTTACATTGAAATTAACGAAGAACAAAAACATCAGTGTATAGAACAGGTTGGCGGAAGAATAAGCTGTTTACCCCGCTCTACTGCGAACCACGATCCAAATCTGCATTGCCAGTTAGTACATGGCTGGTCTATAGGATGGGGGTGGATCTCTCCGGTTGTATAGTTTATCCCCGCCCAAAGGCAACCTGGTGAGTACAGTAACATGCGCTGAATTTTTGGCACAAGTATACATGCCTGGCACTTAATTAGGTAAATTACTTATGTGCTGTGTGATGTGTGTGTGTGTGTGTGTGTGTGTGTGTGTGTGTGTGTGTGTGTGCCCCGATACACGTCACACCCAAGGACATGTGTACCACATCTGCTGCTCAAAAAAGTGTGCTGTACATGTAATCTTGTATCTTTAACACAAGGACAAGGATCTGTATAATTAATAGCGGCAAGAGGAAATACAACCTACTGTATTAAAAGAGCATTAATCAACACTCCTATACACCTTGAGATGTACTGAGTATATTGTGCTGCCCCCCCCCCCCCCAATAATGTTATAAATCAATCGAGACTCCCCCTGTGACGTGGCCAATATCACATCGACCGACTTTACTTCCCAGCACATTTGCTGATTGTCACAATAGTCCCTAGGGTGTGGGGAGCTATTGCCACATTGTATACCGTGTGCTCAGCTCTGGGTGAGGGTACAAATACTTGACGTCTACCCACCCCGCCGGACTCTGGACACACCCTTCTTTCAATCTGTCTTCCAAGGGACCGTGAACCCTAGTGCTCCATCCTTATGATTGACTCAACTCTGATTTAGAACAAACATAAGATATGACTGTATTTTACACCAGAGCGTCAGAGGAGAAAGGCATAAATATAGGCAGGCAGTGGAATCTAGGTAGGTTCAACAGCAGCAGGGGCAGATCACGGCTCTCATCTTCGAAGCTGATATGGTCGGTCCACCCAGTCTGCTGTCCAAGCTCGTTCAAGGTAGAACCTCCTAAGAATGTTCCTGACCGCTGTGGTAACCAGCCTTGACAGTAGTCCTCTGGAAGTGGATAACACTGCTCGGCCACCCACTCAGTCGACTTCTCTCCGGTCTATACTGCGATGACTGGCGAGCTCACCAACTCGGCTGTCGTGGAGTTCGTGTCCTCCAGAATAGCCCTTCGTGCAATGTAATTATTCAACACCAGTCAAGACATCGGGTTAGGCTCTCAGAACACATGGAAACATTTGAAGAGTGGTTAGACCTCCCCACCAAACCCCAAATATAGAGCTAGAACAATAGAATCAGTACTACAGTAATAGTACTACAGAAATAGAACTATAGAGCTAGAACTATAGAGCTAGAACTATAGATCTAGAACTATAGAGCTGGAACTATAGAGTTAGTACTACAGTGATAGTACTACAGAGATAGAACTATAGAGCTAGAACTATAGAGCTAGACCTATAGAGTTAGAACTATAGAGTCAGTACTAAAGTGATCGTACTACAGAGCTAGAACTATAGAGCTAGAACTATAGAGCTGGAACTATAGAGCTAGAACTATAGAGCTAGAACTATAGAGCTGGAACTATAGAGTTAGTACTACAGTGATAGTACTACAGAGATAGAACTATAGAGCTAGAACTATAGAGCTAGAACTATAGAGTTAGAACTATAGAGTCAGTACTAAAGTGATCGTACTACAGAGCTAGAACTATAGAGCTAGAACTATAGAGCTGGAACTATAGAGCTAGAATTATAGAGTTAGTACTACAGTGATAGTACTACAGAGATAGAACTATAGAGCTAGAACTATAGAGTTAGAACTATAGAGCTAGAACTATAGAGTCAGTACTAAAGTGATAGTACTACAGAGAAATAACTACAGAGCTAGAACTATAGAGTTAGAACTATAGAGCTAGAACTATAGAGTCAGCACTAAAGTGATAGTACTACAGAGCTAGAACTATAGAGCTAGAACTATAGAGCTGGAACTATAGAGTCAGTACTACAGTAATAGTACTACAGAGCTAGAACTAATGAGCTAGAACTATAGAGCTGGAACTATAGAGCTAGAACTATAGAATCAGTACTACAGTGATAGTACTACAGAGATAGAACTATAGAGCTAGAACTATAGAGCTAGAACTATAGAGTTAGAACTATAGAGTAAGTACAACAGTAATAGTACTACAGAGATAGAACTATAGAGCTAGAACTATAGAGCTAGAACTATAGAGTTAGAACTATAGAGTAAGTACAACAGAGATAGAACTATAGAGCTAGAACTATAGAGTCAGTACTAAAGTGATCGTACTACAGAGCTAGAACTATAGAGCTAGAACTATAGAGCTAGAACTATAGAGTCAGTACTACAGTGATAGTACTACAGAGCTGGAACTATAGAGTCAGTACTACAGTAATAGTACTACAGAGCTAGAACTATAGAGCTAGAACTATAGAGTCAGTACTACAGTGATAGTACTACAGATCTAGAACTATAGACCTAGAACTATAGAGCGAGAACTACGGCACTAGAACTACAGATATATAACTACTGTGATATAACAACAGAGATAGAATCAACAACTACATAGCTATAAATACAAATTTTGATAAATCTAACTGGATATTCCTTGGAGCCCTCTTTAATTTATCTACAGTTTTTTTTTTTTTTTCAGGGTGTCATGTGCAGTCTTCTCCTGGTGTTATATTTGCTGTCTGGAGAAACCAAGAGTTTACTACAACCACGCAAAATGCGAATGGATGGTTGGTTGACTGTTGTCTTCGTTAGGTTGTTAATATCTTGGTTCAGCAAACCGATAAGGAATTTATTTGTTCAAGTACTATTCCTCGAGAATTATGGAAGAAATTGAAAGAAAAACGCAACTCTATCAGTGTTCACGCCGGAAACACACAAAATGTAAACAACAAGCAACGTCCTGTAAACAACAACAAGCGACCAACAACAGCTAAATTTCGAAGCAGGCAACAGATACTCGGGATTTGGAATTTTACGGGTCTAGGAAACAAGGAACCAGCTTTCGTAGAATTTATGAAAAAGTCAAATATACAAATATTAGGACTCGCAGATACTAGGAAGCAGGGGCAGAATACAAAACTAACACATGAAAGTTACGTTCTTAAATAGAGTGGCGTCGACCAGCGAGCTACAGCTAAACATGGAGTGGGGTTTTGTTTCATCCAGAAAAAGTGAAAGCCATTATCAACACTAAATTTATATCTGAAAGGATAATACTAGCACAGATCAAAGAAGGAAATATAACAACAACTTTTATACAAACATACGCCCCATGTAACGACACTTACAGCGACGAAGGTAAAGACGAGTATTTTGATAAACTTGCAGACACATTAGATAATGTCAGGGAGGCAGATGAACTTATTGTGATGGGTGATTTTAACGGACGAATAGGCTCACGAAGAACACAGTGAAATGAATGCACGGCGCCATTCAGCGACACAGAGACTGATTGTAACAGCAATTGTCAACGTCTACTCATCATATGCTCCGAACACGGACTAATAATCCGAATTACACAAGTTTGAAAGGAATTAAAGAGCCCACAGAATTATTCTATCATTCTCTAAGTAAAAGAATAATTGTCCACCAGAAAATAATCTAGTCCCCAACCAAGGAATAAGGAAAAAGTAACAGAGATTGAAAACAAGAGAAAATTACATTTTGACCACGCAAGCCCCATCATTTCTGTAATGCTAGGTCTGAGAAAGCTTTGATGTCCAGATCAAACGTAACACCCAGACACCACGGCACCAGTCGGCGGGCGCTATCAAAGGTTGAAAACTCACTGTTTTCAGTTGATACATCGCGGAGCCAGTCAGTTGAGATTGACGTGTTAGTTTAGAATCCTGCGGTTGGAATAGGGACTGATACCTCACACCTTACGGTTAACATGACCTAACGTGTAAACCAGCCACGGCAGAATGGGAGATAAGAGGGTCAGCCAGACCCGTCTGAAATGTGTGATCCAAAGACGGCAATTAGGACCAGATGCTTAACACCTCACTGCAATACGGCGGCAAAGTAGGAACACATGGCTGACACATTCCTGCCAGCAACCGGGAAGGCTTGTGTTAACAACCGATTGGTATGTAGTTATGACGCAACGTCTATTGCATCGCTAGCGAAGCATGTTTTATTGTTTCAGGCCGTGGTTGGGCATCGGTCAATTTGATTGACAAATGAAACTACCGTCCACAGGAAAGGAGGAGGGGTGAAAAGAATTTGGCACTTAATCCATCTAGGTAAATCGTCCTACATGAAAAATAGGTGGAGCTAACAGGAACTTTGACATAGTAATTAGCTAGCGTGGAAACTAGCCAGGAACGGAGAGAATAAAACTACAATCATGGCCAGCAAGACTTCAGACGCATTTACAATAGCATTCTTAGGATACCTACTGGAGAAATATTAACATTTCGTTCTGTTGGACTTAGTACGAAGTCGTATGACAGGATTCCCTAGCTATAACCCAGGTAATACCATTATTCTGAGTTTGTCTGCTAGTCTGAAGGCCTTTTAGTTTCTTGTTTCTGTTTATTCTCCCAAACTTTACACTCGTGGATTTTCTTTGTACTTAATGTTCCAGCTCTAGCTTTACGATTTCACTGAGAACTATTTTCTTCTTGCATTCACTACTTGGTTGTCTGATTTGTTGTATGTGACAATTTGGAGAAATCCATTATCCAAGCTACATGAGCGTGTGGCTTATTCATGTACAGGAGATACATTTAGATTCATCCTGTATGAGGTTAAACATTGGGGAGACTGACTACTTAGGAGAAATTCCTGAGAGCTACCAGTCTCTTGATAGCGTCCAATTAACATTGATTATTTGGACCAACACTTTGAGTGCCTACCAAGATTGTGGTGAAACCACTTGGTTTGAGGAATGGCACTAGTTCACCTTGTCTGCATGATGTCTGCATGAGGACAGCCGTGACTTAGGACATTCAATATCCCAGACAGTTTCAGGGAAGGCATTTAATGTTCGACAGGACTGTGCGACCAGTCCTTCCGACAAGACAGTATGAATGAATCAGAAAGGGAGAGTGTAAGTGAGGTGAACTTATATGGGAAACACTCCATTACACAAATGTATATGAATATGTATGTTTTGAGCTATATATGTTCTAAATAGTTTTATTTATATATATATATATATATATATATATATATATATATATATATATATATATACATATATATTTATTTATTTAGAACTGATATATGTTTAGGTAACATGCCATCATATATATCATCATACCATCATATATTATGACTTGAATGTATGTTTATATGAATGTATAGACATATGTGCTTTGAGCTGTGTAGACGTAGATACTACCCATCTCCGTTCGTTTCATTCCAGATCTCTTAGGAGCAATGGACAGTCAACAACCCATATCAGGAAGTGACTTAGCCTTGTGAGGGACCAATTTGGACTCCTTCAATCTGACAGTGAACTGCGTCTCACTGGGGGAAGCATGACCTATGTGACCTCTTAAGTTACGTATACCATAATATAATCACCATCATCATATGATCATCAATAGCAATAATAAACACAGTTGTTGTATTTTAAAACTCAATTTGTCCGTATAATTTTAAATGTTTATAAATGTTTGTGTAGCGTATCAAGTACACACATTATTGTATCATTTAGTGGGGGTTCACACATATTGTCCAGAAGTGGGAATCTATGTCCGGGAGGTATCTTGCCTATGCAGTCATAAGTAACCAGATTACGTTGCATGTCTTAACTCCTCCTTTCTCACTTCTGGTGATACCAAGTACAGCCAAATCTATATAGATATAATCTATCTTCAACGAGCCACTTCTTGGCTGTTTTCTTGAGTATCAGGGACAGTGTCTTAAATCAGCATAACAGACATTTGTTCCACGTTTTCTCTCTGGGATTAGTCAGTGGTAATTAGTCCCTTCTTACAGAGTTAGGGGATCTCAAACTACACCCAGAACTAACCACCAGTAGAAGAAAATGATTTTGGCTGAGTGGTTGCCCATCTGGGATCTAACACCAGCCAGTTGGTGACAGTCCTCCTCGTAGATCGCTAGAGGGAACTTCATAGCATGGTAGCTATATCCATCTACTGGTGTTGAGCCAGGGAAAGAGGAACCTCCCACTGCTCCTCAGTTTACCCACTAGATTGCCTCTTAAGCTCGAGTTCCCGCATCCGGTACTCGTGCTCGCTTTTCTGAGCCTCTTGTTCAGCTTCGCGTTACTTAGCAGCTTGCTCAACATCAAGTTTCTTAGCTGCCTGCTCAGCTTCAATTTCCAGCCTTCTCATGGCTTGATCTGCTTCCAATTTCTTAACAGCTTGTTCTGCTTCCAATTTCTTAGCAGCTTGTTCTGCTTCCAATTTCTTAGCAGCTTGTTCTTCTTCCAATTTCTTAGCAGCTTGTTCTAATTCCATCTTTCTCAATTCCATCTAGGCCTTCCGATTTTCCCTTTCAATTTGGCGAAAATCCACTCCACCTCCTGTATGTAATCTGTTAGTGCAGACCAGACAATCCCATTGCTTCCCCCGTTGCCTTTAGTTCTGCCAGATCTAGCTTAGGAGTGGCCATTTTTTCGAGAGGTAAGTCAGCAGATAGAGTGTAGATTAACACCAAGATAAATATATAGATAATGAACAAGTACAATTAATCTATATATTTAATAACACACAGCACAACAAAACACAATCACTCAGTGACAAGAGTAGAATCAGGACCACAAACTTATGCAGACGTGTGAAGTGTGAACAGGTAAGATATGTGTCTTAACCCCTATCCACATTCACTCTATCTGGATTCTCTCTCTTATGATATTTCCGTCCTCTAACTAAAGATCCCGTGTCAGGAGATCCCACTGTCAACAGATCTCGTCTACAAGAGATCCCGCTGTCAAAAGATCGCGGACGAGCCCCCAATAAATGTTGTAGTAATCCTTTATTACTTTAGTGTCGTCCCTGGAGTGAGGGGAATCAACACCCATATTTTATTTATTAACCCAATATTATTGTCCTAGAGAAACCACCAGATTCCGTCCACAAAACTCCTTCAGTCTGTAGACACCTCTTTCTTACTCTCACTCACCCCTGGATCAAGCCCCCTCTCATTCTCCCCCAACAACTCTAGCTTTAACAAATAAATACAACAAATAATTTATTAAAGCAAAAAGTATGTGTGTGAGAAGTGTGTGTGTGTGATGTGTAGAATGTGTGTCGAATATGCTAATGTGTATTTAGAATCAGAACAGTGAATCAGGAGCAATTTCTGTTACATCACTGTGCTGAGCACATAACAGCACCATGTATTCCGGACAGAAAACCTCACCCAGATGATGTTTCTCCGACTACAAGACGACTTTCTCCGATAACTCTCGAACAATCAGGATGCTGGTCATCAATGATAGACACTGTTCGATATTGGTCTTCACTCTAGCAAACACTGTGAATTTACTCTGTTCAATAATGTTCGTTGATCAGAGAATCTTTCAAATAACTTAAATGTCACCTGGGAAAATCTAACTGTTCATATGTCACTGGTTATAAGATTTTCCCCATCTTAAAAAAAACAAACCTATTACTGTTCTAGGTATATATATATATATATATATATATATATATATATATATATATATATATATATATATATATATATATATATATATATATATATATATATTGGTGTCCTTGGTATATGTGTTATTTATAGTGTTCTGAATCTTCGGTGATGTAGCTTATCACTCAAGAAAAAACACACATATATTCCTCAAGTCCTGCTCAGCAAAAGCCAGGTTTCTGCAGACCAACTAGGTTATGAGCCCAGTGTACAAGCCTCTCAGTAACCTCTGTCTTCAATCCGTGAGCCATCACTTTATATATCTTTGATACTGCTTCTTGGTAATATATCGTAGCACAATCGAGGAACCATATGGCTATTCCGGTTGAAGATTGAGACTATGCAATCACAGACTGGATCTATGTCCGCCGATAAATATCAACACTTTGACACTATAGTCTCTGCCTATAACACAACTCGGAATACTGCGCCGATCCTTAGCACTTCATAACTTTTGGTCGACTAACTCGAACTTGTTTACCGCAACTGGTTTTAATTCAGGGCTTGAGTGACGTCACCAAAAAGTCTAGACGCTGGTCAGTCCAGAGTCTGGCTTTCTCCCCCTGTTTTAGACTGAATGGAATCAACCGGCCGTCTAGTTTGCTTTCATCGGGGAATCCTTTGTCTCGTACAACAAAGGTCATGTCTGTCTGTGAACCAGGGAATTTTCCCCCCACATCACAGAATCTATCCGACGTGATTTCAGACATTTCGTCTACACTTCAAAGGCTAACTACCGCCTGGCAGACGGTTGACGCTATTGTCCGTTTCTCGAACAACCCACATCATAAAGAAATGCCGACAGTGTGTAGACATTTGACGCCACTTATTTTGTTCCTCAGTCCCCTACTCATCATAGGGTTGCCTGTTTGTGTAGACGAATGTCGGGTCTTTCTGTCATCGATCGAAACTATCAAGTTTTTCTTTCGAGACAGATGGCGACCCTTAGCAAAGACTACCCAAGATAATTTTATAAACGTGTCAATGCAATAAGAAACAGAGATGCATGCTACAACCCAATCACCATCATAAACAGCAAAAGAGGTATACCAATATTTCATCCACAAGAAAGACTAGCAAGGTGGGCAGAATACTTTCAAGAACTACTTAACCACACACATAACATAGAAAATCTCACTTTTGTGCCTAAAGGTCATGTACAACAAGAACCACATTTTATACCTGCAGAAGTCAAGGCAGTTATATAGAAAAGTCCTAAAACAAATCACCAGGTCCAGATGGAATAACCACAGAAGGTATTCAGGCCTGTGGGGAAACAGGAGTTAAATGGCTAACCCGACTTTTCAATATAGCATGGAAAGAAAGAAAAGTCCCAGAGGATTGGCAACAGGCAATAGTAGTACCACTATGGAAAAAGAAAGGCAGTATGAGAGAGTGTGACACATACAGAGGTATATCACCCCTGAGCCATATAGGGAAAATGTATGCACAACTATTGGAACAAAGAGCTAGACCCATAGTCGAACAACAGTTAAGCAAAGTACAATTCGGTTTTCGGAAAGGTAAAAGTTGCACTGATGAACTATTTACACTTAAACAAATATGTGGAAAAACTATCGAATATAGTAACCAGCAGAATATTGTGTTTGTAGATCGGGGAAAAGCTTTCAATAGAGTAGACAGATACAAATTATGGACCATCCTTGAAGACTATGGGATACAAAGGCAATTGATAGAAAACATCATAGCCATGTACCACTCGAGCCGAAGTGCAGTAAGAACACAAGAAGGAATATCAGATATGTTCACAGTCAATACAGTAGTGAGACAGGGATGTGTGCTCTCTCCTATGTTATTTAATGTCTACATGGACAGAATATCCACAGAAGCAAGTCTTGACAGAACAGATTCAGAAAATTTAGAACTCTTTACTCCAGATGAAACAACTGATCCACGAGAAATAAATAAACTTTATTTGCAGACGACCAGTGCCTGTTTTACAGCGATGAGGGCAGACTACAACATCACATTAATAATCTGAGTTCATCCTGCAGCAGATACAATATGAGTATAAACACAGCCAAAACCTAAGTAATGCAAGTTAGCAGATCGCCGGGCCCATAAAGTATACAGATAAATAGCAGAACTCTGAAACTAGTTAAAGAATTCAAATATCAAGGAAATAAGATCACAGAAGATGGCAGATTGGACAGAGAAATCGAAATCAGATGTCAAAGAGCTAGTGCACGTACATATCAACTATCACCCTTACTGAAACATCCAAATATACCCATGTCCGCAAAACGACAGATAATAAACAACATATTCAAACCAACCCTATGCTACCAATCTCAAACCTGGACTTTATTCACATCACACCTTCGTAAAATCAATACCTGTGAGATGAGATGCCTGAGGAGAGCTGCCAACTTAACAATCCGAGACCGAGTAAGAAATGCTGTTATCAGACAGACTGTGGGATCAACACCTTGTGCCACATTTATTGAAATGTACAAGATCAAGTGGTTTGGCCATGTCATTAGACTGCAACACCAACAACTACCATCACTGGCCTACATCAAAGATTATCTGTGACAAGACCAAGAGGACGCCTAAGAAGACAATGAATTGACGACATCAAAGACATTGTACAATCACACGGAATGACACCATCCATTGCCGCCCACCGGGCGCTGGAACGCAAATTATTCCTCCCCAAGACGATTGACGGCAGAAGTGGAAGATGATGTTGATGATGATTATGATTGGATATTTGGTTTGACTGTTTGGTATTGTTTGGTTGACTGGAATATTGGACTGTTTGTTGGTTGGGTGGTTGGTTGTTTGGTTGGTTGAATGGTTGGTTGTTTGGGTGGTTGGTTGGCTGTGTGATTGGATGGTTGGTTGATTGGACGGTTGGTTGGATGATTGATTAGTGTTTGGTTGTTTGGTTGGTTGAGTGTTTGGTTGGGTGGTTGATTTGTTGGTTCGTTGGTTGGTTGGTTGAATGGTTGTTTGGTTAATTCGTTTGTTCTATCTGTGGTTGAGCTTCTATGAAGGCTGTAGCAGTGTTTCCCATACATTGGCCTTCAGCTCGCTTGGGCTCTGACAGTGATGTGTATCTGTTGGAGTCAGGTTGGTGTTACGACTGGTCTCCAGACCCGTGCTACAGATGTAAGTAAGCTCTATGAATTTACAGTCAGCGGGGTGTGCAATACAGCTACTGGAACCTCACATCAGCACTGAACTATATATGGATGTAACAAGATCATGAGCTAGCCCAGTACACTAACACTGGCTAGGATAATGTCAAAGTCGGTAATGAACGCTTCCCACGGTTGGGTATATCATTGCCAACGAACCCCACTATCTAGAGGGAAAGAAAGCAAGGTACACATATAACCTACAGTTGTCTGACTCTTTCCTAAATGTGTATCTCTCTAGATCATTATCCCAGAGGCATCCGTAGAATGAACAGTTGATGGATACGCGCTCATTTGAGATGTAACAGTTGCCTTCGCTGGAACACCCTGCAAGGTGAGAAACCATCCGTGGCTGTTATTTGATATCATATTTATTATAATCGTCATAATCGTAATCAGGTCAACCAGAGAGACGAATGGAGACGGATTGTATCTGCAGCAAAGAACCTCAATGGCTGGAAACGCTGAAGAAGAAGAAGAAGAAGAAGAAGAAGAAGAAGAAGAAGAAGAAGAAGAAGAAGAAGAAGAAGAGAAGAAGAAGAAGAAGAAGAAGAAGAAGAAGAAGAAGAAGAAGAAGAAGAAGAAGAAGAAGAAGAAGAAGAAGAAGAAGAAGAAGAAGAAGAAGAAGAAGAAGCAGAAGAAGCAGAAGAAGAAGAAGAAGAAGAAGAAGAAGAAGAAGAAGAAGAAGAAGAAGAAGAAGAAGAAGAAGAAGAAGAAGAAGAAGCAGAAGCAGAAGAAGAAGAAGAAGAAGAAGAAGACGAAGAAGAAGAAGAAGAAGAAGAAGAAGAAGCAGAAGCAGAAGAAGAAGAAGAAGAAGAAGAAGAAGAAGAAGAAGAAGAAGAAGAAGAAGAAGAAGAAGAAGAAGAAGAAGAAGAAGAAGAAGAAGAAGAAGAAGAAGAAGAGAAGAAGAAGAAGAAGAAGAAGAAGAAGAAGAAAAAGAAGAAGAAGAA
>OY992888.1:89297003-89362003 GCA_963921405.1 Cepaea hortensis
TTCAGCATTGGGCTTGAGGCGGTCTTCCAGCATATTTTCAAACGACTGCTGCATTTTCTTTAGGCGGGTGACATTTAGCTTTTTTTTTGCATTTTCACAGCTTGAGGACGCCGTGGTGGCCTGATGTGAATGTTTATTTTCGAGACAATGAGACGATGGTCTGTCCAACATTCGGCACCACACATGGATTTTGTCGCTCGAACGTCTTGTCTGTCACTCCTCCTGACGATGACATAGTCAATGAGGTGCCAGTGTTTCGAGCGAGGGTGCATCCACTGTCCTATTTCTCATGGGGAGACGGAAAATTGTGTTCGTAATCAGGAGATCATGTTTTGCACATGTCTGAAAGAGGAGGAGTCCATTGCTGTTACAATTTCCGACTCCATGCTTTCCAATAATGCCACTCCAAGAGGTGTCCGTGTCTACTCTGGCATTGAAATCCCCAAGGAGTATAAGTTTGTCTCCTTTGGGAACATACGTTAATACATTGTGCAGGTCCTCATAGAACTTGTTCTTGACATCACCTTCGTTGGTCATAGTTGGTGCGCAGACACTCACAATGGTTGCATGCTTCCTTCCATTCAGCAGGGGCAACTTAATGGTCATGAGCCTGTCGTTTATAGACTTTGGAAATCCAGCTAATTTGCCGACAAGGGCCGACTTAATGGCAAATCCCACACCGGATTGGCGTCTTTCCTCTCTTTTCCTTCCACTCCAGACAGCCGGCACCTATTTCACAGATTTGGCCTTCTTCTGCAAGTTGTGTCTCGCTCAATGCTGCAATGTCGATGTTGTACCTGCCCAGCTCTCTCCCAATCAGTGCTGTTCGTCTCTCTGGACCCGACGCGCCGTCTCTGTCAAGTAGGGTGCGTATATTCCAAGTTCCAATTGTTAAGGGAATATGGTTTACTCTTTTAGCTTTGCTTGTTTTATCTTTGTTTGTATGCCGACCGCAGTTATGGTACCCACCAACCGCGGCTAGCTGGTTAGGTAGTGATGGAGCAGACAATGTTTAGGGCACCTTTTCTAGCCCCTTCCTCATGCTATGGAGGTGAGCAGTGTGTTCCTATAGAGGCTGCTCAGTCGCTCTGGGGGCTGCCGAGTCCCACTGCTGCTCCGGTCAGTAGAAGACGACCATATGGCCTGAGCCGCCTGTGTGCAGGTCTGCGACTACGGCTGCCAGCGTACCCACGCCTGCCGCTTCGCCGCTCGCCCATGGCCACAGGGCTTGAAGGTCATATAGAGATAGAGAGAGTGAGAGATAGACAAAGACACACACACACACACACACACATATATATATATATATATGTATATATATATATATATATATATATATATATATATATAAATATAAATATATATATATATAAATATATATATATATATATATATATATTTTCATTCATTCATTCAGTAGCATGTCCTTTGCAGAACCTCGCTCCAATAACAACCTTTCGGAAAACCTCTCGATCATGAGCAAGATGTCCCGCGTCTGATACATCCATCTGGAGTTCATCCGCCACATCCTGCACCCATCTTCTCTTTGGCCTCCCTCTTCCTCTCTTCCCAGGCATATACCCTTCCATTATTGGTCTCTCCAAACTTTCGTGACGTTTCAAGTGACCAAAATACTTCAATTTTCTTTGTTTTATCCTCTTTAATAGCCAACCCTCCTAATATTCAACTCTTGAAGTATGGATGCATTTGTTCTTTTCTTTACCCAAGATATTCTTAGAACTCGTCTATAACATTTATACTCAAAGGCGTTTATGCGGTGTTCAGCTTTTTTTAGTAAGTGTCCATGTCTCACAGGCGTATGTTGCAATGGGAAAGATGCATGCTCTTAACAATCTAATTTTTGTAGTTCTGTCTGTCCCACTCCATAATTTATTCAGCATTTTTAGTCTTTGAAGAGCAATGGATAGTCGCCGTTTTCTTTCTTTCATTGTGTCACCGTTATTGGTAATCAATGACCCATGATATTCAAAATTTTCCACCACCTCCAATTTTCCCCCATTAATGTATATTTCTTTCTCCAAGGTAGTTTTATCTGTATGCACTATCTTTGTTTTTGCTATGTTAAGATATCAGTTGTGATTTTCACTATTCAATTGGGTTGAGGCTATTAGGTTTTCTATGCCATTCTGTGTTGTGTATAGTAATACTGTTAATGCACAATGGGAGCACGTCGCCGCTGAACGTGTTGCATGGAGGGCAACTATCAGAAATGGAATAAAGACAAAGGAGAAAATCATTGCAGATAAAGCACACACAGAGCGTGAGAGACGTAAGATGGTGCAAAATGACGGAAATGACCATGTTTTCACATGCACCTACTGTGGGCAAACATTTGCAGCAAGAATTGGCCTTACCAGCCACACTCGACACCGCCATGGATCGTAGTTATTAAGCCCTTTTTGAAGCACAATGTACCAAACTATCTTCTGTCAAGACGGAAAGGTGCCAATATAGTAATACTGTATCATCAGCATATCGAATCTCTGGTATGTCATGACCGCCGATATTTAGGGCATCATATAGCTCCCTGTTTATATCATCTCTTACATTTCTTATTATATTTTCGGCTTACAGGTTAAATAAATAGGGTGACAGCACGCAGCCCTGACGGACTCCTTGCTTGATGTCAAACCAATCTGATATCTCGCCATCTATTCTAACTGCTGCTTGTTGGTCTAGATATAGTATATATATATATATATATATATATATATATATATATATATATATATATATATATATATATATATATATAGAGAGAGAGAGAGAGAGAGAGAGAGAGAGAGAGAGAGAGAGAGAGAGAGAGACAAAGAGACATAGAGAGATATTCACAAATTATCAAGATTAATCTAAGGCAAAACAGGTGCTACAGCGGACACTACAAGATTAGATAGATACTGCATTTGACATCAAAACGATTGATGCAGAACATTAGCAGACAATAGATGAAACACAGTAAAATATTAGCCGCCTACCATTATATGTCAAATCCCAGCCATAACTAGTACAATTGTGCTTGTAACACTCCGATCCAGCGTGTTCGGTACGTAATTGGCCGTATTCATACACACGTCCACCATGCTGGCAAGTGCCTGGTGAGTACATGAATACCTGTCCATCATTAGCACATATACATGTGTGTTTTATGTTCATACATGACACATCTGTTGGTTAGCTTACCAACTTGATTATGGGTTACTCCGAGATTAGTGCCGAGCATTATTTTCTTTCGGTGCACCACGAGAAGACGAATACCTTTTATGTCTGTCTGTCTGTCTGTCTGTCTGTCTGTCTGTCTGTCTGTCTGTCTGTCTGTCTGCCTGCCTGCCTGCCTGTCTGCCTGCCTGCCTGCCTGCCTGCCTGTCTGCCTGTCTGTCTGTCTGTCTGTCTGTCTGTCCGTCTGTCTGTCTGTGTATGTGTGTGTGTGTGTGTGTGTGTGTGTTTGTGTGTGTATGCATGTATATATGTATCATCTATACGAAAGCTGAATGATAGAAACGTCCGAATGTAGGACAGGCCTGTGTGCCCTATCTCTGAGCATTTGACAATAAGGTTATTTCTTTCGTTCATTCTTTCGTTTGTTTGTTCCTGTGATAGAGGATGTCCATACCCCTCCACCCGACATCAGTAATACAGTAATGGACAATAATATACATGAGATATTTTGGTTTGATCACTACCTTGAGTTTCCGCAACAGCAAAGGTTCCAAACAGGACAGCCAACGTCATCAGTGAGCCAACCTGTCGCAAAGGTGTATATGTATACGTGTATATATATATATATAAGTAGTGCTATCCACATCACAGAATGGTATAGAAAATTTAATAACCTTAACCAAAGAAATAGTGAAAATCATAACTTATATGGAAATGGGAAGTAGAGGTTTGTCACAATAATGCTTTTAAAATTGTTTAAAAAGTAGCATATATATTGTATTATATATCAAATTAAAGAGGCTTGCACAGGGAACATGGCTGTGTTAATAATTAATTGATAGGTTAAAAATATTATGACAATATGATGAGGGGCTTAGTAATGTGATGAAATCCACTGTCGTTAACATCAGATGATTAAAATTACAGAAAACAGTCTGTGTTCACAGCTGCAAGTTGTTGACTTCTAGTCGGGGAGATAAAACAGTCCCGTCTGGCATTGAGAGGTTTCCGACATCAAGGCGAATTGGCGGCTTGTTATTTAAACCCGTTGTTGGGATAATGCAGGAACTCGCTTTTGGAAGTTCCAACAAGGGGAATAACTCTTGCATTGATTAAACACAAGGGAGATAAGATTCTGGACTTCGTTAGTGCCCTTGAGAGACACCTGCATGACATCAAAGACTTGACTAGAACACACCCAGCTCTTGACAAAAACAAGACTTGTGTACATTAGTGTGGCCAAGGATTGTGACTAGAATTGACGTGCTGTGTTACCGCAGTTAGGAAATCCGGAGAGCATCTATTGTGTTAGATTTAAGCAACATTAAAATAACATATGTCTTAATGGCAAGTTATAGATGCCATCCAGGAATGAGGCGGGTTTACTTAAGGTACCAAATATAGTCTATTTAGGCCTAATTAATATAGGCCTAATATATAGGCCTTGTTAAAACTAGAGTGTGATGTTTAGCTCTGTTAGTTGAAAATAGAGTAGTGAAGTGAGAATAGTTCTGCTAGGGTGAATAGTGTAGCGGTGTGATATTTGGAGAGATTAGGGATTGGTTGGGAGGTGGGGAAAGTGTCCAATGGTGGGATCTTTCAGTGGGTTGCCCACTGGGGTTCTGCACTCCGTTATTGATCTTTCCTTGTCTTAACCTGATTCATAATTAAGGGATGAGCCACTCTGATCCTTGACAGAGTTTAGTTCAGTGATAACTCTCTGAGCAAGGCAGTCGGCCTACATTCAGCTAGTAGGGATTAGTATCAGGCGGCCTTCACCAGATGTGGTCTCTTTCTCTAACAGGTTCCCCTACGTCGATGAGGAAGCTCTACACTGAGTTTGATGGCGGTCAACTCGCCTTAAGAAGAACATCCAACTAACATTCACTTTATTTTTATAAGAGGAATAAATACCAAGAAGAAAATAAAATCAGCACTGTTTATGCTAGGCCTAGGATCCAGAGGGTCCATACGAAACTGGCTCAGTGGAGTAAGACATTAAATGATTCATTTACAAGAAGGATTTACCCAGGGTGGGTGATATTCTTTTCTTCACCACATATCACTGAACAATAGAGTCTAGAGAAAGACATTTTGATATGAAGCTCTCGTGGAATAAGTTAGTCTAGAGAAGAATCTTGAACATGAAGTTCTCGTGGAATAATTTAGTGCAGTGAAGAAGTACTTTACAGTTTGTGTGGGACAATCTATGAACATGGATTAGAACAAATGTGAGACCGGTGACATTGAAACCTAGTTTCTCTGTACAGTGATCCGTACTTATTTGAGTTATAGGGACCTTAGTCATTATAGTGAGTGACAGATCCATTATTGGGGATTATACAATAACAATTCTTAGTGGATCATGCATCTAGCCTACTCAGTGGATCTCGGAGAAAGTCAACGTCTGGAAGAAGAGACGCATCACCGGGTGAGGTGTACACGTACTAAGCTGTCATGCTGTGGCGTACCCTTGCTGTGATGATAATCTGACTTGGCTCCTGATCTGCTGCTCTGAATCTACAGACACACTAGAATTCGACATACATTCTACACATTACACACACACACACTTCTCACACACATACTCTGTGCTTAATAAATTATGTTTTATTTATTTGTAAAGCTAGAGTTATGGAGTATGTTGTGTTGGGGAGGAATGAGAGGGGGCATGATCCAGGGGTGAGCAAGAGTGAGAAGAAGGTGTCCTTGGGCTGAGGGAGTGTTGTGGACGGAGTCTGATGGATATCTCCAGAATAGTGATATTGAAACTGGGAAAAAATGGGGGTGTTGATTCCTCTCACTCCAGGGACGACACTATAGAAGTAATATCTCTCAAGACACTAAAGCAAGAAGGGATAACTCACGAAAAGTAATAACAATTGAATTTAAAAAGGTACAATTTATTTTGAAATTTCACTTACCAAGGCTTTATTTTGTATCCGCTGTAGCTAATCCAGTTAAATTTGCTGAATACTGCTACAAACCCCACTTTTGTTCAATACTATCACAAGAACTGCTCCACAACACCAATAAAATATAATTAAAACATACTATTTTGAAGTACATACACAAAATGGAAAATGTCTGGAACACACCAGGCAGATTACTGAAGAGTAGAGTACTGAAAAACAATATAAACACTATTTTCTATTTAGTTTTAATTATTATTCCTCTAAACTTAATTATTTAAATACTCCTTAAATACTTTGTGAAAGGCAAAGCAAATTTAGTGGCCCAAGTGCTGTTCATTAGCGTAAGCAAAAGTCGGCGTGTGCAATCATATTATGAGGCGGTTTCACTGCTAGATTTCTTTTTAAATTATGACCGTATTCTAAATAATTAACTGACTACTGCACGTGATATACGTTTTAGAATCTCTCATAAAGTCCTTTACATGGCAATAACTATAATATAAAATTGTTTAAAACGGTAATGTTATTAAAATATATGAGGTCCAGAACCAGAAGGTATTGTTCACTTCGAAATTCAAATCACAACAATCATTTCGAATCACAGCAAATTCAATTTCTCCTTAATACAAACAGATAAAACTACTATCGAGAAAGAAATATATGTTAATATGGAAAGATTGGAGGTGGTGGACAATTTCGAATATCTTGGGTCATTGGTTACCAACAATGATGAAATAATGAAAGAAATGAAACGACAACTATCATTTGCCCTTCAAAGACTAAAACAATTGAATAAACCATGGAGTTGGACAGATAGAACTACAAACAATTAGATTTTAAAGAGCACGCATCTTTCTCATTTGTCACGAAATGCTGGAGGATGCCGATCCAGATTGATGAAAGGCCCAAAACCGCCGTCGTTAGGCGCCACAAACCTTTGTTGTAGGGAAATATGTTCCATATTCAAACAAGACCGGGATTCCTGGAGAAGTCCTAGGATCAAAAGGAAACGTCGGCATTCTATTTACCCGATCGGAAGAAGGAAAGGGGGGATGAGTGCCGTCTTGATTTGGATTCCAGCCACGTGAGTGACGTCATTCGGACACAGCTGTCGGCAGTCGGGATTGAAAGTCTGCCACCAGTGTGAAAAATAGAAACACCAGGCTGGAGTGTTAGGCTAGTTCTGCTCAACGTTAGAAAAGAATCTATTGTGTTCTGTGTCAATTAATGTTGACGGACATTTGTCTTTAATGGCAATTTGTAGATTCAATTCAGGACAGAACTGGTTTACATAAGGTATTCATTAGATAACGTTTAGGTATAAGTAATATAAGGTAGTCTAATAATATATAGAGTTTAGGACTTGAGCGTAGTGTTGTTGCGTTGTGGGAACCTCGTCTAGGAGTGTCGGCCGCAGCTGGCTGATGCATAGTTTAAACGAGGTAGAGAGATATATCATTTCACTTGGCAGGGTAAGATCAATTTCATGGGATGATATTCAGTGAGATTTGGGATAGCTGAGGGGATAAAGGAAATGTTAATGGTAGGATATTCCGGTAGGGAGGTCTACTGGGGTTTCTGTGCTTTTCCTTTTGGTCTTTCCTTTTCCTTACCACGTCTCAGGCAAATGTGACGAACTACTCTGCCTTATGCCATAGTGTAGTTCTAAGTTAACCAGGATAAATATCTGAGTGTGGCCTTCGGCCTACACTCACATATAGTAGGTTTGAATCGGGTTTCTCTCACCGGGTGTTCTCTTTTCGACAGGTTCCACGGTACAGGAGAAATTAAGGACAGATGAGTGAGATGGACAATGACTGTCACACCAAGTGCAGTTCCGTTAAATGGCCTCAGAGATGGGACACCAGTCCACAAATCATAATCATATCTAAGCCTTGAATATTTAACTTTCAAAAGGCTAGGTGGCAGTGGCTGAATTCCGAAAAGACTGATTTATATATTGGTGATTACTTCTCAGGACTATAACATTATTCTGTAGAGAAGTTATAATGGTGAGGACAAACATATATATATATATATGAGGAGCGGCTGGCCGAGTGGATAGAACGTCGGACTCTCATTCGGGAGACCCGGGTTCGATCCCCGGTAAGGTGCGGGATTTTTTTCTGTCGGGGGCAAAAAGAAAATCCTAACCTGCACAGTTCGCGGCGACTGCACTAGCCAGGCGGCCTTTATTCCTCAGGCTCAAAGACCCCTCTGCCATACACCGCAAGGTACTATATTGGCAGTAAATGACAGTTTTATATATATATATATGTTTTCACCTTTAATTATTTCAGGTGTGTCAATGTCTGGTTCGCATTGCTCTTATCTTATTGTAGAAGTTTCTAGTTGCCTCCTTGTAGTTTTTATTTACGATGTATCCATACTCCTCGAAGTTTTTGTTTTATTTTTCTCTCTTTATTATTCTATTCACATGTCTTCTCGCTATTCTATATTATGTGTAATAACATTACTGTTTCCGATTCCGATTCCGATTCCAATTCAAAAACAAAAATTCCAAATTCGACCTCGTCTAACCTGCTTCATCAGCTGTGGTTATTGTTGAGGTACGTGATTTTTGTGGGTTTATTAGCCCTAATTCTTGTCTTGTGAGTCCTATCTCGGACTTGGTATGTATCATTTGTGTCTGTGACGTCAGGAGGGGGTCAGTTGGCGGCTATCCTTTTTGCTCGTGGCAAAAAGGATTTTTGTGTAGGCTCCTGGCTCGTCTGGCTGCAGTCCTTATAAGGACTTTTCGTTATCCCACTCCAGCTGGGGGATCGGTCGGCGGCTGTCCTTTGTGCATGTTTCCACTAGTTTTCTTTGTTGGTGCAGGCTCCTGGCTTGATTGGTTGCAGTTCTTAAAAGGACTTTTTATTTGGGCTTTTTGTCTCCTTTATTGTGTATTTTCTGTACGAGCTTATCGACGTTTTCATTTTCCTCCTTGTGCCTGTTTCACTGTTGCGTTTGCGATACTGCTGCCTAAAGTATTCTTCCTCCGTGGTCAGCCTGGGATGATTTTACCGTAATCTATATAGTACTCGAAGTCGTTCTCACGGTCGTAGTGTAATACTACGGTTTCCCCCCGAGTTACTTAGGCTTCTTCTTTTCTTTTTCTTCCCAGCCCCTTCTGAATTCCTCGCGCTTGAGTTCCTCCTTGTCGACTGGGTATTCTGTGCCTCCTTCAGAGATCCGACGGTATAGTAGTTCCCTCTTGGGCGTTGTTGTTGGGCTGCTGGCTTCAGCTTGCGGTTCAGGCTCGGTCTCTTGGTTTTCTTCTTGCGGTTTCTCTGTGTGTTCTTGTGTGGCTTCTGTTAATTTGTTTTGAAAGAGTTCCATTTCAGCTCTATGCAATTCTCTTTCGGTCTTGATCATTTGTAGGATTTTTTCGTTCTCCTTCTTCATCCCAGCCATGCGCTGAATCTCTTGTTTGATGTCGAGCTGGGTTTCTTTCATGTCGGCCAGCAGCTTCTCATTATCGCTGGTTGGAGTCGTCGTCAGCAGTGCCTTGACTTGCTTCTTCAACTCGTCTATCTGCTTTTGAAGTTGATCTCTTTCAGTTTGTGATATACCCGTGGCTGTCTCGCCCCTCTGCATTGCTTCCTTAAATGGTGTCTTTGTGATGATGGCGATCTTTAAGACGTCTCTGTGTCTCTGCAGGTACGGACAGCCCAGGTATCTTGCTCCATGTTTGCCCAGGCAGTTGGCGCACTTTCTTTTGTTGTTGGGTGCTCGGAAGTCCGTGTCCATCTTGGCCAGCGGACACTCCTTGTAGGCGTGGTGATCGGCGCAGTATCGGCAGATTTCCGTCTTACTGCGACACTTAGCTCTACTGTGGCCGGCCTTCTGACATCTGGAACATTGCGTGATTCTTGGTATGAATCTCTCTGGTTGCTGCATTCTTTTGTTGAATGATACTGTGGTCGGCATCTCGCTGCCCTCCGACGTCACTACTGCCACGGTTGTAGGTATCTTGGAGTAGGCAAGAAGCCGCTCCGCCTTCAAGAATCGGATGTGAAGATGCTCTTCACGTAGCTGCTTCAGGATTTTTTCATCTGTTATCTCCACAGGAATCCGCTTGACAAGCCATCGGACTGTTTTTGAGTCGGTGTTTCCGACTCTGGTGTCTTTCTCCTCCTTCTCTGCTGTCTTGGTTCTTGACTGTGTTGGGCTGTCAATCTTCTCCCTCGTGGTAGCTTCAGTAATCGGTGTAGTATCAGGCTCTTTGATGCAGCTAGCAGGTGGGCTCACGACGTTCTTCTTCTTGTTGTCGGCTCCCACGCTGCACATCTTGGCAACAGCGTGTTTCTTGTTGTTGGACTTTCAACGTGACATTTTCCCGCGTATCAGGCTTCTTGACAGGATAATGCGACTTGACTTGTTAGCGCTCGCAGTGCGAATGACCGTGACCCATTATTGTTTGCTCTTCAACCTCTTTTTATATTTGTTTTTCCATTTTGTATTTTACCGCTTTCTTTACCTCTGCGTTCCACGAAGGTGTTATTTTCTTTATCAGTGTTTTGTGTGTGTGTGTGTGTGTGTGTGTGTGTGTGTGTGTGTGTGTGTGTGTGTGTGTGTGTGTGTGTGTGTGTGTGTGGTTCCACGTGTTATTTTGCAGTATTTAAAATGCTTGATTTGAATATCTCTTCCACTCTATTTTTTTTTTCTTTCTATATGTAATGTTACAAAGATTTCAGTTAGTTCCCCCTCACAATTTTCCCTCACTACCTTGTCTTTAAGGTTTTTTTTTTTTTTAAGTTTACTGATTCGCATGGCATGTATTTTCCTGCGCTTTGTTTTCTTCTTCTGGTGGTTGTTATGTGGCAATGACTGCTTTGTGGTCTGTTTTTATACTTATGTTGAGCACTGCCCTTGCATCTAATATATTTCTCTTTCTGTTACTTCTTGTTAATATAAAATCAATTTGGCTTTTAGTATCTAGATCGTTCCATTTATACCAGGTGCATAATTGTGAATCTTTATGTTTATAGAATATGTGTGTTATGTAGAGTTCGTGTTGGCTGTATAGCTCTATCAGCCCTCTTCTGTTATCATTTCTTTCATTATGTTGGTTTCCAAATGCTATCACATGTATTTCTATGAACGCTCCGTTGTGTCTTATTCTTGCATTGAAGTCTCCCATTACTATGATGTTTTCCTGCTTATCTAGTTTATTTAGCACGTCATGGGTGGCTACGTAGAAATCATCGCATGTTTGCTCATTTTTGTTTGTATTACCTGGGGCGTATATGTGTACATATGTTGTAATTGTTTGTTCTATTATTCTTACTGTTATGATTCTTTCTGATATGTATATTTTATTTCTAGTATTCCTCTTGCTAGCCGTGGTTCGATGACTATTCCCACACCGTGTCTTGTCCTTTCTTGCTGTTCCACTCCGGAGTAGACAAACGTGTAACTATCGTGGAGCTCCTCTGTTTTCTAGTGTCCGCTATTCCCATCAGTCCAATTTTCCTCTCTTCCATTGTTTCTATAAGTTGTTCTTCTTTACTATAGAAACCGCAGACGTTCATTATGCCTATGGTTTGAGTCACTGATCTATCTCGTATTCCATTAACATTGCGGGGTCGATATCCGTTTTGGTCAGTCCGTTTATACTTCTTAGATTTTCTACGAGAAATATGAAGATCCCCTGCTGGCTGTCTAGGCCAGTCGCAGGTTTATGACAAAAATCTGACCACAGGGAGTCCATCCCCTACGGCGAGCTATGGGCCCGTTAGTCCATGACTGTTGTATTATCTACCACCAGTAATGTGCCATCTGCATAGTGTATATTGTTCATATTATAACCTCCAATTAGTATTCACTGCTTTTCTGTGTCACTTATATACCAGACATATAGCTAAAGACAGAGATGTGTATACATGCTAGCAGAGAGTCAGACAAACAGTGGTTTGATAGGCAGTTGGTAGGCAGATAGATAAACACATAGATTACAAAAAAGAGAGAGAAACAGAGAGAGAGAGAGAGAGAGAGAGAGAGAGAGAGAGAGAGAGAGAGAGAGAGACAGACAGACAGACAGACAGACAGACAGACAGACAGACAGACAGACAGACAGACAGACAGACAGAGAAAGAGAGAGAGAAGAGAGAGAGTTAGAGAGAGAGAGAGAGAGAGAGAGAGAGAGAGAGAGAGAGAGAGAGATAGGCAGGTAAGTTGGAAGCAAGGTAAGCAGGCAAGCATATGATTAGATGCGTGAATGCACGTATAAATGCGTGAATGCATTCATGGATGGTTTGCTTAATGCCAAGCTATTATTTAATAAATGCAACATTTACCATTATTGCAATCTGTATCGTAACAGTTCCTTTCCACAAATGGCGGACAGACGAGTATATATGTTGATCAAAATATACTGATGGAATACGTGGCTGTATGACGATTCTCTTTCTCTGAAATATTGTACTTGAATAGTGCTTCAAACTGCGCTATGCTGACGTGTCTTCTACCAGCCAATCGTCTCCAGCCATCTACCTGTCACGTGACTAGTAACTACCAATCGCCACGTGACAACTTTCGTTCACTGCTAGATAGTGCGCC
Organism: Cepaea hortensis; assembly: GCA_963921405.1. Classification (NCBI taxonomy): domain Eukaryota; kingdom Metazoa; phylum Mollusca; class Gastropoda; order Stylommatophora; family Helicidae; genus Cepaea; species Cepaea hortensis. Next base: position 89,309,660 of record OY992888.1, read on the forward strand.
ATGTACATGACCATGTAAAGTTCGATAACTGGGCTGATAGATTGATGGATGGACGGATAGATAACTGGGCTGAGAGATTGATGGATGGACGGATAGATAACTGGGCTGAGAGATTAATGGATGGACGGATAGATAACTGGGCTGATAGATTAATGGATGGACGGATAGATAACTGGCTGATAAATTAATGGATGGACGGATAGATAACTGGGCTGATAGATTAATGGATGGACGGATAGATAACTGGGCTGAGAGATTGATGGATGGACGGATAGATAACTGGGCTGAGAGATTAATGGATGGACGGATAGATAACTGGGCTGATAGATTAATGGATGGACGGATAGATAACTGGCTGATAGATTAATGGATGGACGGATAGATAACTGGGCTGATAGATTAATGGATGGACGGATAGATAACTGGGCTGAGAGATTGATGGATGGACGGATAGATAACTGGGCTGATAGATTGATGGATGGACGGATAGATAACTGGGCTGATAGATTAATGGATGGACGGATAGATAACTGGCTGATAGATTAATGGATGGACGGATAGATAACTGGGCTGATAGATTAATGGATGGACGGATAGATAACTGGGCTGAGAGATTAATGGATGGACGGATAGATAACTGGGCTGATAGATTGATGGATGGACGGATAGATAACTGGGCTGATAGATTGATGGATGGACGGATAGATAACTGGGCTGAGAGATTAATGGATGGACGGATAGATAACTGGGCTGAGAGATTAATGGATGGACGGATAGATAACTGGGATGATAGATTAATGGATGGACGGATAGATAACTGGGCTGAGAGATTAATGGATGGACGGATAGATAACTGGGCTGATAGATTGATGGATGGACGGATAGATAACTGGGCTGATAGATTGATGGATGGACGGATAGATAACTGGGCTGATAGATTAATGGATGGACGGATAGATAACTGGGCTGAGAGATTAATGGATGGACGGATAGATAACTGGGCTGATAGATTGATGGATGGCCGGATAGATAACTGGGCTGATAGATTGATGGATGGACGGATATATAACTGGGTTGATAGATTGATGGATGGACGGATAGATAACTGGGCTAATAGATTGATGGTTGGACGGATAGATAACTGGGCTGATAGATTGATGGATGGACGGATAGATAACTGGGTTGAGAGATTAATGGATGGACGGATAGATAACTGGGCTGATAGATTGATGGATGGACGGATAGATAACTGGGCTGATAGATTGATGGATGGACGGATAGATAACTGGGCTGAGAGATTGATGGATGGACGGATAGATAACTGGGCTGATAGATTGATGGATGGACGGATAGATAACTGGGCTGATAGATTGATGGATGGACGGATAGATAACTGGGTTGAGAGATTAATGGATGGACGGATAGATAACTGGGCTGATAGATTGATGGATGGACGGATAGATAACTGGGCTGATAGATTGATGGATGGACGGATAGATAACTGGGCTGAGAGATTAATGGATGGACGGATAGATAACTGGGATGATAGATTGATGGATGGACGGATAGATAACTGGGCTGATAGATTGATGGATGGACGGATAGATAACTGGGCTGATAGATTGATGGATGGACGGATAGATAACTGGGCTGATAGATTGATGGATGGACGGATAGATAACTGGGCTGATAGATTGATGGATGGACGGATAGATAACTGGGCTGATAGATTGATGGATGGACGGATAGATAACTGGGCTGATAGATTGATGGATTGACGGATATATAACTGGGCTGATAGATTGATGGATGGACGGATATATAACTGGGTTGATAGATTGATGGATGGACGGATAGATAACTGGGCTGATAGATTGATGGATGGACGGAAAGATAACTGGGATGATAGATTGATGGATGGACGGATAGATAACTGGGCTGATAGATTGATGGATGGACGGATAGATAACTGGGCTGGTAGATTGATGGATGGACGGATAGATAACTGGGCTGATAGATTAATGGATGGACGGATAGATAACTGGGCTGGTAGATTGATGGATAGACGGATAGATAACTGGGCTGATAGATTGATGGATGGACGGATAGATAACTGGGCTGATAGATTGATGGATGGACGGATAGATAACTGGCCTGATAGATTGATGGATGGACGGATAGATAACTGGGCTGATAGATTGATGGATGGACGAATAGATAACTGGGCCGATAGATTGATGGATAGACAGATAGATAACTTGGCTGATAAATTGATGGATGGACGGATATATAACTGGGCTGATAGATTGATGGATGGACGGATATATAACTGGGCTGATAGATTGATGGATGGACGGATAGATAACTGGGCTGATAGATTTATGGATGGACGGATAGATAACTTGGCTGATAAATTGATGGATGGACGGATATATAACTGGGCTGATAGATTGATGGATGGACGGATATATAACTGGGCTGATAGATTTATGGATGGACGGATAGATAACTGGGCTGATAGATTTATGGATGGACGGATATATAACTGGGCTGATAGATTGATGGATGGACGGATATATAACTGGGCTGATAGATTGATGGATGGACGGATATATAACTGGGCTGATAGATTGATGGATGGACGGATAGACAAATGGGCTGATAGATTGATGGATGGACGGATATATAACTGGGCTGATAGATTGATGGATGGACGGATATATAACTGGGCTGATAGATTGATGGATGGACGGATAGACAAATGGGCTGATAGATTGATGGATGGACGGATATATAACTGGGCTGATAGATTGATGGATGGACGGATAGATAACTGGGCTGATAGATTGATGGATGGACGGATAGACAAATGGGCTGATAGATTGATGGATGGACGGATATATAACTGGGCTGATAGATTGATGGATGGACGGATAGATAACTTGGCTGATAAATTGATGGATGGACGGATAGATAACTGGGCTGATAAATTGATGGATGGACGGATAGATAACTGGGTTGATAGATTGATGGATGGACGGATAGATAACTGGGCTGATAGAATGATGGATGAATGGACAGATAACTGCGCTGATAGATTGATCGATGAATGGATAGATAACTGGTCTGATAGATTGATCGATGGACGGATATATAACTGGGCTGATAGATTGATGGATGGACGGATATATAACTGGGCTGATAGAATGATGGATGGACGGATATATAACTGGGCTGATAGATTTATGGATGGACGGATAGATAACTGGGCTGATAGAATGATGGATGGACGGATATATAACTGGGTTGACCGATTGATGCTCTCTGTTTTGGCCCCTGACAGCATGCATCTTTCTCTCCGTGTGGTTATGTCATTACCATCATTTGTCGTGCCTAATAGCGTGGACAGTCATATTTCGCCATCTCACGCCATTACCACAGTCGTGGATCAGCCCCGTGTTCTTGTCTCGACCATATAAAGTCATTAGAAACCAATGGATGTTGGAACAATTCCCAGCTCTATACAGGGATCTGACCCGGAACCTTCTGTGTCTGAGGTTAACACCGTAAGCTCTCAGCCACGGCGACGTTCTATTCCTTATACTATAGATCTCTATGTTTAAGTCTCTTTCTAGTTGTGTCGTTATATGTCTCTCTGTTTTTGTCCCTGGCAGCATGCCTATTTCTCTTTGTGTCGGTATATGTACCTCTGATGTCGCCTCTTTCTCTATGTATCGTTATATGTCTTTCTGTTTTCTTATCTGTATCTTTGTGTCGTTATATGTCTCTCTGTTATAGCCTCTTTCTCTCCTTGTGTCGTTGTATATCTCAATGCTTTAGCCTCTTTCTCTCTGTGTCGGCATATATCTCTCTGTTTTAACCTCTATCTCTCTGTGTCGGTATATGTCTCTCTGTTGCAACCTCTTTCTCTCTGTGTCGGTATATGTCTCTCTGTTGTACCCTCTTTCTCTCTGTGTCGGCATATATCTCTCTGTTGTAACCTCTTTCTCTCTGTGTCGGTATATATCTCTCTGTTGTAACCTCTTTCTCTCTGTGTCGTTGTATATCTCAATGCTTTAGCCTCTTTCTCTCTGTGTCGGCATATATCTCTCTGTTGTAACCTCTTTCTCTCTGTGTCGGTATATGTCTCTCTGTTGTAACGTCTTTCTCTCTGTGTCGGTATATGTCTCTCTGTTGTACCCTCTTTCTCTCTGTGTCGGCATATATCTCTCTGTTGTAACCTCTTTCTCTCTGTGTCGGTATATGTCTCTCTGTTATAACCTCTTTCTCTCTGTGTAGGTATATATCTCTCTGTTGTAACCTCTTTCTCTCTGTGTCGGTATATATCTCTCTGTTGTAACCTCTTTCTCTCTGTGTCGGTATATGTCTCTCTGTTGTAACCTCTTTCTCTCTGTGTCGGCATATATCTCTCTGTTGTAACCTCTTTCTCTCTGTGTCGGTATATGTCTCTCTGTTGTAACCTCTTTCTCTCTGTGTCGGCATATATCTCTCTGTTGTAGTCTCTTTCTCTCTGTGTCGGTATATGTCTCTCTGTTGTAACCTCTTTCTCTCTGTGTCGTTGTATATCTCAATGCTTTAGCCTCTTTCTCTCTGTGTCGGTATATATCTCTCTGTTGTAACATCTTTCTCTCTGTGTCGGTATATGTCTCTCTGTTGTACCCTCTTTCTCTCTGTGTCGGTATATATCTCTCTGTTGTAACCTCTTTCTCTCTGTGTCGGTATATGTCTCTCTGTTGTAACCTCTTTCTCCTGTGTCAGTATATGTCTCTCTGTTGTACCCTCTTTCACTCTGTGTCGGCATATATCTCTCTGTTGTAACCTCTTTCTCTCTGTGTCGGTATATGTCTCTCTGTTGTAACCTATTTCTGTCTGTGTCGGCATATATCTCTCTGTTGTAACCTCTTTCTCTCTGTGTCGGCATATATCTCTCTGTTGTAACCTCTTTCTCTCTGTGTCGGTATATGTCTCTCTGTTGTACCCTCTTTCTCTCTGTGTCGGCATATATCTCTCTGTTGTAACCTCTTTCTCTCTGTGTCGTTGTATATCTCAATGCTTTAGCCTCTTTCTCTCTGTGTCGGTATATATCTCTCTGTTGTAACCTCTTTCTCTCTGTGTCGGTATATGTCTCTCTGTTGTAACCTCTTTCTCTCTGTGTCGGTATATGTCTCTCTGTTGTAACCTCTTTCTCTCTGTGTTGGCATATATCTCTCTGTTGTAACCTCTTTCTCTCTGTGTCGGTATATATCTCTCTGTTGTAGTCTCTTTCTCTCTGTGTCGTTGTATATCTCAATGCTTTAGCCTCTTTCTCTCTGTGTCAGTATATGTCTCTCTGTTGTAACCTCTTTCTCTCTGTGTCGGTATATGTCTCTCTGTTGTAACCTCTTTCTCTCTGTGTCGTTGTATATCTCAATGCTTTAGCCTCTTTCTCTCTGTGTCAGTATATGTCTCTCTGTTGTAACCTCTTTCTCTCTGTGTCAGTATATATCTCTCTGTTGTAACCTCTTTCTCTCTGTGTCGTTGAATATCTCTCTGTTGTAGCCTCTTTCTCTCTGTGCCGGCATATATCTCTCTGTTGTAACCTCTTTCTCTCTGTGTCGGTATATGTCTCTCTGTTGTAACCTCTTTCTCTCTGTGTCGTTGTATATCTCAATGCTTTAGCCTCTTTCTCTCTGTGTCGGTATATGTCTCTCTGTTGTAAACTCTTTCTCTCTGTGTCGGTATATGTCTCTCTGTTGTAACCTCTTTCTCTCTGTGTCGGTATATGTCTCTCTGTTGAAGCCTCTTTCTCTCTGTGTCGGTATATTTCTCTCTGCTGTAGCCTCTTTCTCTCTGTGTCGGCTTATATCTCTCTTTTGTAGCCTCTTTCTCTCTGTTTTCTTATCTTTATTTCAGTGTCGTTACATTCTTCTCTGTTTTAGTCACTTTATCTCTTTGTCGGTCCATGTCTCTCTGCTTTAGTCTCTTTCTCCATGTGTCTCTTATAGGTCTCCCTGTCTTATCATCGTTGCCTCTGTGACGTTAAATATCTCTCTGTTTCTTATTTTTTATCTCTGTATCGTTACGTCTCTCTCTGTTTTGGCCTCATTCTCTCTGTGTTCATTATATGACTCTATCTTTTAGTCTCTTTCTTTATGTTATATCATCATCATCATCATGTGTCATGCCGATAGGAGTGGACAGTCATGTTTGTAAATCTATTTTCCAATTATGTGTGCATCTGTACACCTGTCGTGTAACAAAAGACTGGATTTGTGTGCCATTGTGTTGGGTTAAATGTGTCCTTCGTGTCTACATTTTATACTATCTGTCATGTTGTTTGTCCATCACGAATGATGATGATGATGGGGTTGAAAGTATGGAGCCGTGAGATCTAAGATGACTGATTAGGCCTATTTTGGCATATTTTTGACATAGAGGTGCAGACATAAACTATGTATTTAAATTATAATTGATACATGCATATACATACATAATAGAGTGGCTGACATAAAGGGGCAGGCATAAACCATATATTTAAAGTATGTCCGTTGCAGTATACATTTTAGAGTCAATGACACTCGGACATAGAAACACACACACACACAGAAAGCAGACATACATAGAGACAGACAGACAGACAGACAGACAGACAGACAGACAGACAGACAGACAGAAAGACAGACAGGCAAACAGGCAGACAGACAGACAGACAGACGAGTGGCAGGCGGGCGGGCGCGCGGGCTCGGGCAGGCAGGCAGACAGACAGACAAGCAAGCAAGCAGCCAGGCATGCAGACAGACAGACCGGCAGGCAGGCAGATAGACAGACAAGCAGGCAGACAGACAGACATTGAGAGAACGAACAAACGAACGAACTTTATTTTAAAATGGTCACAAATTACGCACGCAGGCCCGTCTTACATAAGGCACTTCCAGTCGCTCATATTTCGTTTATAAATTGTGCTTTTTATATTTAAAAGGGAAAACAAAAAGATTGTCAAATGGATTTCGTAAACATAAACATTGCATATTACCATGTTATGTGACAGGCAGACACACGTACACACACCTATATAACACACACAAACACACATACATACCTGCATATATACTTACATCATGTGCACCAATTCTCTCAGCTATGCAGATGCGCAATAATACACACTCCCTCGTATACACTGCATACATTCACACACATACATGCAAACACACATACACACATATACTCACCCACACACACACATACACACATATACACATATACACATATGCACACATACACACATGAATACACCAATACACACATACACGCACAAACACATTCACTCCCATACATACAAACACGCCCGCGCACGCACACACACACACACACACACACACACACACACACACACATATATGAGTGTGAGTTCTAAGATGGTTGATAAGGCCTATTTTGGCTCGAAATGTTCTTTTACAATGTTGACGTTTCTGCAGGAGGATTTCTTGCAGTGGTTTTTCTGTCCTGCCATTTCTTCACAGCTCCTGCAGTCCTGGTTGCCTCACATGTGACTGCACCATTTCGTAAAGATCCATACATCATGTGCCATGCCGATAAGCGTGGGCGGTCATGTTTTGCATCTCACTCGATCACCAGAGTCGTGGATTAGCACCGTGTTTCTGTCTCGAACCACTCGAACCACCACGTGTCTCATGCCACGAGGCCAAGCCATCCAGGTATTTACTTCTAGGTCTTCCCATTAGTCTGTTACCTTCGATTGGACCAGTCGTCACCAAGTTCTCCAATCCATTTCTTCTCATAACATGTCCACTAAATGGTGACTGTCTACGTCTAATGTCTCTAATCAGTTTACGATCTTCATTTGTTTCTTGAAGGACTTATTCATTGGTCTTTCTGGCTGTCCATGGTATTCTTTGCATTTTCCTCAGAAACCACATTTCTACACCCAACGGATGTTTTTCAGCTTGACTGCTTATTGTCCAAGCTTCACATCCTTATAAATGTACAGTTTATATGTAGCACCTCAACACTCTTTTTCTCGTTTCAAATTACATCTTTTTATTGGTCAGTATGTTTTTTATCATGCTAAAGGCTACTTTTGCCATGGCGATTTTTGTTCTAATCTCTTCAAGGCATCTCCCATCAGATGTTATGACTGTTCCGAGATAACTGTACTTATTCAATTGTTGAAGAATATTCCCACTTACTTGTATATTACATTGTGGTATTTCGTTCTTCCTAGTGACAACCATATTCTGTGTCTTTTTACAATTTAATTCTAACCCTAGTTGTTCACTGTGTGTAACAAACGCATCTACTAAATTTTGCAGGTCCAGTTTATTTTCTGCAATCAAGACTGTATCATCTGCATATCTAATGTTATTGATGCATCGTTGCCCAATGTTGATTCCTTCCATATCTTCAATATTTCTGAAAATACTTTCACTGTACAGGGAAAACAGATCTGGAGACATTACACATCCCTGTCTCACACCTCTCTTAATTGGCTTATATTGGCCTACTCCAATATCAACTCTTATGGCAGCTTGTTGTTTCCAATATATGTTTTTTACAAGTCTGAGGTCTTTTCCATCAATTTGTAGTTCTTCAAGCATCCTTATCATGTCGACATGTCTCACTTTATCGAAATCTTTTGTGAAGTCAATAAAGCAAAGGTGTAGACATGTGTTTACTTCTATAGAACGTTCGATTACGGTTCTCAGTATATATACAGCATTTACTGTACCCTTGCCTTCTACAAACCCACATTGTTCTTCTCCTATTGCATGATAATTCTTAGCAAAATCTTCGTGATGTGACTCATTATACTAATTGTTAGATGTTGATCACATTCCAAGGCTCCTGATTTCTTTGGGATTGCAATAAATATGAGTAAGGATGCACGCCACGAATTTCAGTCTCTGGCTGCAGTCCCCCAGGTATCATGATGAATTCCGAAAGCATTCAGTGAGATTTTCGGAGTGTCATTAAAGCGTTTCCTCATGTCCGCCTTCCGAGCGTTTACCACAACGCAGCTCGCCGTAAAAAAAATTCGTCTAGGGAGCCTGTGATCTGACATGCGAATTAAGTGACCAGCCCAGCGAATCTGATTCTTCATTAGTATAGTATGGATACACGGCATGGATGCTCTTTCTTGAACTTTCGTGTCTGGGATCTGTGCCATTTAATCTTCAGTATCCTCCTAAGGCAGACTGCGTTGAAGTGGTTTATTTCCTAGCGTGTCGTTGATAAACAGTCCAGGTTTCACAAGTATATAGCACGAATACACATACATACATACATACATAAACACATACATACTCAGGCACACTCTTACACTCATGAACACACATACACGCAAATACGCATATTACACACACATACACACATACGCACACATGCATACACAAACACACACGTATAACCGACACACGTCGGTTACCTTCTGTGTTCTACAATATTTATTTCTGTATTTTATTTTTTTCATTTTTATACATTTGTTGATTTTTTCTTCTGATTTCAGGTAATCGGAAATCGTCACTCTTTTTCACCGTTATGGGGTCCAATGTAAGATATGTGTCTGTCTGCGTCTGTCTTTAGTTTATCTCATCTTTTCGCAGGAGCTAAATATATAGAAGTGTTTGCAATCGATATATTTATATCATGCTGCAACCGCTGCTTCTTTTGTTCACTACAAATGATAATATGGAAGATGAGGATAGCATGAAATATGACATGCATGAGGCCATCTCTTTCTCCCTCTCTCTCGCTCTCTCGCTCTCTCGCTCTCTCTCTCTCTCTCTAACTCTCTTAATATCCCACTCTCTGTCTCTCTCTCACTCACTGTCTCTCTCACACTGTCTCTCTCACATACACTCACTCACTCTCACGCTCTCTCACTCACAGACATACACACACACTCTCTCTCGCTCTCACACTAACTCTCACTTACTATCTCACTTACTCACTCTCTCACTCACTCACCCGCTCTCTCACTCACACATATACACACATAATGAGAAATGATACCCGGTATGCAGTATGTGTTGACAGAGTTTTGGGTTGAATGTGTAGGGACTCATTGGAGTTTTCTGATCTGTTGCAAAGCATGTTTTGTGTAAGTCCAATCTAGGTTTTGGAACATATAATAAATGTAAGTGCTTGCTATTCATTGCTTGAAAGATACCACTTTCGAAGTGGCAGAAGCCCTAGATGACTATATACATTATTGCTTTTAATGTGTTTTGTGCCAGTTACTTGACGTAGAGCCCGCTTTTGAAGAGAACAAATTCGTTTCATATTATATTTAGGGCAACCATCCCAGACTCTGGAACAATAATCAAGATGTGATCGGATGTATGATGTATAGAATATTGTTTCTTGTGCATTTGTAAAGGAAGTTCTGGAATTTAGCACACTGGTAAACTGTGTGCTATTTTCTTGGTAAGTGCATGGACATGAGAGCTCAAATTTAAATGTCTTTCAATTCCTAGTGCTTTATTACATTACATTTAAATTAAATAAAGGTAACATATCCATGTGCGTTTCGAGCGGTGCCTCAGTTATGTCAGAAGTTATTGTGTGGTCGCTGTTGGTATTAGTAGTAGTTCGTTGTATGTATGTATGTATGTATGTATGTATGTATGTATGTATGTATGTATGTATGTATGTATGTATGTATGTATGTATGTATGTATGTATGTATGTATGTATGTATGTATGTATGAATGTATGTATATATGTATGTATGTATGTATGTATGTATGTATGTATGTATGTATGTATGTATGTATGTGGGGCATAACGCTAACCACCATTATTCATTTACCAAAACATGCCGCAAGAAGAGGAAACAACATTAAAAGAAATTGACTTCACAACCGCAAACGGAGACTAGGACTTAAAACATAACATCGAAACTGGAACTGCATAGGTGACAGATGACGTGGATTCTTAGAAAGATTTCATCAGACAAAGCTCGGAAACCTACTGGATAGGAGGAGACATGTGACCCGCTTTCGCGCCAACGCCGGATTTGCATATGTTAATATTTCATCAGAATCTGGTAAGCCCGCACTTTTTCCTGCAACCAGCCTGATGAATAGATGTGAGAAGCTGGTGTGACCAAATTTTCAAACATGGAATTGCGGGGTGTCTAGATCTGAGGTAAGCTTGTAATTCCCGAGATTAGACTAAGAACCCGATGTATCAAGTATCAAGTAATGGTAACCCGTGTTTGTAATGTCAATTGAAATGTATTATTATTAATTAAAACCTCTGAAATGTAAAAATGCTTGACTGTAGATTCTGACGACGCTGAGCCGTTCCCGGGCAAAGTGACACTCCAATGCTCTCTTCGATGAAACTGCAATCTCTGATATTCTTAGAGATAATTATTAACTTTAAGAAGTGCATTATACTACTACATTCTATTCTAAACAACTGTGAGAAGTGATGATTCGAAAGCAATCTTGTGCATTTTGTCAGAAACATTGTTAAAGATGCTATCACTATCTACAGCTAAAATGACAGTTCGTGTACTAGAACAAGTGCCTTGTTCTAAAACAGACGTATCTATGCCTATTTACAATCTAGAAAGCTGAAAGAGAAATCAATCTCTCCTTTCTCCTTCATCTATTGAATCAATAGGGTTTGACGGAATAAATATTTATATTTTTGTCAAATTTTAATTAGATAAGGGCCCACATGAACTGCATTACATTAGAAAGTTGTGCTTCGCGGAACACCATCACACGAAGTGAACTTAACTCATTACTCAACATAACTTGAACACACAACACCACACCTCCCAACACACAACACCACACCACTCAACACAACAACAACAGATAATGGGAGAGAGTTATTAGACACAAAAGAAGAAGAAGTTGGTTAATTGGGAAAACACAGAGAATTATTTATACACATTATAAACACCATTGAGTGGAAGAAATGTTACAAATGTATGTCATTTATTTACATGCATCTTGACACATTCTCACTCTTGTCACTGTCTTACTGTACACGTTCACTGACCCCATGTCAAATGAGAACTTACATACAGCAGGAATAAGTTGATACAAGGCGTACACAGTGTGATAAACTCTGACCACCCCAAATTAACCCAACACTAGATTAGAGAAAAAAGGAGGGGAGGGGAACTAGTTCCTACTTCAGGAATTTAGATTTCTTCCGACCTACTTCTAGAATATTGTATTGGTAGGAATGTATATATTTATGTGAATATTCATCAGTGATTCTTGGTGGCTACATACCAACAACCACCCAACACATCAGCAAACTAACCACCTAAATCAGACCTGACAGAGGGAAGCCGAGAGAAAGAGATGAACCACAAGTGAGATGGAAGATGACTTGGCCATGAGCAAAGTATGGGGAGGCCTTCAGTGGAGCTATACGGGCAGACCTGAAGTGGATCCATCAGTCAATGGACCCTGGCTTACCTAATCTTCCAGTCACCAGGTTACCTTTCTAATTGGTACACACCACACCCAATTTCAGGAAACTGATATTTAATTGTTGAATTACCATCACACTTAACATGTACAACAACAAAAATGTTTACTATGTTTTCACACTTGTTGACCTCTCATGTATTGATGCTTGTTTATTGATGGTCTGTGTGACTGGTCCATTATGCAACTTTTCTAATATTTTGTGTAAATCACAATAGAGATGTATGTACTGGTCAGAAGGCTCAGGCCCAGTCAATAAATGATTAACATGAATTGACCTTCTGTTAATTTATCAGTTCAAACCTATCTGTGAGTCAGCATCCTCTTTGTACATCATGTTGTCAGAATCTAATGTGATTGATTATGTGTTTGATTGTTTAAAAATAAATCCACTCATAATGACTTACTAAAATGGGGGAGAGAAGACTCTAGATCTATCAACTGCTCAATATCCATGTTTTCTTCATCTAAATCAGGCTGAGAAAATTCTCCAGACTTTCCTCAGATTTGATAAACAAAAAGGGGGCTCCAGAGCTACAGAATCCTTGGAGAAGGGGCAGAATCCCAGTTAGTAATCATTATTCTCACCGGGGCCATAATCTGTATCTCCTAGACTACTTAATAGAACGAGGCCTGCAGATAACTCAAGTTTCATATTCTGGGGTTATTGAAGATAGAAGAGGATGGGGCTCTACTTCTTTTGTTAGGAATGGGCATGCACTACAGTGATCTCCCACTCCCTTCAAAAATATATGACATATTGTCGGCTACGTCCTGGATGGTTCCCATATATTAATCTTTAAACAATTACATAAAACATTAACACAATTATCCTTAGATTTTGAACATTGTCATTTTCTTATATTGATTGACAGTTACATGATATGAATGACATTAACAGATAAATAAGAGTAGGTGACTGATCATTCCTCCTGAAGAAGGGGGCCATGTTCCAATAGGCGTATACTTCAGGAAGAGGTGCTCCAGGAGGAATATCAAGTATAAATCTACTATTCAAACACTACTTCTCTTCCAGAGAAGGTGTTCTTTTCCTGTGAAGTCTGAACTTAACAGCATTTCATCAACCACCGGAAAATCTTATCCGTTGGGAAAACTCTGTCTAATTTTAGATTCTTTTCTTTAATAGGAATTAATTCTGGTTACTTCAGTGCCTGCTGCCTTTGGCTTTTCCAGCATTGACAGACAGACATAACATAGGGTGTTTTTAATATTGCACATGCTCTGTTGTATATTTGCAGATCAGGGACTGACAAGCTTACGCGGATCAGACTAACTGCAATTATATTTTTTAGGCAGGGCAAACAAAGCAATAAATTATAGGCATGGCGGAAACTGCAAAGTTTAGAGCCCAAATAACAGAAACTGGTAGGGAATGCGGGTTAGATGGCCCTGAGCTAGCTAACTATGTTTCAGATGCATTCGACAAAAGAGAAAGACTGCAAGCGGAATTGGCTCTCAAAGAAAAACAACTTCAGGCTGAATTGGCTGAGAGGGAAAAACGACTTGAAGCAGAATTGGAGGAGAAAGAGAAACGATTTCAAGCAGAATTGGAGGAGAAAGAGAAACGACTACAGGCTGAAATGGAAGATAAGGAGAGAGAGCGTCAACACCAACTGGAGTTGAGGAGAATGGAGACTGAAGTGGAGATCCGGAGAATAGAGAAAGAGAGTGGTCCTACACCCTCAACCTCATCAGGATCACCAGTGACAGAACCACCTCCTCACGTCTCTCACCTTAATTCAGGAGCTATGTCATTTCCTCTGAAACCCTTTAATGAACAGACTGACCACATCTAAGGATTTTTATCACGCTTCGAGGCAATGGCTGTCAGCTGTGGGCTTGAAGAAAGTAGATGGGCGACGAAGTTAGCGCAGGCCTTAAGATCCACGGCGTATGATGTGTTCTCGCGCCTCACTAGAGAAGAACAACAGAACTACACAACACTTAATACGGCACTCTTAAGCCGCTTCGAAGTGGACGCCGAATCTTATAAACTCAGGTTCAAAGCCGCAAGGAAGAAACCGGGTGAGAGTTACGCGCAACTATTCAAAAGACTGAAGTCATATATACAAAGATGGACTTGCTTGGGAGGATTTGAGGAAAGTTTTGAAGGACTCCGTGAAATGATAATCATTGATCAGATCAAGGGGAAAATGCAGAACGAAATGAAGGCATTCTTAACCCAAAACGGGGCTGACCGCCTGGAAACTATAATCATCCTGGCAGAGAGATTTGAGAAATCTCAGAAGGAGATGGGAGGAAAGGGACGTTCGAACAACACCCCCTCTCAAAACAAAACCCCACAGCCAAAAGAGGGTGAAAACACTGTAGCCACCAGGAAAAAGGGGAAATCCCAGAAAAACACTCAAAACTCAGTCCAAACAGTGCCGAAGGAGGACAAACCATTCTGTACCCATTGCAAAATTAGAGGTCACACATTTCAGAATAGCAGGAAGAAGCCACCTCCACACACAGCGGCCTGTTTGGCCAACCGAAAAGAGAAAAAAGTGAGCACTGGTGAAAAGTCCAAACAGACACCTCATCAAGACACATCATCTCGTATTCCGGTTGTGGATTCCATCTTGCTAAATGGATTCAAAACGACCTGTTTATATGATACTGGATTATCGTATGACTGTGTTGTTTCATCATCCTTAGTTCACCCTGAACAGGTGACAGAGGAAATAGTGGAATTACAGGGACCACTGAAGAGTTCAACAAATATGTCTCTTCAAGTGGCAAAAGTGAACATAGCCTCGCAGTATGTCACTGGGACAATCAAGGCGGCAGTCTTGGACGATCCAATATATCCTGTAATCCTCGGCCGTAGATTTATCGTTCTAGGAGAACCTGTTCAACCTGTGGCGATGGCGACCATGACCACTCGATCCCAGGCAACAAAAACTCCAGAAACAACTACGCCAATCCCTCGAACGGAGGAACTCAAGAGGGCACAAGAAGCCGACAGCACCTTGGAACCCTGCTTCAGAAAACTGCCAAAATCACATTTACCGCTACGTAAAGGTGATCTGTTCATGAAGTCAGCACTTCTTTACAGAAAAGCAGGACGAGCTGGACAAGAGTTAAATCAACTTGTTGTACCAACTCAATACAGGACTCAGATCTTAGAGATGAGTCATAGTCTACCATTCAGTGGGCACATGGGTATCAACGCTACTACACAGCGGATTACCACTCACTACTTTTGGCCAGGGATGAATTCAGACATACAACGGTTTGTAAAATCATGCCCACAGTGTCAGAAAGTATCACCAAAACACCGGACACCACCGGCAATGTTGGGTGAATCGCCAATCACTGGAATTCCATTTGAGAAAGTGGCTGTAGACATAATCGGACCTCTCTCAGCAACGAAGAGGCGAAACCGATTCATATTAACGCTTGTGGACACAACAACCATGTGGGTCGAAGCAGTTCCTATGCCCAGCTGTGACTCCAAACACGTCGCTGATGCATTATTAGGAATATTCACACGTCTAGGATTCCCACAAAAGGATCTTGACGGACAACGGTTCACAGTTTCGTGGTAAGCTCATGGAAGAGACCTTCAGACTTTTTCATGCACGCCATATCTTCAGTTAACCATATGACCCTCAGTCAAATGGACTTGTGGAAAGGTGAAACGGGACATTGATTAGTATCCTGCGCAAAATTGCCTAGGAGAAGACAGAGGATTGTATTTACCCGCAGCTTTATTCGCTTACAGGGAAGTACCCCATCACTCAACAGGTTTTGCTCCAGCCACACTGTTGTTTGGACGACCGATCAGGGGACCACTGGAGGCGTTACTTCGAACGTGGACTGATAATACTACAGATGATACAGTCGTGACTGCATCTACATATGTTGCCGAGTTGAAAAATCGTTTACAACACAGTTGAAAACAAGCGAATGTCAATCTACGTCAAGCCAGACGAAGAATTGCTCGTAACTTCAACCGCAAGGCAAAGGATAGAGAGTTAGAGGTAGGAGAGAAGGTGATGTTGCTGCTTCCAACCAGTCAGAATAAGCTGCAAATCGGATGGAGAGGACCTTATGTAGTGACAGAGAAGATCTCACGTACCAACTACAGAATTTCAGTCAAAGGCAAGATGAAAGTATTTCACATAATCCTCTTGAAGAAGTTTCATGAAAGACCCTCACCCACCGAACCTGCACATCTGATGGCCATGAGTGTGGCTACTGAAGTCGAAGAAGGATCAGCAATGGGAGTCGAGTGCCAACTGCAAGCCAAAGAGACCTTTAAGGATGTGGAAATCAATCCCAACTTAAAAAAGGATCAGCAAAAGCAGATTAGGGAACTTATGGCAAAATATGCAGAAGTACTTACTGATAAGCCAGGAAGAACTGATTTGGAGGAATTTGACATGAAGTTAAATGACACAGTGCCTGTGCGAGTCAAGACGTACCCAGTTCCTTATGCAAAGCAAAAGACTTTAGAGGAAGAAATACAACAGCTGCTCACCGCAGGGATAATCTCACAATCTGAATCACCTTACAGTGCTAGCGTCGTCTTATTGAGAAAGCCAAGCGGAGAACATAGATTGTGCATCGATTATCGACAGCTCAATGCTATTACTGAATTCCAAGCAGAACCTCTGCCTGATCAGAATAAACTCTTCACAGCACTCAACCGAGCTAAGTACTTTACTAGGATTGATCTCAGTAAGGGATATTACCAGATTCCTGTAAAACTGGAAGTTAGACCATGGTTAGCTTTCAGCACGCCTGGAGGACACTATGAGTTCAACGTTCTTCCATTCGGATTAAGTAATGCTCCCAGCGTCTTTACACGTATGATGAGAAAATTACTTGACCCACTACAGCATCCAGACATCAGTCACTTTATGGATGACATCCTGATCGCCACTGAAACATTTGAAGAGCATGTAGAAACCCTGCATCTTTTGTTCAGGCGCCTCAGAGAAACTGGATTGACGGCTAGACCAAAGAAGTGTCAAATAGGATTCCAAGAATTGGACTTTCTAGGTCATAAGATATCTCATGGACTGATAACTCCACAAGAGGGAAATGTGGACAAACTCCAGAGAGCACCTCGTCCAAAAACAAAGAAGGATGTAAGATCATTTGTATCCTTATGTGGATTCTATCAAAAATACATCAAGGACTTCAACACTCTGTCAGCACCTTTAACGGATCTTACCAAAAAGGGGAAACCAGAGAAAGTCACTTGGTCAGCTGATTGTGAGGGAGCTTTCACAGCACTAAAGCAGGCATTAACTGCTCATCCAGTCTTACATCTACCAGACCTCGACCAACCATTTGTGCTGCGAACCGATGCCAGTAACATAGGAATTGGGGCAACGCTGTTGCAAAGAAAGGGAGATGTACCATCAGAGCTATTCCCTGTAGCCTATGCTAGCAGGAAATTGAATGCAGCAGAGAGAAATTACAGTACTATCGAGAGAGAATGTCTTGCGCTCGTATGGAGTGTACAGAAATTTCAAGCATACCTATATGGCAAACATTTCACAGTGCAATGTGACCATCAACCGCTCATGTTTCTCGCAGCATCTAAGACTCTGAATGCCCGACTTATGAGGTGGTCGCTGCTTCTTCAACCTTACTCGTTCCAGGTTGAGTATGTTCCTGGGAAAATGAATGTGGGAGCGGACTTCCTGAGTCGACACCCAGTGCCTGATGAACCAGGTCAATCAGATGCAGAAGAGAATACAGGGGAGGAAAACTGGGAACAGCTTGATAACTGAAAATGTTGGAAACATAGTTCCATACCATAGAACAATCTGGAGTGGGGCCATGTGGCATAACGCTAACCACCATTATTCATTTACCAAAACATGCCGCAAGAAGAGGAAACAACATTAAAAGAAATTGACTTCACAACCGCAAACGGAGACTAGGACTTAAAACTTAACATCGAAACTGGAACTGCATAGGTGACAGATGACGTGGATTCTTAGAAAGATTTCATCAGACAAAGCTCGGAAACCCATTGGATAGTAGGAGACATGTGACCCGCTTTCGCGCCAACGCCGGATTTGCATATATTAATATTTCATCAGAATCTGGTAAGCCCGCACTTTTTCCTGCAACCAGCCTGATGAATAGATGTGAGAAGCTGGTGTGACCAAATTTTCAAACATGGAATTGCGGGGTGTCTAGATCTGAGGTAAGCTTGTAATTCCCGAGATTAGACTAAGAACCCGATGTATCAAGTATCAAGTAATGGTAACCCGTGTTTGTAATGTCAATTGAAATGTATTATTATTAATTAAAACCTCTGAAATGTAAAAATGCTCGACTGTAGATTCTGACGACGCTGAGCCGTTCCCGGGCAAAGTGACACTCCAATGCTCTCTTCGATGAAACTGCAATCTCTGATATTCTTAGAGATAATTATTAACTTGAAGAAGTGCATTATACTACTACATTCTATTCTAAACAACTGTGAGAAGTGATGATTCGAAAGCAATCTTGTGCATTTTGTCAGAAACATTGTTAAAGATGCTATCACTATCTACAGCTAAAATGACAGTTCGTGTACTAGAACAAGTGCCTTGTTCTAAAACAGACTTATCTATGCCTATTTACAATCTAGAAAGCTGAAAGAGAAATCAATCTCTCCTTTCTCCTTCATCTATTGAATCAATAGGGTTTGACGGAATAAATATTTATATTTTTGTCAAATGTTAATTAGATAAGGGCCCACATGAACTGCATTACATTAGAAAGTTGTGCTTCGCGGAACACCATCACACGAAGTAAACTTAACTCATTACTCAACATAACTTGAACACACAACACCACACCTCCCAACACACAACACCACACCACTCAACACAACAACAACAGATAATGGGAGAGAGTTATTAGACACAAAAGAAGAAGAAGTTGGTTAATTGGGAAAACACAGAGAATTATTTATACACATTATAAACACCATTGAGTGGAAGAAATGTTACAAATGTATGTCATTTATTTACATGCATCTTGACACATTCTCACTCTTGTCACTGTCTTACTGTACACGTTCACTGACCCCATGTCAAATGAGAACTTACATACAGCAGGAATAAGTTGATACAAGGCGTACACAGTGTGATAAACTCTGACCACCCCAAATTAACCCAACACTAGATTAGAGAAAAAAGGAGGGGAGGGGAACTAGTTCCTACTTCAGGAATTTAGATTTCTTCCGACCTACTTCTAGAATATTGTATTGGTTGGAATGTATATATTTATGTGAATATTCATCAGTGATTCTTGGTGGCTACATACCAACAACCACCCAACACATCAGCAAACTAACCAACTAAATCAGACCTGACAGAGGGAAGCCGAGAGAAAGAGATGAACCACAAGTGAGATTGAAGATGACTTGGCCATGAGCAAAGTATGGGGAGGCCTTCAGTGGAGCTATACGGGCAGACCTGAAGTGGATCCATCAGTCAATGGACCCTGGCTTACCTAATCTTCCAGTCACCAGGTTACCTTTCTAATTGGTACACACCACACCCAATTTCAGGAAACTGATATTTAATTGTTGAATTACCATCACACTTAACATGTACAACAACAAAAATGTTTACTATGTTTTCACACTTGTTGACCTCTCATGTATTGATGCTTGTTTATTGATGGTCTGTGTGACTGGTCCAATATGCAACTTTTCTAATATTTTGTGTAAATCACAATAGAGATGTATGTACTGGCTAGAAGGCTCAGGCCCAGTCAATAAATGATTAACATGAATTGACCTTCTGTTAATTTATCAGTTCAAACCTATCTGTGAGTCAGCATCTTCTTTGTACATCATGTTGTCAGAATCTAATGTGATTGATTATGTGTTTGATTGTTTAAAAATAAATCCACTCATAATGACTTACTAAAATGGGGGAGAGAAGACTCTAGATCTATCAACTGCTCAATATCCATGTTTTCTTCATCTAAATCAGGCTGAGAAAATTCTCCAGACTTTCCTCAGATTTGATAAACAAAAAGGGGGCTCCAGAGCTACAGAATCCTTGGAGAAGGGGCAGAATCCCAGTTAGTAATCATTATTCTCACCAGGGCCATAATCTATATCTCCTAGACTACTTAATAGAACGAGGCCTGCAGATAACTCAAGGTTCATATTCTGGGGTTATTGAAGATAGAAGAGGATGGGGCTCTACTTCTTTTGTTAGGAATGGGCATGCACTACAGTGATCTCCCACTCGCTTCAAAAATATATGACAGTATGTATGTATGTATGTATGTATGTATGTATGTATGTATGTATGTATGTATGTATGTATGTATGTATGTATGTATGTATGTATTTTATGTATGTATGAATGTATGTATGAATGCATGTATGTATGTATGTATGTATGTATGTATGTATGTATGTATGTATGTATGTATGTATGTATGTATGTATGTATGTATGTATGTAGTATGTATGTATGTATGTGTGTGTGTGTATGTGTGTGTGTGTATGTATGTATGTATGTATGGATGGATGGATGGATGGATGGATATATGGATGTATGTATGTATGTATGTATGTATGTATGTATGTATGTATGTATGTCAGGTCTTAGTCAGATATGACTGAGCTACCGTATAACAGTAGACTGTACTACCTGGTTTCTGTTAGCGCCGAACGTTGGGCGGCGCTTACCAAACCCGACACCCCACATTGTGCCAACGGCTTCGGGCGGAAGAGCGCAATTGGGAGGGTACAAGCCTTACCCTGGTGCGAGGAAATGCAAGCTAAAGACAAAATTGTCATGACAGGGCAGACCAGGCCCAAGCCTTGGTTGGCGACTGGTCTAGGATCGAAGCTCCGACAGGCGGACAGTTAGAGCATTGCTTTGCTGATCCGGCAGCTTCTGCAGCTTGTCTTGTTCCAGATGTAGGGGTGTTACCTTTCCTCTGGAGTGAACAAGGCAGGCTGAGTGAGGGATCATGCTGCATGGGCAACACATGATCTCTATATTTTAGCCCAGGCTTTGTGCTATGGGGAGGCAATAAATCCATCCCTGGTCTTAACTGGTCTCGGAATCAAAGCGAGAGGCAACTGTTACGGGTTATAAGTCCTTGTCAGTTGGCGTAGACATGGGGCGCCACGCGTTGCCTCTGACGGTGGGAGACACCTATAGGTGTCACAGATCAGCTACTGCCCGCCTCAAGCTGGGCAGCCCCCAGCCAATTCGGTGCTGATCCGCCACAGCCTGCCTGCTTCAATGGGTGCTTGGGGCTAGGACAAAATCTGAATCGCAGGCTGTAAAACCAATGCACCAGGTACAAACAAAAATAAAAATAGAAACCTCAAGCTACGGCTTGCAACCTGGAACGTGAGAACCATGTGTCCAGGATTTTCCACTGACTTGACCAATATTGACGATGTGAGAAAAACGGCTGTGATTGATGCCGAACTCAATCGTCTTAACATTGATATTGCTGGCCTGCAGGAGACTCGCCTCGCTGAGGAAGGGTCACTCAGGGAAAACAACTACACCTTTTTCTGGAAGGGTAGAGGGCAGGCAGAAAAAAAGCAACACGGTGTGGGCTTTGCAGTGAAGAATTCGCTACTGGGAATGATTGATTCCAGCAGGAGGAAATGAAAGACTATTATCCCTGCGCTTGGCAACCTCTTGTGGGTTTGCCACCATTATTACCGCATATGCACCGACACTCGATTCCTCTGATGATGTGAAGGATTTGTTCTATGAGGAGTTAGACTCCGTAATCAAGGCAGTTCCAAAATCTGACTACATTTATATGCTCGGTGATTTCAATGCTCGTGTGGGCAAGGACTCGAGTTCATGGCCAGTGTCCCTTGGAAAATACAACATCGGTCGCATGAATGAAAATGGGCAAAGGCTGCTGGAGCATTGCACCAGTAATGACCTATGTATTACAAACTCTTTTTTTAAAACAAAAGAGATGCATAAGGTCACATGGAAACATCCAAGATCCGGCCATTGGCACCAGCTGGACTTCATCATCACACGGAGACAACATCTGAACCATATATCATTGACTCGTAGTTACCACAGTGCTGACTGTGATACGGATCATTCTTTGGTTGTTGCAAGGGTTAGACTGAGACCAAAGAGAATCTACACAGCTAAACACAAATCTAGCCTCAGGATTAATATTATTAACACTCATGATCCTGAAAAGTGCTTTCAGTTTCAACAGCAACTTGAAGACGCTTTCACTGATACACCAGAAAATTGTACAGTAAATGAAAAGTGGGGTCAAATTAAGGAAACTCTTTATAAAACTGCCGTAGGGGTTTACGGCACTGTGGATCATAAGAGGCAGGACTGGTTTGCGGCCAATAGCGAGACTCTGCAGCCCTTGATTGATAAGAAGAAGAAAGCTCTCTTAAGAAACAAGGAAAGACCAACGCGTAACACTCTGAGTGAGCTAAGGCAAGCTAGGAAGGATGTGCAAAAGGCTGCCAGGCAGTGTGCAAATGATTATTGGATCAAGTTGTGAGTCCATTCAAATCGCAAGTGATAAGGGAGACATAAGAAGCATGTATGAAGGAATAAAGAAAGCCTGTGGTCCAGTGATCAAAAGAAGTGCATCGCTGAAAACCTTGACTGGAGAAGTCATCACTGATAAGAAACAGCAGATGGACAGATGGGTAGAGCACTATTTGGAGCTTTACTCAAGTGAGACCAAACTAGCGGATGATGCCCTTAACGCCATAGAGGCTCTACCAACTCTTGACCACCTGGACACACTTCCCACCATAACAGAAGTTAAGTGTGCTATAAATGAACTTGCATCTGGCAAGGCTCCAGGTAAGGATGGGATTCCAATAGAGGTTATCAGGAGTGGGCAAGACACACTCACTCTACAGATCCATCAGCTAATAGAGCTATGCTGGCGTGAAGGACAAGTCCCACAGGATTTCAAAGATTCAAACATCATAACGCTGTACAAGAACAAGGGTGATCGGAGCGACTGTAACAACTATAGGGGTATCTCACTTTTGTGTATTGTTGGAAAAGTATTTGCCAGAATTGTTCTGCGCAGACTTCAAGTCCTAGGAGATCAAGTCTACCCCGAATCACAGTGTGGCTTTCGACAGAACCGGTCTACCACTGATATGATATTCTCATTGCGACAAATGCAAGAAAAATGCCGTGAACAGAATCAACCACTGTTTAATGCCTTCATCGACCTCACAAAGGCATTTGATTTGGTCAGTCGTGAGGGTCTGTTCAAGGCACTAAAGAAGATTGGCTGCCCACCAACTCTTCTGTCCATTGTGGAATCGTTCCACACAGGCATGAAGGGTATAATCAAGTTTGATGGTGCAACTTCTGAAGAATTTGAAATCAAGAGTGGAGTTAAGCAAGGTTGTGTACTAGCTCCCACTCTCTTTGGAATATACTTTTCACTTCTACTGAAATATGCATTTCGTGATCAGGATGGTGGTATATACGTTCACTCACGCTCAGATGGCGGCCTCTACAATGCTCAGAGATTGAAGGCTAAGACCAAAATTAGGAGGGTACTAATCAGAGAGTTGCTTTTTGCGGATGATGCTGCGAGTACGACCCACTCTGAGGAAGAATTACAACTTCTACTATCTGCATTCTCCAATGCTTGTTCTGAATTTGGTTTAACAATTAACAAAAAGAAGACACAGATTATGTCACAAGGTGCACATGATGTCCCATCAATCGTTATTGACGACGCCGAACTGGAGATAGTAGACCATTTTACATATCTAGGATCAGAGGTAAATAGCAAACTATCCCTCGATCAGGAAATCAACATCAGGATTGGCAAGGCAGCAACAACAATGAACATGTTAGCAAAAAGAGTCTGGGAGAACAGGAAGCTTACTGCCAAAACAAAAGTCCTCGTCTACCAAGCCTGTGTCCTTAGTACTCTTCTTTATGGCAGTGAAACCTGGACAACTTACTCACGCGAAGAGAAACGTTTAAACAGCTTTCATATGCGGTGTCTGCGAAGAATACTTGGTATTAAGTGGCAAGACAAAATCACAAATACTGAAGTATTGGAAAGATCAGGTTGTGTGACGGTGTATTCCATGCTCAGTCTTCGTAGACTTAGATGGATAGGACACGTTAGGAGGATGGATGATGGTAGAATACCAAAGGACATCTTTTTTGGTGAATTACAGACGGGTAGGAGATCTCAGGGTCGGCCTCTACTACGATACAAAGATGTGTGTAAGCGGGACATGATTGATACAGGCATTGATAATGCACATTGGGAGCACGTCGCCGCTGAACGTGTTGCATGGAGGGCAACTATCAGAAATGGAATAAAGACAAAGGAGAAAATGATTGCAGATAAAGCACACACAGAGCGTGAGAGACGTAAGATGGTGCAAAATGGTGGAAGTGACCATGTTTTCACATGCACCTACTGTGGGGAAAGCTTACTGCCAAAACAAAAGTCCTCGTCTACCAAGCCTGTGTAATTAGTACTCTTCTTTATGGCAGTGAAACCTGGACAACTTACTCACGCGAAGAGAAACGTTTAAATGAAGAGAAACGTTTAACAATTTTGTCTTTAGCTTGCATTTCCTCGCACCAGGGTAAGGCTTGTACCCTCCCAATTGCGCTCTTCCGCCAGAAGCCGTTGGCACAATGTGGGGTGTCGGGTTTGGTAAGCATTTGCAGCAAGAATTGGCCTTACCAGCCACACTCGCCACCGCCATGGATCGTAGTTATTAAGCCTTTTTAAAGCACAATGTACCAAACTATCGTCTGTCAAGACGGAAAGGTGCCAATACATGTATGTATATATGTATGTATGTATGTATGTATGTATGTATGTATGTATGTATGTATGTATGTATGTATGGATGGATGGATGTATGTATGTATGTATGTATGTATGTATGTATGTATGTATGTATGTATGTATGTATGTATGTATGTATGTATGTATGTATGTATGTATGTATGTATGTATGTATGTAAGTATGTATGTATGTATGTATGTATGTATGTATGTATGTATGTATGTATGTATGTATGTATGTATGTATGTATGTATGTATGTATGTATGTGTGTATGTATGTGTGTGTGTGTATGTATGTATGTATGTATGTATGTATGTATGTATGTATGTATGTATGTATGCATGCATGCATGCATGTATGTATGTATGTATGTATGTATGTATGTATGTATGTATGTATGTATGTATGTATGTATGTATGTATGTATGTATGTATGTATGTATGTATGTATTTATGTATGTATCTATGTATGTATGTATGTATGTATGTATGTAACTTCTGTTATGGTGGGTATTGTGTCCAGGTTGTCAAAAGTCAATAAGGCCTATTTGGCGTTGAGGGCATCATCATGTTTTTCTCATTACTTGATATTTGAATGGACTCACATAACTTGATCCAATAGTCAATAGCCCACTGCCTGGCAGCCTTTTGCACATCCTTCCTAGCTTGCTTTAGCTCATTCAGAGTGTTGCGCGATGGTCTGTCCTTGTTTCTTAAGAGAGCTATCTTCTTCTTATCAATTAAGCGCTGCAGATTATGGCTGTTTGCCGCAAACCAGTCTTGTCTCTTATGATCCACAGTGCCGTAAACACACACGGCAGTTTTATAAAGAGTTTCTTTAAGTTGACCCCATTTTTCACTTACTGTACAATTTTCTGGTGTATCAGTGAAAGCGTCTTCAAGTTGCTGTTGAAACTAGAAGCACTTTTCAGGATCGTGAGTGTTTATAATATTAATCCTAAGGCTAGATTCGTGTTTAGCTGTGTAGATTCTCTGTGGTCTTAGTCTAACCATTGCAACAACCAAAGAGTGATCAGTACCACAGTCAGCACCGTGGTAACTTCGAGTCAATGATGTATCGTTTAGATGTTGTCTCCGTGTGGTGATGAAGTCCAGCTGGTGCCAATGGCCGGATCTTGGATGTTTCCATGTGATCCGATGCAGCTCTTTCGGTTTAAAAGATAGTAGTTTGTAATACATAGGTCATTTCTGGTGCAATGCTCCAGCAGCCTTCGCCGATTTTCATTCATGTAACCGATGTTAATTGTCCAAAGCACACTGGCCATGAACTCGAGTCCTTGCCCGCACGAGCATTGAAATCACCGAGCAAACAAATGTACTAGGATTTTGGAACTGCCTTGATCACGGTGTCTAACTCCTCATTGAACGAATCCTTCACATCATCAAAGGAATCGAGTTTCGTTGCATATGCAGTAATAATGGTGGCAAAACCACAATAATAATAATAATAATAAGTCTTTATTTTCAAAGGGTTAAGAATTGGGCACGCAGGCCCGTCTGACATTCTGCCCTTCTTCTCTATTTCCTCTCATACATTCTTTCATTCAACATCACTTATGAAGCAACTTTTGACAACAAAAGAACATTAAAATGCATGAAAAATAATCAATAACAAATGACTCACTGAAGCAGTGTTTAACATGGGCATTATAAATACCTAAGGAGGGTGTAACGTGCCATACATAAGGGAATGTTTTTTGGCTAGTTGTCGTTTGAGATAAGTTACCATTATTGTCTTTTTTGTGTTGTTTGTTATGGGGGCATGTAGTCTGTACTAAGGTAGTGTTCAAACAGGTTGCGAATGTATGTATCATAATTGGTGGTGTCTTTGATTTCTTGTGGAAGATTGTTCCACAACTGAGCGGCAGAGTATGCTAAGCTTGTTTTATATAAGTCTATCCTAGGTTTAGGGACATGAAGTATATTTAGTCGTTCGCTATGTCTAGCGTTATATTTAAACAATGGCCAAAGGTAGCTTGGAGCATTTTGAAATAGGATTTTGTGAATTAGTTTGGTTTTATTAAAAAGCAGGCGCTTGTGGAGTGGCAGTAACCGGAGACGTTTACATAGGTTAGAATTGTCGGTAAGCTTTTCACCATTAATTAAACGCACTGCCCTTTTCTGGAGTGAATATAGGCGTTTTGTTATTGATTTGGAGCATCCATCCCAGACTGTGGAGCAGTAATCAAAATGTGTTTGTATATGAGAAGTATAGAATATCTTTCTTGTGTTTTCGTCAAGGAAATTTTTAATTTTGGCAAGTTGGTATACTTTTTTGGCTATTTGTTTAACTAGAGCATGAACATGTGAGTTAAAAGTTAGATTTTGATCTATGATAACACCCAGTGTCTTGTGCTCGGTGACACTTTCTACAGGCGTGCTGCCAATGTGCAGCTGAAGAGTTCTCTGCGAGTTTAGAGTGTGAAGTCTTTTCCTGGTTCCTATTAACATAGACTTTGTTTTAGTAATGTTAATTTGCATGCGGTTTGCATGACTCCAGTTAACTACACTATTTATTTCCTGTTGCAAGGATAATTCTAGCACATTACGATCAACAGCGTTTGTATATACTGTGCAGTCATCAGCAAATAGATCGCAGGACGACGACAGATTTAATGGAAGATCATTTATATAAATGGCAAATAATAGAGGGCCAAGAATAGACCCCTGAGGTACTCCAATATTAATGGTAATGGCTTGAGATAAAACTTTATTGTGTGATACTACTTGCTTTCTGTTTAATAAGAATGATTTTATTAATGTCACTATATTAAAACTTATTTTCATTGTTTCTAGTTTTTTAATTAGAATAGTATGATCTATCATATCGAATGCTTTCCTAAAGTCTATAAACACCGCTCCACATAGCGCAGGGATAATAGTCTTTCATTACCTCCTGCTGGAATTTCGATCATTTCTGGCGGCAAATTCTTCTCACTGCAAAGCCCACACCCTGTTGCCTTTTTTCTGCCTCCCCTTTACCCTTCCAACAAAAAGTGCATTTGTTTTCCCTGAGTGACCCTAACTCAGCGAGGCGAGTCTCCTGCAGGCCAGCAATATCATTGTCAAGACGATTGAGTTCGGCATCAATCACAGCCGATGTTCTCACATCGTCAATATTGGTCAAGTCAGTGGAAAATCCTTTGCACATGGTTCTCACGTTCCAGGTTGCAAGCCGTAGCTTGAGGTTTCTATTTTTTTTTATTAGTACCTGGTGCATTGGTTTTACAGCCTGCGATTCCGATTTTTTCCTATCCTCAAGCACCCATTGAAGCAGACAGGCTTTGGCGGATCAGCACCCAATTGGCCGAGGGCTGCCCAGATTGAAGCGGGCGGTAGCTGATCAGTGACACCTATAGGTGTCTCCCACCGTCAGAGGCAACGCGTGGTGCCCCATGTCTACACCAATTGACAGGGACTTACAACCCGTTACAGTTGCCTCTCGCTTTGATTCCAAAACCGGTTAAGACTATATATATATATATATATATATATATATATATATATATATATATATATATATATATATATATATATATATATGATTCATTAAAGAATGAATGAATCAATGATAGAATGAACGACTCAATAAGCGAGTAAATAACTTAATGCAAGCATGAATGAAACACTAAAGACCGCTTAAAGTTGAGGTTGCTATAATCATTTTATTTTAATCAATCAACAAGGATTATTATCAGAGCAGCTTTGTGTTTTTAACATAAAGACAGCTTGAAATGTGTGTGTGTTAGAGATAATACGAAGTGTTGGACATTCATGTGGTAGAGGTAATATAGACTGTTGAACATTCGCGTCTAAGAGATACTACATAGTATACATTATTCAACATTCCTGTGTTAGGTAGAATATAGTTTGACGACATTCCTGTCTTAGATAGAATATTTATTATTGGACATGAATGTGTTAGATGGAATGTATATTATTGGTCCTTCCTGTGTTGATCATTCTGGAAGGCTTCATGTATGTTTAGATTATATTCTTTCTCAGGAAACCTCTATTACGTTCATATGATTTCTTATGAGGAGACGGCTGGCTGCAATCAATTCTCACTAGACCAATGTCATAATCGATCAGGCATTTGCAGTGACCCCCAGTAACGAAGCCTTCTTTTGCCCGAGCAAAAAGTCCTTTAGCTCCGTGGTCGTGACATTTACCGAAGGCGTCTTTACAACCTGTCATAAGAAATCAGGCATGAAAATCACCAATAACCACTAGAAGTAAATCACTCAAAACTAAAATCGCATTCTTGAAAAGTAAACCAACACCACTGATACACACTAGTAGCACAACTTATAATAAATATTATTATAGTTTATTATATATAATATTATTATAATAAATAGCAGTATAACACTCGTAAATATTAAAAGTACAATAATTGCAATAACTAAAATTGCATGACTAAGATTAACTATAAAAATAGACGTACCAAGCACAACAACATTACATTTGTAAAATAAAAGTACACCCCTTCTAAAGGTAAACTACAACAATTGGAAATGTGACCGTACGACGTTTTTTTTTTTTTTTTTTAAAATTTATTTATTTTTTAAAGTCACTATGCAGCATTTGTAAAAGTTGAAGTGCATCATTAATGTAAAGTCAAAGTACTAGACTCATATAGTATCTGAGTACTACGCTCATATACTGTCAAATTACAACAGCCGTATACAGTTAAAATATAACACCCATAACAAACGGAAGTACAACACTCGTATGAAGTGAAATCATAAAACAAATATAATGTGAAAATACGACATGCATACACAGTGTTATTGCAAAATTAATATACGGTGAAAGTACAACATTCATAAAGCATGAAAATACAACACTCGCATATATGGAAGTTACAACACTCACGTAAATTTAAAGATACGTGTGCATATCAAGTGAAAGCACATAACTCATAAAAAGACAATTTGCAATACTTGTCAACAAATCCAAACACAAGACTCACATACAGTGAAAGTACAATATATATATATATATATATATATATATATATATATATATATATATATATATATATATATATATATATATATATATATATATATATATATATGCTGGTGATTGTATTTGCAGCAAAGAACCTCAATAGCTCGGAAAGCTGAAGAAGAAGAAGATATATATATATATATATATATATATATATATATATATATATATATATATATATATAGCAGTCAGGTCTTAGTCAGATATGACTGAGCTACCGTATAACAGTAGACGGTACTACCTGGTTTCTGTTAGCGCCGAACGTTGGGCGGCGCTTACCAAACCCGACACCCCACATTGTGCCAACGGCTTCGGGCGG
This sequence comes from Cepaea hortensis, assembly GCA_963921405.1. Lineage (NCBI taxonomy): Eukaryota > Metazoa > Mollusca > Gastropoda > Stylommatophora > Helicidae > Cepaea > Cepaea hortensis. Next base: position 89,340,307 of record OY992888.1, read on the forward strand.
AAGAGCACAATTGGGAGGGTACAGGCCTTACCCTGGTGCGAGGAAATGCAAGCTAAAGACAAAATTGTCATGGCAGGGCAGATCAGGCCCTAAGCCTTGGTTGGCGACTGGTCTAGGATCGAAGCTCCGACATGCGGACAGTTAGAGCATTGCTTTGCTGATCCGGCAGCTTCTGCAGCTTGTCTTGTTCCAGATGTAGGGGTGTTACCTTTCCTCTGGAGTGAACTAGGCAGGCTAAGAGAGGGATCATGCTGCATGGGCAACATATGATCTCTATATTTTAGCCCAGGCTTTGCCTCTACAATGCTCAGAGATTGAAGGCTAAGACCAAAATTAGGAGGGTACTGATCAGAGAGTTGCTTTTTGCAGATGATGCTGCAGTTACGACCCACTCTGAGGAAGAATTGCAATGTCTACTATCTGCATTCTCCAATGCTTGTTCTGAATTTGGTTTAACAATTAGCAAAAAGAAGACACAGATTATGTCACAAGGTGCACATGGGGTACCATCAATCTTTATTGACGACGCCGAACTAGAGATAGTAGACCATTTTACATATCTAGGATCAGTGGTAAATAGCAAATTATCCCAAGATCAGGAAATCAACATCCGGATTGGTAAGGCAGCAACAACAATGAACAGGTTAAAAAAAAAGAGTCTGGGAGAACAGGAAGCTTACTGCCAAAACAAAAGTCCTTGTCTATCAAGCCTGTGTCCTTAGTACTCTTCTCTATGGCAGTGAAACCTGGACAACTTACTCACACCAAGAGAACAATTTAAACAGCTTTCATATGCGGTGTCTGCGAAGAATTCTTGGTATTAAGTGGCAAGACAAAATCACAAATACTGAAGTATTGGAAAGATCAGGTTGTGTGACAGTTTATTCCATTCTCAGTCTTCGTAGACTTAGATGGATAGGACATCTTAGGAGGATGGATGATGGTAGAATACCAAAGGATATCTTTTTTGGTGAATTACAGATGGGTAAGAGATCTCAGGGTCGGCCTCTACTACGATACAAAGATGTGTGTAAGCGGGACATGATTGATACAGGCATTGATAATGCACATTGGGAGCAAGTCGCCGCTGAACGTGTTGCATGGAGGGCAAATATCAGAAATGACATAAAGTCAAAAGAGAAAAGTATTGCAGAAAAGTCACACACCAAGCGTTTGAGACGTAAGATATTGCATGATGGTGGAAATGACCACGTGTTCACATGCACCCACTGTGAACGGACATTTACAGCGCAAATTGGCCTTATCAGTCACACTCGCTACCGCCATAGTTACAAGTTATTATGCCTTTTTAAAGCACAAACTATCGTCTGTCAAGACGGCATGGTGCCAATGGTATATATATATATATATATATATATATATATATATATATATATATATATATATATATATATATATATATATATGCATAGACTATATATACAATCTTGTAATGTGAAAAGATGAGAATTATATAAAGACATTGTTTTCCCCCGCATATCCTATTACAGGACATCGCTGTCAACATCATCATTTTACCGCTGTTGTTGATTTCTTGGCAAGATTACGCTCAGTAGTTTGCCATTTCTTTCTGAGCGGCCGGCTTACATATCCTGAAAGTAACGGGCGTGGCGACAACCGTTACCGATTCTCGCGCAGACTCCGTCTGCTCACGTGGATAAACGGGACTACGGAGAGGGCCGCTAATCCCTAATAGGAAAATTGCAACACTTATTTGTTAACAAAACAAAAACGTCAAGGCACATATCACATTAACGAACATTCACTGTATAGAAGTATTGTACATTCACTGTATAGAAGTATTGTACATTCACTGTATAGGAGTAGAGTACATTCACTGTATAAGAGTATTATATATTTACTGTTTAGGAATAATGTACATTCACTGTATAGAATATATTGTACATTCTCTGTGTAGCATTAGTGTACGTTCACTGTATATGAGTATTGTTCATTCACTGCATATGCGTATTGTACATTCACTCTATATGAGACAGCCGCCACTATCTTCAGACCCACCCTCTCTATCCTCCTGAATCACTAAAGACTCAAGCCCAATTGAAGGTCTGTGTCTCGAGCAATGTTATTTCTTTACTTACTGCCACGACTTCCATAGTCAGGAGGCCAAAAGTCAAAAAGGAAAAGTCTCTTCTTTCACAGTTTTCCCTCCGGCCTGAGCCGTAAAGGCCCATGAACTTCTCACTCCACGAACGACCGACCTATCCGTGTAAATGACAGCATCATCTTGTAAAGGATGCTTGAAGATCAGAGTCTGTACTTCCGCCACCACAACAGCTGGATTTTCTTGTCTGCATTTCCTGTCTAGTTGGATACACACTGAAAAGAATGTACAGAACTCTGTTGGCACTTGTACCCATTACTCGCCAGGTTCTAAGTCCTCTAGTGAAAACACCTGCTGAAGAATGTCATCTGCTTGACCCATTCACAACTTCTCTCTTTTTAACCTCCTGCTCTTTACCTTCTTATTCTCGCTATGCAGTGGATATTGTTTGTTTGCGTCGACACTGATATAGGTGCGTGCTTAGCACATTTGTATTCTGTTCCTCATGGTTGCAACATCAAGAAGATAGCGCATTGCCATGCATGCCGTATCTCTTTACATCCAAGAATGATGCGCATGGCTTCGTTCTGTATCCTTTCCATCCTTTCTATCTGCTTATGGCTGAGAATCAGGATCGCCATCGCATACTCTCGAAAGAAAAGAACTTGCCCCTAATAAAGACGATATATGGCATTGCTCACAGTTTGCCACTGCCATCACCCGTATCGCAGCCAAATCCCACATGGCCTCTGTTATCACCGTGTCTACGTGCTCAGAATAAGCTAGGCTTCTGTCTCCATAGTTAGTTAGTCGACAGATCATCCTCATTGCACATCGAACCATTCAGTCCATAAGTGCTCGGATCCCCTCCTTAGCAAATCCCTCAGCGTGTAGCGACTAACGACACCAGTTCTTTGTTGGTTTATCAATCTTTTTTGGCTTTCTGCGCAGTGTTCTTGTTTGGTCACACTTCTTTTAATTTGCTGTTCTCGCAGTCTGGCCATGATTGTAGATTGACAGTCATCACCAGGTTCTTGCGAAAGTCTTACATCTCGTAGAGCATTCAGAATGTCAGCCGTGTCCATGGCGCGTCCGCCCTCTACAGTAGCCTCATTTCCTTGTACTCCCGCATGCCCTGGCACAAAGATGAAACTAATCTTTGCCAGGCGAGACCGCTCCAGAGTCAGCAACCACTCTCTTCGGATCCACCCCATCTCTATCCTCTTGAGCATGCTCATTGAGTCTCTAAGGAAACATGCCCTATTGATTATCTGTGTCTCGAGCCATGTTATTGAGTTACTTACTGCCATGACTTCCATAGACAGGCTACTTGTGGTCTCAACAAAAGCACCAGAGTCCTACTTCAATTTATACTTCCGGCCTGAACTGTAAAGCCCTATGAGCTTCTCACATGTCGGACGACCGACCCATCTGTGTAGATGACAGCATCACCGTCTAACGAATTCTCGATAATCAACGCGTGTACATCCGCCTCTACAGCAGCCATATTTGATTGTCTGCATTTTCTGTGTAGGTGGATGCAAACACAAATGGACGTACTGAAATCTTTTGGCACTTGTACCCACTCCTCGCCAGATTCTAAGTCCTCACGTGAACACACATGCTGAAGAATGTCTTCGTCTTGACCCATCCAAGACCTTCCTCTTTTTAAACTGCTTCCCTTCACCTTCCTAATTTTCCTTTGCAGTGGATGTTGGTGTTTGCTCTGAGGTAGATACGCGCTCTGCAAATTTGTATTCTGTCTTCAATGATTGGAAAATCAAAAATGTAGCGCATAGAGTGGGGGCCCGTCCGGGATCTTCTCTTTGTTCTGACATCTCGTAGGGATAGGAAATAGCGTCCTCTGTCCTATACCTATTGTCTACTTGACGAGTAGGGCTACTGATACATTTTCTTCGACGTGGACCGACATTTAGTTAACTCAGTATAGATTGTTAGTTACATTGTTAGTTACCTTGGTAGGTAGCATTGTAATTTTCTATTAGCATATTGTTTGCATTGCATATCTATACTTAGGACTGTGTTACACTAAGCATGGCTACTCGGACTTTGGATTTGTCTAAGGTGCGAGCATCTGCAACAGAGATGGGATTAGAAGGTGATGCATTCTTAGCTTATGTACTGGAAGTAGAACGAGACTTCAGAGCAGAAGAGAGAGAGCGAAGAAAGTCAGAAGCTGAGCTTGAAGCTCGGAAGCTAGCACTTGAAGCGTAGAAGTCGGCTGCAGACCAACTTTCACAGAAACTCGCAGCTGAACTAGAATCTAAGAAATTAGAAGCCAGGAAACTGGAAATGGAACATGAGTTCCGAATGAAGCAACTTAAGGTAGAGGCTAAATCTGTTGGTGAAACTGAGGGAGCAGTAGGTGGAGAAGATTTACCTAGCTTATCAGCAGCCAGCAGACCAGCTTATCATGCTATGAAATGGCCTTTTTCACCATTCGAACCTGACAAAGAGAAGATTGATCAGTTCTTAGAGAAGTTCGAGGCTGTGTGTAAAGCTATGGGCTTAGAGCCTGAACGTTGGAATTTGAAGCTTTCACAAGGACTCCGTGGCACCGCGTACAAAGTGTATGCGCGTCTTCCACCAGGGATGGAAAATGATTATCCAACCCTGAAATCGGCTCATTTGAAAAGATTCGAAATGACAGCCCATGCGTACAGGCGGAGATTCAGAACTTCCAAGCGAGAACCAGATGAGATGTTCTCGGCCTATAGTGTGAGGTTGAACTCATACCTTTTGAAATGGATGGTGTTGGCCGGTTTCAAAGAGGAATTTGAGAGTTTGAGAGAGCTGATGGTGGTGGATCAGATGAAAATGCAGATGTCCAAGCCTTTGAGAAATTTCTTGGGTGAGAATGGGGCAGAGAGTCTAGACATAGTAAATACGTTAGCTTAAAGATATGTGGAAGTCTATGGTGAGACTGAAGATTCCAGTCAGACTGATCCAAAATCAAGACAGAAGGGGATGGAAGCCACTCTAAAATGGATGACGTGGCCTAATTCGCCACGGACCAAGATGCGCTGGGCCCACAGCAGCTGTGGGGAAGTGTTTTCGGTGGATGACCACCATATCTGTGCTAGACCTGCACAGACTTGACCGTCATGGATGAAGGTCAATTAATAAAGGTCACACCTTGTTCTGGGACGGTGATCCCAGAACAGAAGCTGTTGCTGTGTTATGAGTGTGTTAATTAAGTTTAACAATTCCTAGTTTATAATTTATAAATGCTACGTTAATGAATTGTAATGTAGATAATTTATTAATGAGTTAGGTTTAATTAATGGATCAATGGGTGAAGTGATTAATTAATTGACAGAGTCATACAGTCTACTCTGGTGCTATCGGGCTATCTGTTGCCCAGACGAGTTACTTGACTATACACTTGTGTATTATTGCTTTCTCTTGCAGCCTCATGCCTATACATTGTATTTAAGAGTGGATCGATGATGTTGATGATCACTTATATATATATATTGTATTATATATATTACTGAGAGGCATGTGTTAATGTAGAGATGCAGTGTAGTCCTTGTTGTAGTTGAGTACTCACACCAACCCCTCCATGTTTCAGGATCTGTTATAGGTTAGATCCGATCGAGATTCATGAGTACAACCATAAACTCAAAGGGACTTGCCCGTTCCAGTGCCAATCAAGATGAGGTTTGTGGCATTACTGGGAGCAGTCTTCTCAATCTGCCTTCGTCAACACGTGAGAGTCAACTGAGTTGAGATTAGCACGGTAGGTCTATCCTAAGACCACCGCAACGAGTCCGACGAAGTTAGTCAACCGATCCAGGTAGGGTCAAAGACTAAAGCGTCTATTGGTTCCAGCCAGTAAAGTAATGGAATAGGTCTAACTCAGGGAGGAACTTGGTATTTTCAAGGCCATGAATTTCAGGTGTTGAAAAGAGTGTTTACCAGTCATGACAATGGCCAGTTTATTATGTTTCCGGCCCTGCTGGGTCGTCATGGGACACATTGTCTAATTTCACTGGAACTAAGGTGTGAATCTACAGTTGTGATCCTTAGTGAAACCATGAATTAGGTCATGTGACCGACAGAAGGGATTTGATATTCTGGTGAACTGTGAAGGTAGTTGATACCTACCGAACTGAGTTGATGAACAGACTTGGTTAACTGTGAAGGTAGTTAATACCCACCGAACTGTGTGAGATAGCTACATGAGAAAATGTTCACTTCTAACATTCACTTGTTGAGTCATGCAATTGTGATATTGTGGTACTATGGAGGCAGTGCTCCAGTTAAAGGTTGCTGATAAGTGTTTCCCGGTAACTTGCGAGACAGAAGAGCAACCCAGCTCTTATATACATTAGTGTATGGTGCTATAGTATTTTGCTTCAGTTGGTGACATCTAGGATTCTAGGGTCGACCCAGACATCATCAGCGGAGTGGAACTTGTGATTTAGGAAGTCATCGAGGGATGATCCTCAATTGTTGGTGAAGTGTCTGTCAGTCATTAGTCTTACGCCGGACCAGCCCGAGATCTTGTTCACAGTGGGAGGAGAAGACTTTGGAAGGGTCTATGCCTTGGAGTTCCTTTACACTGGAGGTTTCTCGGGTGAGTCGTTAACTACGACGGGACAGCCTCACGAACTGAAGTCACATGCTCTGTGATGAAGATGGATCATCAGGAGATCTTCTCGTGTACATATTGTCTTCTATCCAGGCTTTCAGCCATCCTTCTCTGAGTTACAGTTGACGTATTTAGAAATTAAATTTTGCTTTGTTAGCCATGGCTTTGTGTATTAGTATGACTGTTGTCTTGTCCGAGCCCCCTGTGGGTAGGAATCCATAAGAGGGGAGGGAAAGGTCAGCTGCCCGGCTTGTGTGGGGCCTTGTAGATGTAAAGTCCTATTGGGGTGGCCGGAGCAAAGGCTGGGGATATTAACTACAGTAACATACCTGTCCAAGCCCCGGGGATCTTGTTATAGCTATAGCGTGGCTCTTGCACATACACAAATAATGCGCATAACTTCGTTCTGTATCCCTTCCATCCTTTTTATCCGCTTACAGCTGAGAGTCAGGATCGCCATCGCATACTCAACAACAGACATGACCAGGCCCTCGTATAGAAAACATAGATGGCGCTGCTCACAGTTTGCTCCATCACCCGCATCGCAGCCAAACCTCGCAAGACCTTTGTTATCACCTGGTCTATGTGCTTATTATAAGCAAGGCTTCGATCGAAACGTATCCCCAGGTAATTCATTGCCTGTGTTCTGTCCACAGTCTCTGAACACAGATTTACCGTTGGTGTTGGCATGTTGACAATATGGTTATTCAAAGAGAACCATGTTACTATTGCCTTTGTTGCGCTGACCATTGCCCCAGCTTCAACACACCAAATGCTTATGCGAATGAGTTCGGTTTGTAGTTCTACAGCAACCTGCTCTCTATCCTTACCCTGACAATACACTAAAACATCGTAGGCATATGACAGTGTCCTCCCCGGTCCAGTGATCTGCTCGCTGGTGATTCTCACAGTGTAGGTGTTGAATAGCACCGGAGATAATGGTGATCCCTGTGGTAGGCCAGGATATATTGTGGTTGGTTCCGAAGTCCAACTGCCACATCTGAAAACTACTTTTCGTTGGACGATTGCTGCGGCTATCCAACTAAGGAGGAAAAGACTTATCTTGAGATCAAGAAATTGAAGTATTAAGAAATCCAGTGGTACTCTGTTGTACGCATCCTCAAGATCAATCACTGCAGCAAAGGTTTCAATGCCTGAGTGGGAACCTTCATAGATGATCGATCTACATACAGTGTGTTAGTTGATCTATCTCTTCATACAGTATGTCAGTTTATCAGTATGTCAGTGTGTCAGTCTATCTCTCCATACAGTTTGTTAGTTGATTTATCTCCAGTGTGTTGGGAGTGTCTAGTTGGTCGTGCGTCGAAGTACACTTGTTCCTGCAGCGAGGAGCCTTCGTCATTTGGAGGCGACAGGTTCGATCCCGGTCGGTAACTATTATAGCTTTCAAATTTTATGTTGTCTAGTGCGTCTTCTAAACTCTATTTCCTTCCTCTTCTTCTGTGAGCGCCAAATAATACTATGTGTGTCTATTTGTTTAATCTCCATACAGTGTGTTCGTTGATCTATATTTCCATACAATGTGTTAGTTGAACTATATTTCTATACATTGCGTTAGTAGACCTATATCTCTAGACAGTTTGTTAGTCGATCTATCTATCTACACATTGTTATTATCGATCTATCTCTCCATAAAATGGGTTATTTGATATATCTCTTGATACGATGTGTTGGTTGATCTATATATCAATACATTTTGATAGGTGATCTATCTCTCCATACAGTGTATTGTTCTACCTATGCATTTAGTATGTTAGTTGATAAAGCATACTAAGCTGATATATTTTAAGTTGTTTTCTTGTTTTACAATGGCAACGATCGAACGAGGGAACAGTGTTTATTCTCAAATTGGGATTGAATTAGGCTCTCTGGCCAGTTTTAAATGTTAGCCTTTTTATCTTTCTTTTGTCGTACATTATATCAATCTTTCATTATAGATGGAATACTTAGGTACATCAGTAATGGTTTTCTTCGTTTTCTTTAATTATAAATGCATTTTTATTTCTTTTACTACCCTTTCACGCAGCAAGCAATGTGCAAAACGAGGAGAGAGAGAACGAACGAACGAACGAACGAACGAACGAACTTTATTTTCAAAGGGTTAAGAATTGGGCACGCAGGCCCGTCTAACATTCTGCCCTTCTATCACTCTCTTCCATACATTATTTCATTCACACATCATTCAAGGCTAACAGAGAACAGCAACAATATAAAACTTATGCATTATAAAATCATTGGCAAAATGCGAACATCAAAACTACATGACACAGTAACATTAGATAATGGTCAGACACTTATTAGCCATGTGGAATATACTGGCCTACCAAAAGGGGACTGGCTGTTATACTAGGGTTTTGTTATTATTATTATTATCACTATTATTATGGGGGAAGGTAATCCGTACTGAGATAGTGTTCGAGTAATTTGCGATTATATGAATAAGGATTGGTGATGTCTTTTATTTCTTGTGGAAGATTGTTCCACAGCTGAGCTGCAGAGTACGTTAAGCTTGTTTTGTATAGGTCAATCCTAGGCTTCGAAATGTGTAATATATTTAAACGTTTACTGTGTCTAGCATTATATTTAAACAATGGCCAAAGGTAATTTGGGGCATTCCGATGCAAGATTTTGTGAATTAGTTTAGCTTTATTGAAAAGCAGGCGTTTGCGGAGTGATAGTAACTGAAGGCGTTTATACAGGCTGGGATTGTCAGATAAATGTTTGCTATAAATTAGACTCATGGCCCGTTTCTGGAGTGAGTAAAGTCGCTTGGTGTTTGAATTAGAACAACCGTCCCAGATTGTAGAACAGTAGTCAAAGTGTGTCTGAATATGAGAAGTATAGAATAGTTTCCTTGTGTCCTCATCAAGGAAGTTTTTAATTTTGGCGAGTTGGTAGACTTTTTTAGCTGTTTGTTTAATGAGCGCTTGAACGTGGGAATTAAAGGTTAGGTTTCTATCAATGATTAGGCCTAATGTTTTGTGCTCAATTACACTTTCTACTGGCATGTTATCGATGTGAAGTTGAAGTGATGTGTGTGAGCTTAGAGTTTGAAGTCTTTGTCTGGTTGTTAATAACATTGATTTTGTTTTAGTGATATTAATTTGCATACGGTTTGAATAGCTCCACCTAACTACATTATTTAATTCTTGTTGTAAAGACGACTCCAGTAAAATACAGTTTTCAGCGTTTGTGTACACTGTACAGTCGTCTGCAAATAGATCGCAGGACGATGAAAGATGCAAAGGTAGATCGTTAATATATATGGCAAATAATAGAGGGCCAAGAATAGAGCCTTGTGGTACTCCAATATTGAATGTAGTGGTTTGAGACAGCGATTTATTATGTGATACTACTTGCTTTCTGTCCGATAGAAAAGATGATATTAGAGTGACTACATTAGGACCAATTTTCATTGTCTCAAGTTTCTTAATTAAAATAACATGGTCTATCATATCAAATGCTTTCTTGAAATCAATAAACACAGTTCCACATAGACTGTTGTTGTTTATACTCTCGTGCCAATTTTCTATCATGTTTGTTAGGGCCGTATGGCAAGAATACTTTGGTCGAAATCCTGATTGGCTGTCAACAATAAGCTTGTTGCGAACTAAATACTGTAATGTTACTTTATAGATGTGTTTTTCTAGTGGCTTAGATAGTGATGATAGTAAAGAAATGGGTCTGTAATTGTTCGGGAGACCATTGTCCAATGAACCAGATTTAAGAAGAGGGTACACTTTAGCGATTTTGAGGGCTGATGGAAAGTGGCCTTTGGTGAGACACTGATTATATACATAGGTTAGTGATATACTGAGAGAGAGAGAGAGAGAGAGAGAGAGTGAGAGAGAGAGAGAGAGTGTGAGAGAGAGAGAGAGAGAGAGAGAGAGAGAGAGAGAGAGAGAGAGAGAGAGAGAGAGAGAGAGAACTAACGAACGAACGAACGAACAGACTTTATTTTCAAAGGGTAACAAATGGGGCACGCAGGCCCGTCTTACATTCGGCCCTTCGAATCACACATCTTTCGTTCATCATAGTGCATAGGAAAATACATTGTCAAATTAATTTTGTAAACATAAACAATGCATATTACCATGTTATGAGACACATCCACCATCCACCTACACACACATACACCCCAGGCAAACACACATTCCCCACCCATCCACCACATCCCCACACCTACACATCTTCCACCCACACACACCTCCCACCAACCGCACATCCAATCCACCCACACCCCAAGCACACATACATTCCCCAGCCCACACATCCCCCACCAACATACACACATCTCCCACCCACTCACATATTCTCCACCCGTTCCATTACCCACCAACAATCACCCACCCACATTTCCTCCTCCACCCACACACATCCAACCACCCAGCCAAACACACACCCCTCAACCACACATCCCCCCCACACACACACACATCACCCCGCCAACTCACATATCCCGCACCTACCCACACACAAATTCCGCATCCACCCAAATAATCTCCCATCTCCACCAGCCCACTGACAGATCCCGAGCCCACCCATACAAGAGAGAGAGAGAGAGAGAGAGAGAGAGAGAGAGAGAGAGAGAGAGCGGGAGAGAGGGAGATTGAGAGGCAGACACAGGGAAAGACAGGCAGACAAGCAAAGAGAAAGAGTTAGAAATACAGAACTAGAATGACGGCTTTGAGAGCAAATGGGATTGTCATGCTTCATGCAAAATCAGATTTCTAAATATTAATCTTTCTATGTCAGGGGTGGGCAAACTACGGCCCGCGGGCCGCATGCGGCCTGCCAAGTGATTTTATGCGGCCCGCGAGGGCATTTAGAAATAAAACAAATTTAATTCATTTTTAAGTTATTTTGTTATTTAAGTTATTTTACAGAATTTCGTGTACCGTTATTATGAGTGTCAATAACAAACATAAGATTGAAGCTGAATGTTTTTAATGATGAATGGACAACTAACTACTGTTTTATAAAAGTTGGTAGCAAATCAGTTTGCTTGTTGTGTCGTGAGTCAGTGGCTGTCTTCAATGAGTACAGCTTAAAAAGATATTATCAAACAAAACATTCCGATTTCGGATACAATTTACCGACCGAAGAGAAGGAAAGGAAATGCCTTGAGTTCGTGAAATATTTGGAGAAACAGGAAAATCTTTTCACTAAACAGTCTTCAATTCAAGATGCTGCATCTCAAGCTAGTCTTGTGCTGTCACACAGAATTGTAAAACAGAACAAGCCATTTTCTGATGGCGAGTTCATCAAGGAATGTTTGCTAGATGCAGCAAACATTATGTGTCTTGAAAAAGAAACAAAAAACAGATGTGACAACATTACTTTATCAAGGAGAACTGTGGTCAGACGTGTTGACAAGATCAGTAAAAATTTGATGCATAAACTTCAAGATGCAAGTAAACAATTTTTGTGGTACTCTCTTGCATTGGATAAGAGTACCGATGTACTGCCCAATTATTGATATTTATACGTGGAATAAACACTTCTTTCAAACTCACTGAAGAGTTACTGAGTGTTGAGTCACTCAAAGACGCAACCACAGGCCATGAGTCAATGCTGTTACTAACTGTATTGAAAGAACTGGGTTGGTTTGGAACAAGATGGCAAGTGTTACAACTGACGGAGCTTGTGCTTTGACTGGAGAAAAATGTACGTCTGGTAAAGTTGATAAGTGATCAGATAAAAGCAGAATATCCAGACCACACATTATTACCACTTCACTGTGTGATTCATCAAGAAAGTCTGTGTAAAACTGTTTTGAATACCAAGCATGTTATTGCCCAGTTGTCAGTTTCATCAACCTCATCAGATCAAGAGGACTTAATCACAGACAGTTCAAGGCTTTACTTGGAAACTGAACATTCCGATGTCCTGAACCACACCACTGTTCGATGACTGAGTCTCGGCAAAGTGTTGAGGCGAGTGTGGGAACTCAGAGAAGAAATAGTGATGTTCATAGAGATGAAGGGCATTGCATGTGACTTTAATACTAACATTGTCAATAAAGAGTGGCAGTTAGACTTTGTGTTTGCCATTGAAATTATGGAAAAGTTAAATGAACTGAATGTCAAACTTCAGGGCAATGGCGTGTTTGCACATGAATTGTATGTATATGTAATATGATTTCAGGCACAACTCTCACTGTTCTCCACACAAGCAAGTGAAAAAAGATTTTGTCACTTCCCTTTGCTGAAACAAGAAACCATTTCTGGTGAAATGATTGAAAAATACAAAGCCCAATTAGATGCATTGATTGAAGAATTTGGAAGGAGATTCCAAGATTTCAAGAAATTAGAGCCATAGTTCAATATTCTCAGTTCATCTTTTAGTGCAGAAGCTGATACAGCCACAGAGGACATACAGTTGGAGCTGCTTGACTTACAAGCAGATCATGATCTGAAAGAGAAATTCAAGACAGATGGTTTGCTGGATTTCTATGGATCTTTATCACAAGAATCATTTCCCAACTTGAAAAACTTTGCAGCTAAACTGTTATCATTATTTGGATCAACATACATTTGCGAACAAGTATTCTTTTGCAAATCTAAGAATAGGTCTTTATTGTCGGACTGCAACTTGCATGCTGTCATGCGAATTTCAACAAGTAAACTTGCTCCAGATTGTCAAAAATTGCAAGCAGTTACATACATCTCATTAGAAATCAACAACTGCAGTGACAATGTAGTCGCTGTGTGTCTAAATTAAAGCCATTGATAGACAATAAAGAATATTTGTTATAATAACAAGTTGTAAAATCGTGTTAACAAATTAATAAAAGTTTTTCTCCATATTGTCAAATATAATGTTTAAGTGTATAAATAAAATAAAATTGAAATAATTAGTTATTTATACTGCTTAATTAATCTTATATATAAATTAGGATGTGCGTATTTGCGTATTTATGTATCTCTGTATGTATGTATGTATGGCCTTTATTTGTTCGCGAACGGCCCATCCGATTGAGATGAAATTTTCTACACGCCTTCCTTTCATTCCAGAGCTGCCAACTGTGATATTTTGTTAGTGTGAAATCGCCTGCTTACTCAGTATTATTTCATTTTTCATTTTTCATCATAATTTCATATATTTCAGGGGACCTAACTCTGTAAAAGTTATTTCAAGGGGCATAACTTTTCTGTATAACTTATAGTCATATTGTGGCATCGTTTTCAAAGATTTATAAACTCTTTGTCCATAGTTATGTACCGGCATATGAGTTATAATAAATAATGATACAATCTGTAAGGCATTTTCAAAGTTTTCATAAAAATGATGCACAATGCATAACATTGTAACTCATCTTTTTTTGCTTAAGAAGTTACTGTAGTCATGCAGGTGATTAGAAAGAGTTTTCATTAAAAATAATGGATGGTGTGTAGAAGAACGTTCTTTTAAGTTACTTTTTTTTGTTGTATGAATTTAATGAAGCCGGACAGGGTCAGGCAGACAGATAGACAGACAGATAGACAGTCGGGAACGGGAACTTATATGACTACTTATATGAATTAAATGAGATGCTCCACACCAGGAGCTGGGCAATGCCGGGCCGGGTCAGACAGACAGACAGACAGACAGACAGACAGTCAGTCAGTCGGTAACGGGAACGAGAACTTATTATATGACTACTTATATGAATTAAATGAGATGCTCCCCACCAGGGTCTGGGCGAAGCCGGGCAGGGTCAGCTAGTAATCTATAAATAATCAATAGTTACTTATTGTGATAGGTTGCTGTAAACAAAACGATATATATATATATATATATATATATATATATATATATATATATATATATATATATATATATATATATATATATGCGGCCCGCCAATAGCTTTACATGTGTCAATGCAGCCCTCCGCACGAAAAGTTTGCCCACCCCTGTTCTATGTAATAGTGCGCCCTATGTATTGTAATAACAATCAACAATGATATGACAAGTACTAAGTGAACCCTTATAAAACAAGAAAGAAAATTAGCTGGTTAGATAGTTATTTGGTTGTTTTGTGTGTTGGTTGATTGATTATCTCATTGACAAGAAGGTTAAGTTGGATGGTTCGTTGGTTGGTTGATTTGCTGGCTGACTGGATAGTTTCTTCGTTGATTGGCTAATTCGGCGCTTTGTTCTTTCATTCCATCGTTCAGTCATTGGTCTTTTGGTTCTTCTATTCGTTCTTTCGTTGCTGTGAATGCTGTGAAAGTCTGAGATTCAACTGTCAGTTCCAATACACTGGTGTTCAGTTCGTTAGTGTCCATACAAGGTACGGTACCTTACGAAGTGAGGTAGGTATGTCTGATGTTCTCCCGACCCGATATAAATGTACCATCCACATAGTGACTGTGTTATGGGGGTCCAATACTTCTCTTTAAGCATGCAAACCAGCGGGGTGTCCATTGTAGCTGCTGAAACTTTACAGTTCGCGTAGAGACAGGATGTAGCGAGGTTATAATCTATCACAACACAATCGGAACTGCTGGGATGTGACCCAGATTGGTTACATGCTCCATATCTATTAAGAATTTCATCGTCAACACACCCCAGCCAAGTGTGGTCATATCTGCCCCATATTTTAGGTATTTCAATGTCAACAGACTCCAGCCAAGTGTGGTCATATTTCCCTAGATTTTAGTTATTTCATTGTTAACAATGTGTCCGGTCTAAGTTATGACTGAGCTACCATATGACAGTAGACGGTACTACCTGCTTTCTGTTAGCGCCGAATGTTGGGCGCCGCTTACCAAACCCATTGTGCCAACGGCTTCGGGGAGGAGGGGGGAGGGAGGGAAGAGTGGAATTAGGAGGGTACAGACCTCATCCTAGTGCTATAAAATGCAACCTAAAGACAAAGTGTCGTGGCAGGGCAGACCATGCCTAAGCCTTTGTTGGCAGCTGGCCTAGGATCGAAGTTCCGACAGGCGGGCAGTTAGAGCATTGCTTTGCCGCTCCGAAAGCTTCTGCAGCTTGTATTGTTCCAGATGTATAGGTGTTACCTTTCCTCTGGAGTTAACTAGGCAGGCCGAGAGAGGGATCATGCTGCATGGCCAACACATGGTCTCTATAATTTAGCCCAGACTTTGTGCTATGAGGAGGTATATCACTATCTCTGGTCTTAACCGGTCTCGGATTCAAAGCGAGATTTAGCAGTTATGGGTTATAAGTCCTCGTCACCTAGCATAGACATCCGGAGCCACAGATTTCCTCTCACGGTGGGAGACACGTACAGCTGTCACTGATCAGTAGACGCCCGCCTCAAGTTGGCAGCCCCCGACCAATTGGGTGCTGATTTGCCACAACCTGCCTGCTTCTATTGGTGCTTGGGGCTAGGAAACAATCTAAATCGCAGGCTGTAAAAACCAATGCACCATATACTACTACAAAACAAAAATAGAAACCTCAATCTACGGCTTGCAACCTGGAACGTAAGAACCATGTGTCCAGGAGTTTCCAATTGCATGACGAATATTGACGATGTGAGAAAATCGGCTGTGATTGATGCCGGACTCAATCGTCTTAACATTGATATTGCTAGTCCCCAGGAGACTCGCCTCGCCTAGGAAGGGTCACTCAAAGAAAACAATTAAACTATTTTTTTTTTAGAAAGGTAGAGGGCAGGCAGAAAAAAAACACGGCAACATGGTGTGGGCTTTGCAGTTAAGAATTCGCTACTGAGAATGATTCAAATTCCAGCTGGAGGTAATGGGAAACTATTATTCCTGCGCTAGAAAACCGCTTGTGATTTTGCCACTATGATCACTGCATATGCACCGACACTAGCTTCCTCAAATGATGTGAAGGATTTGTTCTATGAAAAGTTACACTCTGGGATCAAGGCAGTTCCAAAATCCGGCTACATTTATATGATCGGTGACTTCAATGCTCGTGTGGTCAAGGACTCGAGTTCATGGCCAGTATGCCTTGGAAAATACAACATCGGTCGCGTGACTGAAAATGGGCAAAGGCTACTGGAGCATTGCACCAAGAATGATCTATGTATTACAAACTCCTTTTTTTGTTTTAAACAAAAGAGCTGCCTACGGTCACATGGAAACATCCAAGATCCGGTCATTGGCATCAGCTGGACTTCGTCATCACACTGAAACAACATCTGAACCATATATCATTGACTCGATGTAACCACAGTGCTGACTGTGATACGGATCATTCTGTGGTTGTTGCAAGGGTTAACTTGAGAACAAAGAGAATCTACACAGCTACACACAAATCTAGGCCCAGGAGTAATGTTATTAACACCCACGATCCTGATAAGTACTTTGAGTTCAAACAGCAACTACTTGAAGACGCTTTCATTGATACATAAGAAAATTGTACACCAAGTGAAAAGTGGGGTAAACTTAAGGAACCTCTGCATAAAACAGCGGTAGGGGTTTACGGCTCTGTGGATCACAAGAGTCAGGACTGACTAGCGGCAAACAGCCAGACGCTGCAGCCCTTGAATGATAAAACGAAGATAGCTCTCTTTAAAACATAAGGAAAGTAAAACACGAAACACTCTTAATGAGCTAAGGCAAGCTAGGAAGGATGTGCAAAAGGATGCCAGCCAGAGGGGAAAATGACTATTGGATCAAGTTATGAGAGTCCATTAAAAACGCAAGTGATAAGGGAAATATCAGAAGCATTTATGATGGGATAACGAACGCCTGTAGTCCAAAAGAAGTGCACCGCTGAAAACTTTGACTGGAGAAATCATCACTGATAAGAAACAACAGATGGATAGTTGGGTAGAGCACTATTTGGAGCTTTACTCAAGTGAGACCAAACTAGCGGATGATGCCCTCAACGCCATAGAGGTCTTGTCAACTCTTGACCACTGGACATACTTCTCACAATAACAGAAATAAGTGTGCTATAACTGAACTTGCATCTGGCAAGCCTTCAGGTAAGGATGGGATTCCAGTAAAAGTTAACAGGAGTGGGAAAGACACATTCACTCTACAGATCCACCAGCTAATTGAAATATGCTGGCGAGAATTCCCACATGATTTCAAAGATTAAAGCATTATTCTATTGTACAAGAACAAGGGCAATCGGAGCGACTGAAACAACTATAGGGGTATCTCACTTCTGTGTATTGTTGGAAAAGTATTTGCCAGAATTGTTCTGCGCAGACTTCATGTCCCAGGAGATCAAGTCTACTGCGAATCACAGTGTGGCTTCCGACAGAACCGGTCTACCATTGTTATGCTATTCTCATTGCGACAAATGCAAGGAAAATGCCGTGAATAGAATCAACCACTGTTTATTGCCTTCATCGACCTCACAAAGGCATTTGATTTGGTCAGTCGTGAGGGTCTGTTCAAGACACTAAAGAAGGTAGGTTGCTCACGAACTCTTCTGTCCGTTGTGGAATCGTTCTACACAGGCATGAAGGGTATAATCAAGTTTGACAGTGCAACTTCAAAAGAGTTTGAAATCAATAGTACAGTTAAGCAAATTTGTGAACTAGCTCCACCCTCTTTAGAATATACTTTTCAATTCTACTGAAATATGCCTTTCGTGATCAGGATGGTGGTATATACATTCATTTAAGCTCAGATGGCGGCCTCTACAATGCTCAGAGATTGAATGCCAGGACTAAAATTAGAGAGTTACTTTTTGCAGATGATGCTGCAATTACGACCCTCTCTGAGGAAGAATTACAGCAACTACTATCTGCATCCTGCATTGCTTGTTATGAATATGGTTTAACAATTCACAATAAGAAGACGCAGATTATGGCACAAGGTTCACACAGGATATCATCAATCTTTGTTGACGACGCCCAATTGGAGATAGTGGACCATTTCACATATTTGGGATCCGAGGTAAATAGCAAATTATCCGTATATCAGGAAATCAACATCAGGATTGGACACGCAGCAACAACAATGAACAAGTTAACAATAAGAAACTGGGAGAACAGGAAGCTTACTGCTAAACCAAAAGTCTATCAAGCCTGCGTCTTTAGTACACTTCTTTATGGCAGTAAAGCCTAACCAACGTACTGACACCAAGAGAAAGGTTTAAGCAACTTTCGTATTGGAAAGATCAGATTGTGTTACGGTTTGTCTTCGTAGATTTAGATGGATAGGACACGTTTGGAGGATGGATGATGGTAGAATACCAAAGGACATCATTTTTGGGTGAATTACAGACGGGTAGGAGATCTCAGAGTCGGCTACGATACAACGATGTGTGTACGCCGGACATGATGATACAGGCATTGATAATGCACATTGGGAACAAGTCGTCGCCGAAAGTGTTGCATGGAGGGCACATATCAGAAATGGAATACAGACAAAGGAGAAAATGATTGCAGACAGGTCACACACTGAGAGTATGAGACGTAAGATTGTACATGATGGCGAAAATGACCAAGTGTTCACGTGCATTAACAGTGGACGAACATTTACATCGGAATTGGCCTTATCAGTCGCATTCTCAACCGCTATGGGTTGCAGTTATTATGCCTTTTTTTTGTAAGCACAATATAACAAACTATCTTCTGTCAAGACGGCAAGGTGCCAAAGCATTGTCAACAGACTCCAGTGTGGAAATTTTGTGCCAAGAATTTAAGTATTTCATTGTCAACAAACTCCAGCAGCAAAGTGTGGTAATATTTACCTCAGATGATAAGTATTACGTTGTCAACAGACACTCAAGCCCAGTGTGGCCATAATTACCCTAAGGTGTTAGGTATTTCATGGTCAACAGACTCCAGCCCAATGTGGTCATATTTCACCTATTTTATGTATTTCTTTGTCAACAGAGTCCAGCCCAGTGTGGTTATAAGTCCCCAAGTGTTAGGTATTCAATTGTCAACAGTCTCAATCCCTGTGTCTTCATATCTACCCTACGGTTTTTAGGCATTTCACTGTCATCATACTCCAGCTCAATGTGGTCATATTTTCCCATATCTTAGGTATTTCATAATCAACAAACTCCAGCCCAGTGTGGTCATATTTCTCCAGGTTTTAGTTGTTTCATTGTGAACAGACCTCAGCCCAGTGTTGCCATATTTACCTATATTTTATGTATTCATTGTTATTAGACTACTCCAGCCCTTTATTGTCATACTTCCATAGATTTTAGGTATTTCATTCCCAACAGACTCCGCCTAGTGTGGGTATATTACCGCAGATTTTTGGTATTTCAGTGTCAACAGACCCGAGCCCAGTGTGGCCATATTACCGCATATGTTTTGTAGTTTAGTTTAGTTTAGTCGATGGACCAACATCACGGCACACGTGTGTAACCCATAAGTGCTCCGTTCTCCTCTTAACTCAAACCTGAGTCTGAAGAAACTCAGCTCAGTGCACGAACTCCGTAACACCGGCAAGGATCCTGAAATACTTTGGGTAGATATTTAACTCGAAATTTTGCCCGGGCAGCGCCGTTAGGCAACTCTTTTTCGATTTCCAACTGCCAAGGGATTTTCTACGTGCGCAACAATACACACGGGCGTCCGATCTCACTACCCAGAGACCAGGGGAAATTTTATTACTAGAAGTCCACATATTTTATTACTAGATCCTCACCGGGGCCTGAACCCGGGACCTCCAGCACTCGAGGCGGACACCATACCTCGAGACCACGCAGCCCTCGGAGAGATATTCGGTATTTCGTCGTCAACAGACTTCAGCCCTGTGTGGTCATATTACAGCAGATTTTGTGTATTTCATTGTCAACAGACTCCAGACCAGTGTGCACAGGGAAAGATAGACAGACATACATGTAACATACGCAATTTTGTTGCAGTAATATTGTAGATGTTCCCCTTTATGTGCACGCAGGTGAAAGTTATGCATTCTATAACTCGATACTCGCTTTTCTTAGCACAGCGGCCAGGTACCTCACACCCTGTAACATTGGAACAGGTTTCGTGTCAGTTCTTTACAATCAGGAATAATCATTGAGACTACATGGTTCATTCGACAGTTTGTTACAGTGTGCTGCAAAGAAGCACATTAACTACAACCCATTGCGGTAGCCAATGTCATTGTACAGACACATTCGCGCAAAATTTAATTCCGACCAAGAAAAAGCAGCATACGCCATGGATTACATCGGACACGTTAGAATTTACATTAAAAAAACAAAAACGAAGGGAGCTGAAACAGAAAGTAGGTAAATCTGATACAAACTGGATAAAGTATACATTTTTATACTTATATACAAGAAATAAGAAAGGATACAAGAAAGGACAAAAACCACCATACACAAGATTAATTTACCGAATCGAGCAACATCATAAGACTGGAAGAGATTACGAAATGTTTAACGAAATTGAAGTTATTGACAAGAAATACCTCAATTAAATTTTATCTGTGACAAGTTGTGACGTACCTAAATAGAATCCAGACAAATTCTAGAAAGATGGCAAGAATACTGCAGTGGAATTTATGATAAGAATGACAGTGATGATAAGAATAAGATACATGAAACAATGAGAGCAGAGATAGAACTTGATTCACCATTAGATGAAATTGCATGGGGAATAAAGTACAAGAAAAATGATACATCACCTGGATGTGATGGGGTACAAGTGGAGGAAGAAGAAAGGATACAAATATATTAAACATTCTGAACAACGATATGGAAATATGGTATATGGTCAAAAGATTGGAAGAGAATAATCTGTATTTTTAAAAAGAAGCAACCTGAAATTATGCACCACCTATACAAATGTTGCCCTGATCAGCCATGCAAGGGACATTCTAATAAAAATCACAATGGGAAGACTTCGTAAGAAAATGGAAGAAAACATTAACGTTTTTCAAGCTGGATTTAGACAAGGAAGAGGAGCAAGACATCACATACTCAACGTGCGTTTAGTAATAGAGGACTGCAGGTAATTTATTGTACACATATTATCATGTTCTGTGGATAATTCAAAGTCATTTGAATGTACATTCTGAGGAAAATGCAAATAATACTACTGACACACATTAAACCCAATG
>OY992888.1:89377003-89475244 GCA_963921405.1 Cepaea hortensis
TTTTATATATATATATATATATATATATATATATATAAAACAGAATTTATGTGTGTTTGTGGGTGGGTATGTGGAGATGTATTGGCTGCGTTCGATAACGGTCCATCCGGTTGAGATGAAATTTTCTACACGTCTTCTTTTCATTCCTATGCAACCGACTGTCCTAGTATTTTACTAACTAAAATAGTATTTCCTTTGAAAATTTAATAATTACATTTACATTATCATTTCAATATAGCAAGGGGACATAACATAAGAAAAGTTATTTCAAGGTCATAACTTTTAATAACATTCCTATTCCTCTATATATAGATTGTTGCATCGTTTTTAAAGATTTATAAACTCTTTGTCCATAGTTATTTACAGGCATATGAGTTATAATAAATACTGATATAATCTTTAAGGCGCTGGCTCCATGGCCGAGGGGTTTGCAGCTTTCTCCGCTAACCCCGAATACTCTCGTCACGTGACACGACGATAATTAGCAGTGGTTTGAATCGCAAAAGTGACTTATGAGAGTATGGATCCAGTCGCTCAGAAAGTCGTCGCGTGCTGATGAGCGTAATCTAGCCTAGGAATCAACATACAGCTGAAAGATGCTGGTGTTGACCGCAATATCCTGAAACAGGATGGAAACGCGGAAAAAAAAAATCTTTAAGACATTTTCATAATGCATCTATTTAAATAGTGAAAATTTTCTAACTCATCTTTCTATTTTGCTTCAACAGCACATTAATTTTTTTTAAAACATTCTCATATGTACGGCGCGTTACACCCACGTTGGGTATTTCTGATGACCGTCGTCAAAGAATTGCTTCAAAAGAGATGTTGAATGAAAGAATGCATGAGAGGAAATAGAGAAGCAGGGCAGAATGTAGGACGGGCCCGCGAAAGATTTTCGTTCGTTTAAAAAAAATAAAGTAATTTTTTTGTGATAGAAAGTTAGTTGCATATCGTTTGCAGTCAACCCACAGCACACCATTTATTGGCTGTTCGTGATATCTTGGTAAGTTTACTTTAGATAGATCTCTTCCAATCATATTTTATACTATCAATCTATCTATTCTTCTATTCTATCTATATTTTTAACGGAAACGGGCCGAACATAGATAGATAGATAGATAGATAGATAGATAGATAGATAGATAGATAGATAGATAGATAGATAGATAGATAGATAGATAGATAGATAGATAGATAGATAGATAGATAGATAGATAGATAGATAGATAGATAGATAGATAGATAGATATATCAGACAGACAGACAGACAGACAGACAGACAGACAGACAGATAGTCGCTAACGGGAGCTTTTTTGACTACTTATATGAATTAAATGATATGCTCCCCACCAGGGAATGGGTGAAGCCGGGCCGGGTCAGACAGACAGACAGATAGACAGACAGACAGATAGTCGGGAACGGGAACTTAGATGACTACTTATATGAATTAAATTAGATGCTCCCGACCAGGAGCTGGGCGAAGCCGGGCCGGGTCAGACAGACTGACAGACAGACAGATAAGCAGACAGACAAACAGACAGATAGATAGATAGATCCCAGCCAGGACCTGGGCGAAGCCGGGCCGGGTCAGCTAGTGTATATATATATATATATATATATATATATATATATATATATATATATATATATATATATATATATATATCAGCATCATCATCATCATCTTCCACTTCTGCCGTCAAGCGCCGTGGGGAGGAATAATTTGCGTTCCAGCGCCCGGTCGACGGCACTGGATATAAAATAAATTATAAGATATAAATGTAACCTATGTATCAGGTCTTAGTCAGATATGACTGAGCTACCGTATAACAGTAGACGGTACTACCTGCTTTCTGTTAGCGCCGAACGTTGGGCGGCGCTTACCAAACCCGACACCCCATATTGTGCCAACGGCTTCGGGCGGAAGAGCGCAATTGGGAGGGTACAAGCCTTACCCTTGTGCAAGGAAATGCAAGCTAAAGACAAAATGTCATGGCAGCGCAGACCAGGCCCTAAGCCTTGGTTGGCGGCTGGTCTAGGATCGAAGCTCCGACAGGCGGACAGTTAGTGCATTACTTTGCTGATACGGCAGATTCTGCAGGTTGTCTTGTTCCAGATGTAGGGATGTTACCTTTCCTCTGGAGTGAACTAGGCAGGCCGAGAAAGGGATCTTGCTGCATGGGCAACACATGATCTCTATATTTTAATCCAGGCTTTGTGCTAATGAGACATTGACTGGGGAAATCATCACTGATAAGAAACAGCAGATGGACAGATGAATAGAGCACTATTTTGAGCTTTATTCAAGTGAGACTAAACTAGCGGATGATGCCCTCAACGCCATAGAGGCTCTACCAACTCTTAACCATCTGGACGTACTTCCCACCATAACAGAAGTTAAGTGTTCTATAAATGAACTTGCATCTGGCAAGGCTCCAGGTAAGGATGGGATTCCAATAGAGGTTATCAGGAGTGGACAAGACACACTCACTATACAGATCCACCCGCTAATAGAGCTATGCTGGCTAGAAGGACAAGTCCCACAGGATTTCAAAGATTCAAGCATCATAACACTGTACAAGAACAAAAGCGATTGGAGCGACTCCAACAACTATAGGGGTATCTCACTTCTGTGTATTGTTGGAAAAGTATTCGCAAGAATTGTTCTGCGCAGACTTCAAGTCCTAGGAGATCACGTCTACCCCGAATCACAGTGTGGCTTTCGACAGAACCGGTCTACCATTGATATGATATTCTCATTGCGACATATGCAAGAAAAATGCCGTGAACAGAATCAACCACTGTTTATTGCCTTCATCGACCTCACAAAGGAATTTGATTTGGTCAGTCATGAGGGCCATGGCAAAAGTAGCCTTTAGCAAGATGAAAAACATACTGACCAATAAAAAGATGTCAATTGAAACGAGAAAAAGAGTGTTGAGATGCTACATAGAACCTGTACTTTTATATGGATGTGAAGCTTGGACAATGAGCAGCCAGGCTGAAAAACATCTGATGGCTGTAGAAATGTGGTTTCTGAGGAAAATGCAAAGAATACCATGGACAGCCAGAAAGACCAATGAATAAGTCCTTCAAGAAACAAATGAAGATCGTAAACTGATCAGAGACATTAGACGTAGACAGTCACAATTTTTTGGGCATGTTATGAGAAGAAATGATTTGGAGAACTTGGTGACAACTGGTAAGATCGAGGGGAACAGACCAAGGGGAAGACCTAGAAACAAGTATCTGGATGGCTTGGCCTTGTGGCATGGTCGAGACAAAAACACGGAACTGATCCACGACTCTGTTGATCGAGTGAGATGGCAGAACATGACCGCCCACGCTTACCGGCATGGCACATGATGGATGGATGGAGGGTCTGTTCAAGGCACTAACGAAGATTGGCTGCCCACCAACTCTTCTGTCCATTGTGGAATCGTTCCACACAGGCATGAATGGTATAATCAAGTTTGATGGTGCAACTTCTGAAGAGTTTGAAATCAAGAGTGGAGATAAGCAAGGTTGTGTACTAGCTCCTACCCTCTTTGGAATATACTTTTCACTTCTACTGTAATATGCCTTTCGTGATCAGGAAGTTGGTATATACTCAGATTGCGGCCTCTACAATGCTCAGAGATTGAAGGCCAAGACCAAAATTAGGAGGGTACTGATCAGAGAGTTGCCTTTTGCAGATGATGCTGCAGTTACGAACCATTCTGAGGAAGAATTGCAATGTCTACTATCTGCATTCTCCAATGCTTGTTCTGAATTTGGTTTAACAATTAGCAAAAAGAAGACACAGATTATGTCACAAGTTGCACATAGGGTACCATCAATCTTTATTGACGACGCCGAACTAGAGATGGTAGACCATTTTACAAATCTAGGATCAGTGGTAAATAGTAAATTATCCCTAGATCAGGAAATCAACATCCTGATTGGTAAGGCAGCAACAACAATGAATAAGTTATGAAAAAGAGTCTGGGAGAACAAGAAGCTTAATGCCAAAACAAAAGTTCTTGTCTATCAAGCCTGTGTCCTTAGTACTCTTTTTTATGGCAGTGACACCTGGACAACTTACTCACACCAAGAGAAACGTTTAAACAGCTTTCATATGCGGTGTCTGCGAAGAATTCTTGGTATTAATTGGCAAGAAAAAATCACAAATACTGAAGTATTGGAAAGATCAGGTTGTGTGACTGTTTATTCCATGCTTAGTCTTCGTAGACTTAGATGGATAGGACATCTAAAGGGGATGGATGATGGTAGAATGCCAAAGGACATGTTTTTTGGTGAATTAAAGATGGGTAAGAGATCTCAGGGTCGGCCTCTACTACGATACAAAGATGTGTGTTAGCGGGACATGATTGATATAGGCATTGATAATGCACATTGGGAGCAAATCGCCGCTGAACGTGTTGCATGGAGGGCAAACAACAGAAATGGAATAAAAACAAAGGAGAAAATTATTGCAGATAAGTCAAGCGTGTGAGACGTAAGATGGTGCATGATGGTGGAAATGACCACGTGTTCACATGCACCCACTGTGAACGGACATGTACAGCGCAAATTGGCCTTATCAGTCACATTCGCTACCGCCATAGGTAAAAATTATTATGCCTTTTTATATCACAAACTATCGTCTGTCAAGACGGCAAGGTGCCAATGAATATATATATATATATATATATATATATATATATATATATATATATATATATATATATATATATATGTATATATATATATATATATATATATATATATATATATATATCAGGGTCTTGCGTAAGGCAAGAAATGTAGCTCGTTTACTGACAAGTGAGATACTAAATATTACTATTAAATAACTCGACGTGAATACCCGATGATATAATTCGCACTCTTTATTCGTGCAATGCACTCATCAGAAACAATACAGGCATCGCGCAATCACAATTCTCAATATCATTATATCATAAATACAACCAATCAAAGAATACATCAATGCAATCCACTTACAAGTCAAACACACCAGGCGTTTAGTCTCCAACAGTCATACAGGCTAGCTATCAATACTTGCTCAAACACTCAGGCCTCACTCAATCACGTCCGTTCAGTACGGCTCCCAAACCCTGTCTGACCAGCCTTTCAGCACAAACGTTAGTTGGGGTCGAGTCACCTTGCGTGACCCACAATGTTCACGCTGTGTTCCCGCTGACCCACGACTGCTTAGCGTCGCTCAGTGTTGGGCCCGGCTGGGCTTCTCTGGCGCTGTTGAAGACGCCGCGTTCTAACTGTAGTGTTTAACATAGCTCAGCGTTGAGCTCGGTTGCATTGCCTGGCGTTGGTACAGACAACGCGTTGCAACTCCGGGTGAGAATCTGACACACACACACACACACACACAAACACACACACACACACACATATATATATATATAGACTGTCTGTTTGTCTGTGTCACAATGCGGCACTCTTGTTCTCAATGTTGTACTTATGATTCAGAGAGCGCACCATGATTTGGCTAGTTTTTGGGTTCTCTGCAAGCTGAACCTTCTGCCTCCGTATCTGCACTCACTTATACAAGACGAGACGACTGTCACACTTAACAACGACTCCAATGCGCATCAGTTGAGTGATCAGTCATGTATTTACAACTGGCCGGCAACAGGTGATGACATAGCGTGTACATAATAATGACAAGACCTTCATGTGCTTTCATACATTTGACACAGTCTCAATTGTTCCTTCAAATCTACTCCTACTGGGCAAGGGTGTTGGGTGATTATCGTTAATTCGTTACCTGTGTCTGTGATGTGAGAAGAAGCTACTTATTTGCACTTTCGTGAACACATACGATGCTGAACACCAGACTCTTCAAGCCGCCGAGCTGGCGATGTAGAACCGCATGCGTAAGCTTGCGTTGTCGCTGTCATCCTCGTGATTTGTGTCTAACCTAATCAGCTTAAAGCTGGACATCATAAAGTAACTGTGCTGAAGGCACTCTAAGCTCCTACGTGTGATTCGTGTCGTGGCGGGCCATAAACTGACTCACGACAACCGTTTGGTTGTCACTATCTACGCACTTGTGACGTCTCCTTTGTTCCGTCCAAGTGCTCTATTGTGCTTATTTTATTACTTCTTCTAATTCCCTATTCTGGTACACTTGCTGGCTCTTTTAACTCTATCTGGCTGTCATTTAGACCATGACAGCTATTCCCCCTCCATAACAAAATGTTCCTAACATTTTCCTATTCTTACTCTACTTCGACATGTATGCCAATGATGGATCTGACGTAAAATACTGTAAGTCGTGATCGACTACAAATCTGTCATCTCTGGAACTCAGTATGTCATCTTAAGACAATATAAATCGTGTGGACTTGTAATGTTGACTTTCTAACTATCTCTGATTTTAAGTATCTGTATTTGTATATACATCTACTAAAATCAAAGGCGCTATCTCGTAACACCAAAATCACAATATACAAAACACTGATCAGACCAGTTGTGCTGTATGGCTCTGAAACCTGGAGTACAACGAAAGGAGACGAAGCCTTGTTACAAACCTTTGAGAACAAAATTTTAAGACGCATCTTTGGACCCATTAGGGATACACAAAGTGGAGAGTGGAAAAGAAGAAATAACAAAGACATTTATGATCTGTTTAAGTCCCCGCTAATCACTGGTATCATGAAGGCTAATAGACTACAATGGCTGGGGCATGTAGAAAGAATGGAAGATAATAGGAAAACAAAACTCGCTTACACTCAGGAAATAAATGACCGTAGACCCCGAGGTAGACCAAGAAGGCGGTGGAGAGATAATACATGTACAGACCTACAAGCACTTGGAATCAACGACTGGCAAGAGAAGGTCCACCAGAGAGACGAATGGAGACGGATTTTATTTGCAGCAAAGAACCTCAATGGCTCGGAACGCTGAAGAAGAAGAAGAAGAAGAAGTATTTGTATATACTCTTTTTCATTCATCCATCTCTACATTCATCCATCATGAAATAACACGTCTAAATTCTCTTTATTGATGATAACATAAACTACTTACTATAAAACAAATAAGTATGCACTTATCATTAACTGCGAAATAATATATCAACAATTATAATAATTGATAAAACTATAACGATAAAATTAAAATCAATTCACTTCTAAACTAATACTATTAGTGATTTAGCTATAAACCATTATGTCTTTTTCCTACTTAATTCCGCACTCGTCTTTGTCCATTTCTTCGTATACAATACTATCTAATCACTGGTATACTTGTTTATCCTGCTATCTGCAACATTAATAACAACAAGTGACTTATTTATATTTAAACAACTGTTTCTATACATGTGGTTTTTCAAAAGTAAGCTACAGTCATCATACAGTAATATTATATTTCTACATTCTCATATTATCATTTAACCTATTTACTCATAATATAAAAAATTTAAAACAAAAAACAATATTTTATTCATACAATATGTTTATAATCGAGTGAGTAAATCTGCTAAATTATGTTCACGTCCTGAAATATGGGATAGTATGCGAACCAGCATCAGTATGAACGACTAAATTTTAGACATGTCATAACTTCTAAGAAAATAAAAATGGAAATTAGTGAAGAACAGTATGGATTTGTGGAAGGAAAGGGCACAAACAATGCAATTTATACATTACGGACACTAATAGAAAGGTCAATAGAGAAACAGAGAGACATATATTTGTGCTTCATAGATTATACTAAGGCATTTGATAAAGTAAAACATGATGAACTGATTAAAATGTTGGAAGATATAAACATTGATGGAAATGATTTAAGAATAATAAAGAATGTTTACTGGAACCAAGTAGCAGCAATTAAAATGGGAAATAAAGAGGGTAGTTACGAACAGATAAAGCTAGGAGTACGACAATGGTGTGTCTTGTCACCAGATCTTTTCTCCCTGTATAGCGAAGTAATAATGAGAGAGATCAAAGAGATGCCAGGAATACTAGTTGGAGGTTATAATATAAATAATATACGCTATGCAGATGACACAGTATTGGTGGCGGATAATTCAACAGACCTACAACAATTATTAGACATTGTAGTAACAGAGAGTGCAAGGAAAGGACTCTCCTTGAATATCAAGAAAACAGTAACAATGGTAATATCAAAGAAAATGGTGACACCAAAATGTGACATAGAAACAGAAGGGAAAATCCTTAACCAAGTTGATAATTTTAGATACCTAGGGGCATTTATAACATCATATGAAAGATGTACAACAGGGATTAGGAGTAGAATAGGGGAGGCAAAAGCCGCTTTTCAGAAAATGAAGAGTATCTTATGCAATAAGTCACTATCACTGAATGTAAGAAAGAGAGTGCTGAAATGCTATGTAGAACCAGTTTTGCTGTATGGCAGTGAATCTTGGAACGTAAATGAACAAATAAAGAAGAAATTAGAAGCAACAGAGATGTGGTTCCTGACACGAATGTTGCTAATTCCTTGGACTGCCAGAGTAACCAATGACGACTGCCTGAAACAGGCTAATGAAACTAGAACATTATATACAACAATAAGACAGAGACAAACATCTTTCTTCGGTCACGTGATGAGAAGAGAGGCATTGGAGAACATCGTAACAACTGGAAAGATCGAGGGGAAGAGAGGCAGAGGTAGACCAAGAGAAGTGATGCTGGATGGATTGAGACGGTGGCATGGAGGAATATCAGCACCAGAGTTGATCCAGAAAACCAAAGACCGAGATCTATGGAGAGCCATGAACGCCTACGCCAGCCGGCACGGCACTTGATGATGATGATGATGAACTTCTAAGAATTAGCGTAGAACTAAACAAATATTTTATTTCTTGAAGAATTTTTTTTTTTTTTTTAAATGTTCCTCTGACCATTTACTTTTATTTGGATACTCCTTTTTAAGTAACTCAGACAGTTTATCAGTCATTTCAGAAAAATTCTTTATAAACCTCTGATACTAGTTATTAAGACCAAGAGTTTTTCTGACCACTTTTTAAGTTTTCGGTGTACTGATCTTGAGAATATTAGTAACAATGTTAGTATCCGTATAGAGAAAACCTTTGGAACTTCTATGTACTAAGAATTGACTTTCGTTTTTGCTATGTTTTACAGTTAACCCAAACATTAGAATGCGACAACAGATATGTCTAAGAATGTACGCATGATGTACTGTCTCAGTAGTATGAACAGAAATGATGACATAGAATTCTGAAGACCATAAGGAAGATAAAGGTATTCATATAATCCTAATGGTGTTGCCATAGGTACTAGTTACTATGTCCTTTTAAATCACACACTACCGTCTGTCCAGACAACAAGGTGTCAATGATGAGTGTATTGCTTCACGCAAGATTATCTAAATTCCTTCAGCTGAAAATATAAATGACATATATTAAAACCATGCCTCACTGTATCAAAATTATTTTCATTTTCAGAAATATGAGCAACCGAACAAATCAAAGATCTGCAACACTAATGCGATCATCTTTCAAGATTTTCAGAAACTCCTTTCCAAAAGCTATGTTGCAAATTTCCGACTAGAATTCACTAATGCTAGAGTAATTTCATACCGTTTATGCGATTCATATACCTTTCTCATAGAGTCTAAGACCAGATGTAGTAATACATTGTACCCATGTAGTAGGATGTACACAATGGAAAACAGACAGGTACTATTTATCCTAACACAGCTATTTAATATAAAAATGATCCGAGAATTGAACAACTCTTGCCAAAGACTTTCAGATTCGCTATGTTGTGTTGTCAGGTGTACTGTTTGAACAAGCTGTACATTACCATCATAGATATGTTTAATATGGCTCAATCTTTGGAGCAAACCATGTTGTACCATCTTCATCCAATTTACCCTATTTACAGCGATATGTTTTATCACATTGTTTAATATGTCAGATAAGATATTACGTATTATGAAAACCATCCAGAAGAACTTAACTACCAAACCACATGAAGTATTTGTTTTACTAAACAGATCCTTCGGTTTGCAAGAAGGAACCATCTTCGAGACAATACATGCCTGTGGTTGTCCATCCACCCGCGTGATGCTGTGCTGCAGCGATATAGCTGCGGCCTGAACTGTACTAATATCTGGACGTGATATGTGTGTATTCGAAACCAGAGCATCACTAGGTAACTGATTTTCCTCCTGCATCCGTGTACCATCAATAGTGTTTGCTGCCCTATGCTTCCCTTCCCCTTCTGCTATGTCCTCAAGTGAAACATCATGTAATTCAGGGATGTTTCCGATGAAGACATCTACAAATGGGTCAGGCAGCACAGCCACCTTTATTTTTCCACAAAAAATATGGGCAGTTTATATTAGCCCAAGCTTTTGGAAACATTTCTCTTCTTCCCCCAAATGTTCTACAAGTCACATGTTCCGCAGTGCAGTCCGTTTCTTTAATTAATCGTCTATGTATCCCGACTATATTAGAACCGGAATCACGGACCAAACTACAGTTCTGTCCATTTACAATGGCCTGCTGTACTAACAATGTACCGTTTGTAATGTGAACAGCATTTGTCTCCTGCACGGAAACCTGGTGACCACATGTCAAACTGCCGTCCTTATGAAAGATCTGGCAAGTATTGCAAGTCGGGTTAATGGGAGAATACTCCACGTCTACCGTATTTGCATGATTAGTATCGTCTGAGTCACTGTCACTACTAGATGTCAACATACCTATGTTTGCCTCTTTATACAAACGTCTTAATGGACAGACAGCAAAAGTATGCCCAAAAGATTTACATTTGAAGCATTGTGTCTGTCTTTGGTAAGTGTTGAATCTGTCTCTGTTTTTAATTGCCAATTTCTTGATGTACGTATCAAAATGTGGGCTTTTATCGCAAGCCGTGGGCAAAGCCACAAAATTTACAAGTTGTCCATACTCCTTTTTTTTTTCTTCTTTAGAGTACGGCTGATACTTTGGTTGTTGTTGTTTTTCTCGTCTATGATATTGTCCGCTAGACTGTTGCTGTGCTTTATATCCCTGCATCCTTGGTTTATGAGGAAATCTTTCGCAAGCATTCGTCTCTATTAACAGAGACGAATTATTATTAAATATGTGTTTATGGGCGTTGAAGAAAGATTTCCCTTTTATATCCATCTCCTGAATATCCGAACATTTCTGCTCAATAAGAAACGTAGCCATAGAAGATGGAACTGACGAAATAAGTTTGTCCCTAACAATTAAGTCACGTAGTTTCTTATAATCATCAGTAACATTAGCTGAGCGAGCCCATTTGTCAAATGTCAACTGTGTTAAAGAAGAAAAGTCAAGGAACGTCTGCCCTGATTTAGGAACAAGATTTGTAAATGATGAACGTAAGCCAAATTAATCCATACACAAGTTAGATAATAATCTCTTCCGAATGTATGAGTAGTCACCACGTAACTCCTCTGGAATTAGTTCTACCACCTGTAAAGGCTCCCCACTCAGGTGTCTGTGTAACAACACGGCCCATTCGGACTCTACAACTCCATAGTGTTTCAAAATGAGCTCAAAATTATTCAAATAAGCAGAGATGGAATCAGAGTTTGAATATGTCTTTACTATTCCATTGTATTTCATTATAGCATCTGTGGAATGTGCCTCCATCTTATTCCTGGCAATCTGTTCATCCCTGTCTTTCTCATATTGTTTCATTTTAAAGTTACTTTCTAACTCTTTTTCCTTCAGAAGTTTTTCTGTATTCAACTTCTCAAGATTAAAAGCCATCTCTTTTTCTCTCAACTGTGCCTCTCTATCCAGCTTTTCTTTATCAGCTGCCATTTGTAATGCCATCCTTTCTTTATCCGCGATCAATTTAGCTGCAATTCTGTCGTTTTCCGCAGCCATCTTTTCCTTCTCAAATAATCTTTGTTTCTCTTGTTCCTCTATTCGATCCTTCTCCAACTGTCTCATTGCTGCCCTTTCATCTCTCTCATGGGTCTGACAAATTGCAAATTGTTTCTCTGTCCACGCCATAAGCTCCGGTCCTGTCAACCCTGCATCTTTCTCAATTGCAACGAATTCCTGTAACGACGACAGGTTGTTATGTTTCACTAATATTCAATAATTGTCACCTGTAGGAACTGTAGAGAGAAGTTCAGTACCAGAAGTATACAGGCTTATAACTATTAGACACAACAATGAAACAGTATTATTCTATAATAATTGTAAATCAGAAATGTAGACAGAAATTTCGCACGAAAGTTCTGTAAATCACAAAATGAAAGTTCACAAAGACAAAGTCAAAGAACACAGCACAAATTAGTTTCCTTGCCCGCAAGAAAGTATCTACTATAACTAACGCAAAGTTTGCAGAACTATTTATAGACAACAAGATATGCAATTCATATAGACAAACTAAACAGAGTTAACAATCTTTAAATCAATAAATAGATAAATAGAATTCCACACACCAAACTATTATGACTTATATAAACCTTAGACACCAAACACCACAGAATTTAGCAACTCAGAAAGATTTCAGCGCAAAAGTAATAAAGCCTATACACAGAAAATCGAATAATGAAACCACAATTTTAAAAATAGCAAAGACTAGTTGTAATAATTCCAAAGCAATAAATAAAAAGATAATATTGTTATAATAATTAAGAAAAGTAACTCAGCAATGAAAATATAAGCAGAGTTAACGTTCTTTAACTACGTCAAATTAAGAATAGAAAACATTATTCTGATAATAACACATAAAATAATGCGCACGCAAAATTAAGAAATTATAGCGCACTATCGCACCAAATTAAGTACCGCGCTCATGACGTAATGAAAGACATGAGCGAATATTGAAAGAATAAAATTTGTGTAGTATCACAATATTAATGACTGCCACTTAACTAAATGAAAGACCACAAACGGTTACTTAGCTCATAAAACACGGCGATTTCTCCCATCAACGTGTTAGATTGAAATGTCAGATAGTCCGGCTAGTATCTGATATGAATTGTAGACCAAAAAAATCGTCCTCAAACTCAACAAATGTCAGAAACGACTCTTCGGCTTCCTACTTCTGAAATCTTGATGATTCCTGCGTTGACCAATAAAGCTTCTGTACATAATTGTTGATGTCCAATCTCCTCTTCGTAAAACTGTCGTTGTCCACTCTTCTCTTCGTAAAACGGTCATTGTCCAATCTTCTGCGCTGATTCCGTCTCGATGAGGCGTTGATAAGTATAAATTTTCCTGCTCAGTATAACGAGCTAGTATAGCACTGAAAAATGATGCACAGTGCCGTAGGATGATCAACAAGCTAACTTGCTGCTGGATCTGATGCCTAGACCAGCCAGCAAAGATATCACATCGTAAACATAAACACTTCAGGATCTGAGAATCCACAATCGGTAACCGCAGAACTTTTCTAATAGCATTGCGGCTTCTTTAGTAGATCGATTTTAGAAACTTCAAAACACAATCGTAGGCAGCGATTCCACAACTATACTTATAATAAAGTGGATTTATGTGATTGAGTACCATATCCTATACAGCTTTCCCGTTGTGTAACAGGATCAAACTATTAAGCGTTGGTTTAATCCAACGAGGCGTTGAAAATCTCGCAATCCTTTCCTCGA
Source organism: Cepaea hortensis (assembly GCA_963921405.1). Lineage (NCBI taxonomy): Eukaryota > Metazoa > Mollusca > Gastropoda > Stylommatophora > Helicidae > Cepaea > Cepaea hortensis. The sequence goes on from OY992888.1 coordinate 89,390,612, forward strand.
TAACACTAACTTGAACAGAACTGAGAAATTAGCTTTCAATGGATCGGATGTCACCTTGTCGAAATGCTACTGGTTCACATAACAATAATATCAAGCAGAACTGTGATATTAACGATTCGCACCATACTGAATCTGCAAATCCTCCGATAAATCAGCAACGATTCATAGTGTCTAACAAATGTAGCTTCATTGTTAGCTATATCTGTCCTGATACAAAGCGACTGCTGCTTTTCAAAATACACGATATATAAATTCTCAATCACTCTCTTATAAATGAGGAGAATACAATAAAAACAGATCGTTCCGCTGCTGGTAAAACGATTAAAGCGTTACTGGAACTAAGCATCTACGACGCTCAACCAACATTCATAACTTTGAGGTCAATTTTCAAATTTGTCAATTTTTACACGTCTTCCTCTCATTTCCGCGCTGCTAACTGTCTTATTTTTTTTGTGTGTAAAATCGGCTACTTACTTAATATTATTTAATATTTCATTTTTAATTATAGTTTCTATATAGCAAGGGGACTTAAGTCTAGAAAAGTTATTTCAAGGGGCATAACTTTTAATAACATTGCTATATACCTTATAGTCATATTTGTCATAATCCCTATTGATATGCCGCAACATCGTTACGCCCGCCAGGCGAACACCAGTGACTTACTCACAGGTTTCGCTGACGACAGAGAGAGCGACCGTCATAGTCAAGCCAGTACAAGCGTGACGCATGCAATTCTCGCGGCGCTCGAATCCACAGGGCAAGCACTGTGAGCGGAAAACTCCAGACACGGCTAGGGGCATCAGACGAGACTGACTTGTATGAAAGCGGCTCTTGTGTTTCTGTGCCTGAATGTAGATTGCTCGTAGCTCTTGGAAGAAGATAGAAAGACTGCATAGCTGTGGGTTTGAGTTTGTGAGTGCATTGATGTATTATGTATAGGTTGTGATATTCACCTTGTGATGGCCACATGCCGAATTAGATTGTGTTGCATGTGAAGTGTAAATAAAACCATCAAACTTAGTGTTACTGTGTGTCCCGTCAAGTCATTATGTACTTGTGTATGTCTCACATATGTTAGGTCCAGCGAGCCAGATTCATTACATTGTAAGACCCTGACAATATTGTTGCATCGTTTTCAAAGATTTATAAACTCTTTGTCAATAGTTATTTACCGGCATATGAGTTATAATAAATAATGATATAATCTTTCAGGCATTTTCAAAGTTTTCATAAAAATAGTGCATAATGCATAACATTGTAACTCATATTTTTATGCTTAAAGAAGTTATCTACAGTCATGTGCGTGATTAAAAACAGTTTTCATTAAAAATAATGGATGGTGTGTGGAAGGACATTCTTTTAAGTTACTTTTTTGTTGTATGAATTTAATGAGACGCTCCCCGCCAGGAGCTGGGCGAAGCCACGCCGGGTTAGATAGATAGACAGACAGACAGATAGTCGGGAACGGGAGCTTATTTTACTACTTATATGAATTAAATGAGATGCTCTCTACCAGGGAAGGTGTGTGAAGCCGGGCCGGACCTGGGTGAAGCCTGGCCGGCTCGATAGACAGACAGACAGATAGACAGACATACAGACAGTTAACTACAGGCATATGCGTTATAATCCTCCTCCCCTCCTCCTCCTCTCCCACCTCCTCCTCCTCCTTCTACCCTCTTCCTCCTCCCCTCCTCCCTATCCCTCGTCCTCCTCCATCCCCTTCCTCCCTCTTCCTCCTCCTCCCTCCTCCTCCTTCCTCCTCCTCCCTCCTCCTCCTCCCTCCTCCTCCTAATCACTCCTCCTACCTTCTCCTCCGCCCTTCTCCTCCTCCCTTCTCCTCCTCTCTTCTTCCTCTTCCTCCCTCCTCCATCCTCCCCCTAATCCTCCCTCTTCCTCCCTCATCCTCCCTTCTCCCCCTCCTCCTCCCTCCTCCTCCCTTCTCCCCCTCCTCCCTCTCCTCCTCTCTCCTCCCTCCTACTCCCTCTACCTCCTCCCTCCTCCTCCCGCCTCTTCCCTCCACCTCCCTCCTCATCCTCCCTCCTCATCCTCCCTACTCTTCCTCCCCATCCTCCCTCCTCCTTCTCCTTCCTCCTTTTCCCTCTTCCTCCTCCCTCCTCCTTTTCCCTCTTCTTCCTCCCTCCTCTCTCCTCCTCCTCCCTCCTCCTCCTCCCTCTCCCTCTCCCTCCTCCTCCCCTCCTCCTCCCTCCTCCTCCTCCTCCTCCTCCATTCTCCTCCTCCTCCCTTTTCCTCCTCCCTCCTCCTCCCTCCTCCCCCTCCTCCTCCCTCCTCCTCCTCTCTCCTCCTCCTCCTCCCTCCTCCTCCTCCTCTTTCCTTCTCCCTCCTCCTCCCTCTTCCTCCTCCCCCTCCCTCTTCCTCCTCCTCCTCCCTTCTCCTCCCTCCTCATCCTCATCCCTTCCCCTCCTCCCTCCTCCTCCTAATCCCTTCTCCTCCCTCCTACTCCTCCTTCTTCCTCCTCCCTCCTCCTCCCTCCTCCACCTCCCTCTTCCTCCTCCCTCCTCCTACTCCTCCTTTTCCTTCTTCTGCTGCTTCTGCTGCCGCCGCTCCATTTACCTAGGTTAATTGTTGGGGGAAGATGTAAAGATCTTTCAAGTGCTCTTTCTAATGCTTTTTGTAAGTTGGTCTTCGTTTATCTAAGGTTGTTCTAACTGCAACCAATAAATGATTAGACAGACAGGCAGACAGACAGACAGAGCGGGAGGGACGGACAGACAGACAGACAGACAGACAGACAGACAGACAGACAGACAGACATATAGATAGATAGACAGACAGACAGACAGACAGATAGATAGACAGATAGACAGACAGACAGACAGATAGACAGACAGACAGCGAGGGAGGGACGGACGGACGGACAGACAGACAGACAGATAGACAGACAGACAGACAGACAGACAGACAGACAGACAGACAGACAGATAGACAGACAGACAGATAGACAGACAGACAGATAGACAGACAGATAGACAGATAGACAGACAGACAGACAGATAGACAGACAGACAGCGAGGGAGGGACGGACGGACGGACAGACAGACAGACAGATAGTCGGGAACGGGAACTTATATGACTACTATATATATATATATATATATATATATATATATATATATATATATATATATATATATATATATATATATATATATATATATATATACCTTTTGATGTTGTGTTAATTCCGAGTGAAAATCAAATGAACTTTATTCAGCAGATCAGAACGTGGCATGTGTTGTGACAAATATATTGCCGGAATGTACAGGTGTACTGCTGTTAAACTTTCTGTGGGCTGATGTCGAGGTAGTGGGTTAAAACCAATACCGGTCTCTTGGACTAAAATTGTATCTTCTTGTCCTTGACTTGGCGACTTAAATTACAAGCACTTCGAACGTTTAAGTGGGTTCGGTTGATTTCCAGGGACACTGGTGATGAGGAAAGTTATCCCACACAGAAAAAGAAGTTCAGTGTGGACTACATCTGGGTTCAAAGCAAGCGCCAAAAAAAAAAAAAATCGCGAATGTTTAATTGTGTTTAAGTCCATATAGGTCATATTCCACAGCAGTGACTGGGAAAGTAATCTGTAACAGCGCAGGCGATCTAAATAAAGCCGGATCAGATAAGTGGCAGTACTCGGGGTCCAAACTCAGAGGCCGCATTCTCTCATAACACGATGAAGGCCGTACTCATTAACAAAGGCTCATGTTTATTGACGTGCACAAAAGGCATCATACAAGGTTGATAATTATAAAAAGGTACTCAGCACAATATACTACAGGCCAGATACTCTATACATGCGACCTCACTAGCTGGCCGTCAAGATCTCTCCGTGTTTGTTGTCATCTAACAACACCCATGGCTACCCTTAGCTATGGTGCTCAAGCGTGCATTATTAGCTAATGCATCTTTAGATCTTTAGCTTGCGCACCATCCCCTTATAACAGGTACTCTGTTATATAATAACACTGTTGGTATCATAGATAGAGCCACAGCAGTAAACAAAAAACACATGTCTGTTTATCTCGCTTTGTGGTATATTGTTTATATAGTGCTAGCTGTGTGTATATAGTATCTATGTATGTAAAAGAGGAATTAGAGATCTCAAACACATAGAAAACATCACACACATATGGCATTAAGAAATGAACATTTCATGAAATGAAAACTATCCTATATGTCAAATAATTTTCATTGAAATGTATTTTTAAAACAAACAAAGAAATAAAGAAACAAACGAACAAAAAATATTTAGTATACTATGAAACCAGTTCTAAAGTATTGTTGTGAGTCCGGGACAATTATTCACCAACCAAATTAATCTAGTGATCCTCATAAATGTGATATTACATAAAAATTAAATAGCAAACGTGGACAGTCACTATAAGAATTATAAATAATTTTAAAGCTACAGGGTGTGAAGAAACGGACTTATACAGTCTGTTCTCAGTATTATATCCCTTTGAAGGGTCGGAGACGGGTTGGTCTCCCTTTATTTGGTATTGAAAAATTAGGGGTTTCCCCGTCGAAATTAATGCGTGACGTCACTATTCTGGTTACTTCTAGAAATATCTAGAAGGTCCCCAGTGAAGTGCGTACGTGGTTTGGGATCACGCCGGACCCAATTGTCTCATGGAACACGGGGTTGTGGAATTACCCGTGACACAGGATTTCTCCGTGGCTCATGGAATTCACTCGGCCCGTGGAGGCATTGTGAAGACGCACTTAGTTGGGCAAGATCAGTCGCACGTCGGACATCGTTGAATGCTGACCACAGAAAGTCACTGCTAGAAGATGTCGATAATCGCCGCCATGCGGACGTCGGCAGTGAAAGATTGTGATTCTGAATCACAGGTATGTTGAATACTTTAGCTATTGGTTAACTGTTGTCCATATATATCGCGCGCCTACAGTTCCGAGATAATAAATTGCCGACCGAGAGAATCTCCGCGAAGCACATAAACTTTGCCGTCGACTGTCTGCATTTTTAATTAGCTATTATCGATTGGCTAGGTAATGTGTTTGACAGACGCGTGCCGAAGCAGCCAACAGCTGGGAGTGTGTATATCCAACAGACCTGAACGTGTGTTCTTTCTGATAATGGTGTAAATCTCATGTTTGTAGATGTGATAGGATGATTAACTGTTAGTTTACACATGATGTGCATTATTAGTTATATGAATGTTATTATCACTGCTTTGTGCAAGGAAGATTCAGGTAGTGTACCAGGTGTGTAGGAAATGTTACTTGTGTAGTGGAGTGATTACACACTCAGAGCAGGATGTTTGTCAGTCATTACATAGAGATGCTAGACGCAGTTTATAATGATAAGTTAGGGCTTGTTATTATTATGGATGTGTAATTTGCTTCGCTAGATTATGATTGTAACTTAGGTGTTGGATCAGTGGTGGTGATTATTCTGGGAACCAAGGTGTCATTTCACTGGAAGGATAGGCAGGTAAGTACTTGCGGTGTGATGATACCAGTGTTATTCCAAGTAGGCAGAATTGTGTTATATTTAGTGGATCGCAGTTGATAGGAAATATTTATGATACCTATTGTCACTGCTTGTTTACATGTTCTTCCGCTAGAGTGACCATGCGTGTTCAATCTAGCGTATGTCTAGCCAACCGACTGGTTAGTAGGCCTGTCCGCCCGATCCGTTAGGTTGCCGATCCGACCCAAAGCGATTGTGCTTATGCGATGGTTGAACATACCCGACGGAGAGCGATGCGGCGCTCTGTAATCGAGTCCTTGCGTCTAGGTAGATGCGAAATGTGAATCGACTCTGGTCTGTCTCTATTATCATACTCTTCCAGAAACCTGACTCTGTTCAATGAGTAATTCATTTCCTACAGTGAAGTAGTAGTAGTATGTTGGGGTAATGGACCCCCAAAATGGAGGAGCTGGAGGTTGAGGAGAGGGGGCTGGAGGCCTTGATAAAGTGGATGACGTGACCTAATTCGTTACGGGACAAGATGCACTAGGCCCACAGTAGCTGTGGGAAAGTGTATTGGTGGATGGCCACCAAAGCTGTGCTCGACCGGCACAGATAAGACCGACCTGAATGAAGGTCGGTTAATAAAAGGCAACCCATGTTCTGGGACAGGGATCCCAGGACTGAAACTATGGCTGTGTTATGAGTTTGTTATTTAAGTTTAACAAATCATGAGTTATCCTTGGTTAACACTATAGTAATGAATTATAAGGAGTATAACTTATTATGGTCATATAGTTATTAAGGTGTAGTTGATCGATCCATGGGTGAAGGGATTGATTAATTGGTGAGTATGTATGGAAGGAGGATATGTCCGGCTGGGCACCTCCTAGATAAAGTAATCCCTACACTGAAAGGAAGTAGGTGTATTGGTTGATTGAAAGTTGAAGATGAAACAGGAGTGGACTAGCACCAGGCGAAGGATGCTTTGACAGAGTCATACAGTCGACTCTGGTGCTAGGGGGCTATCGGTGGCCCAGACGAGTTACTTGACTATGCAGTTGTGTACTATCGCTTTCTGTTACAGCCTCATGCCAATACATTATAGTTAAGAGTGGATCTAGAATGTGATGATCTCATACATATATGCATATTGTATTGTGTATAACTGAGAGGCATGTGTAATGGTGGAGATGCAGTATAGTCCTTGCTGTAGTTGAGTACTCACACCAACCTCTCCGTGTTTCAGGATCTGTTATATATCCTAAGGAGATTCCTGAGTTTAACCATGAGCTCAAATGGACCGGCTCGTTCCAGTGCCGATCAAGATGATGGTTAAGGCATTACTGGGAGCGGTCATCGGAATCTGCCGAAATCAACGTTTTAAAGGTCTGAGTAAAGAATAAGGTGGTAGGTCTATGCTGAGACCGTCGCACAGAGTCCGACGCTTGACTTCAGATCCAGGTAGGGTCCAAGACTGAAACGTCTATTGATTCTGGCCAGTGAAGCACTGGTGTAATTCGAACTCAGTGAGGACCTTGGTAATTTCAAGGCACGGAATTTCAAACTTGATATGAGTGATCTCTGTTACCAGTCACAATGGCCTGTGTGTTATGCTTCCGGCCCGGCTGGGTCGTCATGGGACACCTTGTATATTGACATGCTTATGTGGTGCGGTTCTACAATGGTTAACTTTATTGAAGCCTAAACTTGGTCCAGTGACCGAAAACATTGATTTACTTGTTAGTGTAAACACCGGAGTGACATACTTCATAGGGTAGGGATCTACCCATTCCTAGGTGTTGAACATAGACAGTGTATATTGTAAAGTGAGGAATATCCATTGAACAGGGTAGTGACTTGTGCTTATGTGAAGATAGTATATTCCTAGGAACAGGTGAATAGGTGAAGTGTTGCATTCAACTGTTAGACTTTGCAAGAGACATTGTGTTACTGTGGAGCGAACGCTCATGTGATATGTGACTTATCAGTGTGTCTGTCACTTACGAGACAGAAGAGCAACCAGGCTCTTGTACATTAGGGTACGGTGCTACATGTACTTTTCTGCAGTTGGGAGACAGCTAGTATTCTAGGGTCGGCCCAGACTTCATCAGTAGAGAGTGACGGGTGAGATACGACGACATCGAGGGAGGACCATTGATCACCGGTGCAGTGTCTGCCAGGCAGTGGTACTACGCTTGACCAGCCCGAGGTATTGCTTACAGTGGGAAGAGATAACCGTGGAAAGGAGGCAGACCTTGGAGTTCCTGTCCACTGGAGGTTCCTGGGTGAGTCGTAACCACAACAGGGCAACCGCACGAACTATAGTCACAGTCTTCATGATGAAGAAGAATCATCTGTAGATCTTCTCTTGTAAATAGTGTCTTCTAATCCGGCTTTCAGCCATCCTTCTCTGTGTTGCAGTTGACGTAGTTATAAATTAAATTTTGTTGTGTTAGCTATGACTTTGTGTATTGATATGGCCGGTGTTGTGTCCGAGCCCCCTGTGGGTGGGAAACCATAGGTGGGGGAGGGGGAGGTTCAGCTGTCCCGGCTTTTGTGGGGCCTGGTAGATGTAGAGTGCTATTGATGTGGTCGGAGCAAAGGCTGGGGATATTATATATAGTGGCAAACCCGTCCAAGCCCCGGGGGTCTTGTCACACAGGGACAACATAGCACAACTATACACAAGAGGAGGTCAATATTCTCCCTTCATTATGAAAAGAGCGGGGAAAATGAAAATGTATGGCAAATGAGACAGAGGTAAGCAACGAGAGAAGATTAGTAACAGTCAATCGTTATGGTATTCGAAAATATAAACATATAAATTGATATATTATTTTGATAATTAGTGGTTTAGAAGAAACATGATCGTGAAAGGCAATTGGTTCATCATGTGATGATGACTATTATGTGTTGGATGATATAGAATACAAACACACGCTAACATACTTTGCTTCTGAAGCACAAATTCCAATGTGTTGTTAGATGTTCGTCTACAGAAATACAGTTCGCAGTTATTCTTAGTGTAATCGGATCCCTCGGGTTGACATTTGCCTTCGTCAGTCTTGCAATCTAGGTGTCACATATACAGTTAAATCAACTCAGTTTGTAAGTTAGTACTTATCATAACCATCATCACATTGGTCTATCATCAATTGTCTAAAATAGCTCCCGGTCTGACAACCACTCAGTCAAAAGTCATTATTTCTATTACTGAGTTGTTTGTGCATTTTGAGATCCCGTAACTTTGTCAGAAGTGACTAATTACAATCTCAGTTCTCAGGAAGAAAACTCGAGACAAGTGTCTGTAATGCTGACTTAAGACATAGCCCCTAGATAATCAAGAAAACAGCCAAAAAGTGCCTGGTTGAAAAGATAGATTTACTTGTTCTTGGTATCCTCAGGAGCATTAAGTAGCTATAATGAGAGGATAGATGATGCTTTAAAGCAGTTACATGTTGAATCATTTCTTCTTCTGTTGCTGCTGCTTCTGCAGCAGCTTTTTCTTCTATTTATTATTTTCTTGGTATTTTTCTTCGATTTCTTCGTTAACTTCTTCTCCTTTATCTTCTCTTTACTCTTCTTCTTCTTCTTCTTCTTCTTCTTCTTCTTCTTCTTCTTCTTCTTCTTCTTCTTCTTCTTCTTCTTCTTCTTCTTCTTCTTCTTCTTCTTCTTCTTCTTCTTCTTCTTCTTCTTCTTCTTCTTCTTCTTCTTCTTCTTCTTCTTCTTCTTCTTCTTCTTCTTCTTCTTCTTCTTCTTCTTCTTCTTCTTCTTCTTCTTCTTCTTCTTCTTCTTCTTCTTCTTCTTCTCGTCCTTGACTTGGCGACGTAAATTACAAGTAACTCAGAAGATGCAGATTGGTAAGTTGATGGCGAGGACACTGGTAATGAGGAAAGTTATCATACGCCAAAAAATACGTTCATTGTAAAGTATATCTCGGGTCAAAGCAAGCGTGTTTCAATCCATATAGGTCGTATCCCACAGCGGTGTCTCGGAAAGTAATAACACTGTTGTTATGATATAGAGCCACATCAGTTATAGAAGAACATGTATGTTTATCACGCTTTGTGACGTGTTTCTTAGTTATATAGTGCTAGCTGTGTATGTGTATATTATGTATGCATATAAAAGTGGCTTTACGAGACCTCATATACATACATAACATTACGCACATAAGGCCTGATTAAATAAAAATATCATGAAATGAAAAATATCCTATATAACTAGTCGTTTTCATTGAAATGTTTTTTCAAAGGGAAAGAAATAAATATTTTGTATTTTATAAAACCAGTTCTAAAGTATAGTTATGAATCCCTGACAATAATTCAACACCTATATAATCTAGTGATCCTCATAAATGCGATATTACAGAAAACATATATAAACAACGTGGACAGTCACAATAACAATTCTAAATAATGTGACAGCATCTAAGACACAGGGACAACATAGCACAAATATACACAAGGGAAAGTCAATATTTTACCTTTAATATGAAAAGAGGCAAAAAAAGAAAAAGAAAGAACATGTAATGCGAATGATACAGGGGTAAGCAACGAGAGAAGATTAGTAACAGTCAATCGTTATAGTATTCAAAAATATAAACATAAATTGATATATTATTTTGATAATTAGTGGTTTTGAAGAAACATGATCGTGAAAGGCAAGTTGGTTCATCATGTGATGGTGACTATTATGTGTTGGATGATATAGTATATAAACACATACTAACATACTTTGGTTCTGAAAGACAAACTCCAGAGTGTTGTTGGGTGTTCTTTCACAGAAATAGAGATCGCAGTTATTCTTAGTGTATTCGGATCCCTCGGGTAGACATCCGCCGTCGTCAGTCTTGCACTCTAGGTGACACATATACAGCTGAATCAATTCAGTTTCTAGGTTAGACTTTATGATTGGCATCATCATCATCAGCAATTGTCGAATACATTATTGTATGATACAAAAACAAGTTATGTATTCATGTACAATGCAGACCTGATAAGGCGAACTCACCTTGGATTGTCATCAATTGACTAAAGTAGCTCCCTGTCTGACAACCACTCAGTCAAATGTCATTATTTCTCCTAGTGATATATAGTTTTATGTGCAGATTGAGATCCCTTAACTTTGTCAGAAGTGACTAATTACTATTCCAGATCGCAGAGAAAACTCGGGACAAATGTCTGTAATTCTGATTAATAACATAGTCCGTAAAAACAGCCAAGAAGTGGCTCGTTGAAAAGATAGATTTAGCTTTTCTTGCTATCCCCAGGAGCATTAAGTTGCTTTAATAAGAGAAAATATAGAATGTATTCATTCATTCATTAAGTAGCATGTCCTTTCGAGAACTTCGCTCCCATAACAACTTTACGGAAAACCTCTCGATAACAAGCAAGATGTCCCGCGTCCGATACACTTATCTGGAGATCATCCGCCACATCCTGCACCAATCTTCTCTTTGACCTTCCTCTTCCTCTCTTCCCAGGCATATACCCTTCCATTATTGTTCTCTCCAAACTTTTGTGCCGCTTCAAGTGACCAAAATATTTTAATTTTCTTTGTTTTATCGTCTTTAATAGCCAACCTACTTCAATATTCAATTCTTGAAGTGTGGATGCATTTGTTAATTTCTTTACCCAAGATATTCTTAGAACTCGTCTATAACATTTATATTCAAAGGCGTTTATGCGCTGTTCAGCTTGTTTAGTAAGTGTCCATGTCTCACAGGCATACGTTGCAATGGGAAAGATGCATGCTCTTAAAAATCAAATTTTTGTAGTTATGTCTGTCCCACTCCATAATTTATTACACTGTTTTAGTCTTTGAAGAGCAATTGATAGTCGCCGTTTAATTTCTTTCATTGTGTCGCTGTTGTTGATAATCAATGACCCAAGATATTCAAACTTTCCACCACCTCCAAATTTTCCCCATTAATGTATATTTCTTTCTCCATAGTAGTTTTATCTGTATGCATTATCTTTGGTTTTGCTATGCTAAGATATAAGTTGTGATTTTCACTATTCAATTGGGTTGGGGATATTAGATTTTCTATGCCATCCTGTGTTGTGGAGAGTAATACTGTATCATCAGCATATCGAATCTCTGGTATGTCATGGCCGCTGATATTTAGGGCATCATATAGCTCCCTGTTTATATCATCTCTTACATTTCTCATAATATTTTCGGCGTACAGGTTAAACAAATAGGGTGGCAGCACGCAGCCCTAACGGACTCCTTGCTTGATATCAAACCAATCTGATGCTTCGCCATCTATTCTAACTGCTGCTTGTTGGTCTAGATAGAGATTTTTATGAGTTGTACTACATGTGAAGGAAAGCCCATAATCCTGATGATTCCCCAAAGTTTCTGATGTTGTACACAGTCAAATGCCTTTGAATAATCCACAAAACATGAGAATAGGTTTACATTAAATTCGCTGCACTTGTCTATTATTAAACGCATGTTGAACATGTGATCTCTTGTTCCTCTTCCTTGTCTAAATCCAGCTTGAACCACGTTAATCTTTTCTTCCACTTTCTTACGAAGTCTTCCCATTATGACTGTAAGTAGAATTTTACTTGCATGACTGATCAGGGCAACAGGTCTATAGTTGGTGCCTAATTTCAGGTAGCCCTTTTCTGGTATTGGAATGAACATAGTTCTCTTCCAATTTTTTGGCCAAATATCATATTTCCAAATCTTTGTACATATTGCATGATATATGTGTATGCTTTCTTCTCCTCCCGCTTTAATTAGTTCAGCTGTTATCTCATCACATCCAGGTGATTTACCATTCTTCAGGTTCTTTATAGCCCAAGCAATTTCATCTAATGAGGGTTCATGTTCTGTCTCTGCTGTCATTGGCTCATGTATCTCATTCAGGAGACCTGCAAAATTTAGTAGATGCGATTGTTACACACAGTGAACAACTAGGGTTAGAATTAAATTGTAAAAAGACACAGATTATGGTCGTCACTAGGAAGAACGAAATACCACAATGTAATATACAAGTAAATGGAAATATTCTTCAACAAGTGAATAGGTACAATTATCTCGGAACAGTAATAACATCTGATGGAAGATGCCTTGAAGAGATTAGAACAAGAATCGCCATGGCAAAAGTAGCCTTTAGCAAGAAGAAGAAGAAGAAGAAGAAGAAGAAGAAGAAGAAGAAGAAGAAGAAGAAGAAGAAGAAGAAGAAGAAGAAGAAGAAGAAGAAGAAGAAGAAGAAGAAGAAGAAGAAGAAGAAGAAGAAGAAGAAGAAGAAGAAGAAGAAGAAGAAGAAGAAGAAAAACATACTGACCAATAAAAAGATGTCAATTGAAATGAGAAAGAGAGTGTTGAGATGCTACATAGAACCTGTACTTTTATATGGATGTGAAGCGTGGACAATGAGCAGTCAGGCTGAAAAACATCTGATGGCTGTAGAGATGTGGTTTCTGAGGAAAATGCAAAGAATACCATGGACAGCCAGAAAGACCAATGAACAAGTTCTTCAAGAAACAAATGAAGATCGTAAATTGATTAGAGAAATTAGACGTAGACAGTCAAAATTTTTTGGGCATGTTATGAGAAGAAATGGATTGGAGAACTTGGTGACGACTGGTAAGATCGAGGGGAACAGACCAAGGGGAAGACCTAGAAGCAAGTACCTGGATGGTTTGGCCTTGTGGCATGGTCGAGACAGAAACACGGAGCTGATCCACGACTCTGGTGATCGAATGAGATGGCAGAACATGACCGCCCACGCTTACCGGCATGGCACAAGATGGATGGATGGATCTCATTCACATCCTATGTTTCTTCGTTTCTTTGTTATCTTCTTCTTCTTCTCTTTTATCTTCTTCTTCTTCTTCTTCTTCTTCTTCTTCTTCTTCTTCTTCTTCTTCTTCTTCTTCTTCTTCTTCTTCTTCTTCCTCTTCTCCTTCTTCTCGTCCTCCTCCTCCTCCTCCTCCTTCTTCTTCTTCTTCTTCTTCTTCTTCTTCTTCTTCTTCTTCTTCTTCTTCTTCTTCTTCTTCTTCTTCTTCTTCTTCTTCTTCTTAGTATTATTGTGGTGTTGTTTTTGTTCGGCTTGGTTTCACATATGCGGGGTCTTAACTAGTGTCACTTACTGCTTGTCCGCATCTCAGCCTCATAAGATGTTCCGTTCCAGTGGACTGCAATGTCACAGAATATCTCTGAACAGTTTTTGAGGCGGGTATGTCCCAGCGGGTAACATTCCCCTTTTAGATCACATTCTGCAGCAAGTGAAACGTTTCCTTTCAGTTATTGTTGATCTTAAATAAGACACACGCACACAAACACACACAGACACACACACACGCATACACACACACACACACACACACACATATATATATATATATATATATATATATATATATATATATATATATATATATATATGTTTATAACGCATTATGTTATGGTTCAATGATACAGGCTGTTTCTTTTTCACACTGGAATGCAAACTCCAGTGTCCCGTAACTGCGTCTGTTGGTGTCTTATCTCTCTCTGTCTCTCTGTCTGTCTCTCTGTCTGTCTCTCTCTCTGTCTCTCTCTCTCTCTCTCTATCTCTCTGTGTGTGTGTGTGTGTGTGTGTGTGTGTGTGCCACAAGAAACACAGCTTTTCGACGGTGTAGCCAATTTCGCGGTGCTTTAGGGCTTCTATAACAGGCGGCACCACGGGCCGGCCATTCTGGTCCGCGACAACATACTGACGTCTGAGGTCGTTGTAACACGATCGCCTTGGGTAGTGAGAGTGAACCACCCCCGAGGTGTCTCTGGCACTCCCGTGTATTCTAACCCCAGGGGTTGGAAAGGCAGATACACATTTTTACTCTGTGGTTGATCTCATATTAGTTAATTATGTCTACAAGCCCCTCCAGATTCTAGACCCCACTAACTACCTACCCCTGTGGAACAATGAACACTTAGGCATCGTCCGAGACCACACTCAATCATTATACAAAGAGCAAGTCAACGTACATAAAGTTTATTCTACCCTTGAGAATATAGAACTGAACTGAACATCCTGATAGAATAATCTATTTACACAAATAGAGGATAGAGTAGACACAGAATCAGAGATATGGTTGTCATCCTCGAGTTGAGAAGTAGATTGGATGCAGATGTCCCGTCAAGTCGGTCCGCCACTCACCCGGCTTCCTTCCAATGAGATGACTAGAACCTTGGAGACCACTCCGTCTCCAGAGCGTGGATCCACAACAATAGAGTCACTGCTGGACCTCAATCAACTGGACCAACTGCATCTTTATCACCCCCATTGAGTCACGGTTAATACACAGTTCTCGTTCAACACTGGCTGGGAGACAATCCTCCTGGACTTGACTCCAAGTATTCGTGACTTCGATGAACCTAAGTAGTCACTGACCAATCTAATGGTCCCGCAATCATAGCACAGTAACACTGCTTGATGAATATATCAATAACCAATTCAATGGTCCCGTACTCATATCACAGTAACACTGGTTATAGAATCAGTCCCTGGCCAATCTAATGGTCCCGCAATTATAGCACAGTAACACTGCTTGAATAATATGTCAATAACCAATTCAATGGTCCTATACTCCTATCACAGTACCACTGCTTGAAGAATCAGATAAGGCAACTGATATGTCACTGAGTCCTACACGAAGACAGTTCCAAGTCATCGTACTCGTTCAGTACATTATTAGAATCAGACATCTACTTTCAAGGAAGACAATTCAGGTTGGACTATAATCTATTGTCCCTTCCACCTGGTAACACTTGCCACAAGTTAATAGCTGATGCAGTTCTTCTCAAGACCTGCCACTATAGCTGTCATAAGAACCATTCAAGTGTCTACATTTCGTTTTTCCGCGTTTAGGCAGAACCACCGTAATAATATACGGTCAGGTGTTTCCTGTCTTTGAGCATGATTGCTCAAATTGCTGAAATGTTCCTGGCTGAAATAGAGTATCTTCTACTGCAGAAAAACATCACAAACCATCACTTCCCACACGTGCACCTTCAGGGCACCTGTATTACTTGATGGAAACCTTAACGCATGATGAATCACACTGGGTACATGGCGTGGTTGAGTCTGGCGTGATACGTAAAGAATTGAAACCTTCGCTGTGTCACACGAAGTGGTTTCCCGCCAACGACAATTATAGTTGACTGGTTCCTCAACAGGCAAACTCCTGAAAAGGAAGAGCGACCGGTGAGAGTATACTGGCCCAAACATTAGTCCACATGCATCCTACCAATGACTACTCAACTCTCAGTCATGCTATTTAGTTATGCATATAACCAAAGCATTATCTCTATATGGAGAGTAGTAAAGCATGGGTTCAGTAATGTCAGCTGGCCTCACAGAACAGCCCGTCAAACAGAGCAAGAAATCAGAATGACGAGTCTGATCGTAGGTCTCACCTATCTCAAATCATCTACCAGTCGTCGCTAACGTCAGTAGTGATAGTAGGCTGTTATCATAGTTCTAATTTAATCGAGCTAAACAATAAGGTAAAGAGTCATTGGACTCGTTCCTAACATCATCAATGTTCATTAATAAACATAATATTGATCAATATACCATCCCTCGGGATATAGGAATAATACATGATCACATCCAATATGTACACAAGCCTGTTTGCTGGTGGGACCACCTGCCCACGCCACAGCAAACTCTTCTTATCAGACTCTGCCTTAGAGTCAAGAAGCCTTCTTGAGAATACATGTTCCCCACATGTTCCAAGGTTGATGTTCCGGTTCCGGCCTCCCAAGTGGTTTAGCCTTGGCCGGACCGAACTTCATCGTTGGCCTGGTCTGCCAACCTATACTTTCATAACTTGCTTTCACATCCCCCATATCCTATATGTCCCCTGTCTCATACAGCCTCCTTGCATCCTTCCATACTTCCAGCACCTTAGCATTCACTCGCACGAGCGCCAGTATGAAAAAAAAAAACAGGATAGCTCAGACAAGAATTCAGAACGCATATTTATATCGCGACGGCACGCATTGTTATCACGCGTCGACCTATTCGGCGTTCGGAATTACTCCAGGTAGTATCACGTTCCATGACTTAATATATATACACAATGCCACATCATATATATATATATATATATATATATATATATATATATATATATATATATATATATATATATATATATATATATATATATATATATCACTAATGCCGACTTACCTTCCCACATAAATGTGTTCCACACAATGAATTCACTATTAAGTTATTACACGATAGTTACATCATTCCTGGTGGCACAGAACTAAGTTCTTTCTTTACTTAGTAACTAAGCACAGTTTTGTCTGAATCTCCACCTACCACCTTACCTAGTTTTCTAACCGTTCTCCTGGCTTCAGCAACTGACTTTCATAAATCTAGGTGTCTATCAGGCACAAGTAGCTATGTTTTATTCTAACACAGCAACCTAATAGATGCAACGATTTGCGATATATGGTAAATATAATTTAAACCCAAATCGCCCAAATCGTATTCCTGCTTTCCCAACAGCTGATTCGCGAACACACGTTGGTAAACAAAACACACGATTAGCCGTCAGCGGCGTTATCGATCGGTTTGCTAATTAGTATGCAAGGACATCCGCATAGGTAATGAGGTTAGAACGATGGCGTTTTGGACACACTTACAAAGTTACATGATTTAAACACAGTACCCGAATGTCCAGAACCAGACTCCAGTCAGCTTTCAGAACTGTTCAAGGGCTCCTCAGCCTCCTTTCCGTAACAGTCAGCCGAATCATGGTTGAGGTGAGACGCAACACAAAATGGCTCACACAGGCCTGCGTCTGCTCTCTACGAGCAAAATTGAAGTGAATGAATGGTTTAGCCAATTTCCCCAATCGTACCAACTCAATGCGCACGAGGAGCTAGTGCTTCTTGGGAAAAGACACTTTCTCGAGAAACAGTCATTCCCCGCCTAGAATTTCTAGATCTCTCTGCACGAGAATCTAGTGCTATACCCAGTCTCACGGGTCACTCAAATTCAGGTGCTCCGAGAAGATTCTAGATGGTAATTCCTCCATCGGCTTCCCTCAGTCTATTTTTAGCTGGGGAAGTCCCCCGATGACGCGCCAAAATAGTGCGGGATGTTTACGACCCAAGACAGGTAAACGCATTTCGTCACAGTCGTTATGTCCGTCTGGAACAGTGATGCCCTGCAGGCAATAAGAATAATCACGCCAGTGCAGCTTGTAATTGTGAACGTTTATGCGTGTAACGGAAAGGTCGACATTTGACAGTGGCAGGGATTGTTCGCTATGGAGGAAAGGCATATCATCTACAGCGAGGACTTCATTGCCAGAGGCAGTCAATGAGGGAATAACATCACCAATAGAGAAGGAGAAGATCTGGAGGATGCCCTGGTATCTGCTGCCATAGTCTTTCTGAATGATGGGAAGGTCACTAGAATGGCCACCCGACCATGTGATTCTGACAGTATCATTGACTTGGCCCTGGTGTCGCCCACCATCGCACCAATGTGCCGATGGGGCACACTGGGATATCACGACAGTGATCACTACCCTTGAGTAATCTTGATCGAGAAAGACAGGGCCGGGAATCAAGGAAACAAGACGAATGCCTTCTCGTATGTCACCACTGTTCAAGACGCCTTAAGCAAGATCAGAAGAAGAAAACTAACTTCCTCCCGCAGAAGACAAGAAAGATGGTTACAACCACCATGGTGGAACGCTGAGGTCTAGAGCGCATGGTTGGGAAAGAGGCAGGCAGTCAAAGACTGGCTAAAAGCCAGAAGGCCAACATGCGGCAAAGTGAGTTGGCGAACCTGAAGACTGAGGTCCATAGGACGACGACCTTATTCAAATCCTGCGTCAAACAGGCCAAGGCCGAGAAATGAAATGAGTTCTGCATGAAGGTCTGCTCCGAGCGGTCTCTCACGACATTCTGGCCCCTCCATAAGAGAACGGTGCTGCACAATGGGGGGGGGGGGTATTAAAGACTTTTAAGGAACAGACCTCATTTAGAAATAGTAGGATGCGGATGAAGGGAAAGCCCTTCTTGCATGCTACATAGAGCTGACTGATCACAAAGAAGAGCCCGCCAGACAGAGGACCACAATGACACTCTCTTAGTTGTGCTAGGAGGCCGGGACGGGCTAAAAATTTGTAATCCCTGCTGTAGCATCACGGGCAATGCTCAATAAATCACCCAACACTGCACCAGGCCCAGACGGCGTCCGACATAGGGACCTACAGACGATGTCAGATAATGACATGAAAGAACTGGCCAGAGAATTTAACACCAGTATCCACCGGAACCTGGCCAATGAGGAATAGCTACACAGCTACTTGTTACTACTGCCAAAACCTAACAAAGACCATTTCAAGATATACGGCTACAGAATCATAACAATGCGGAACAGTGTTAGGAAGCTACTGGAGTAAATTGTAGCACACATAATTTCTCGTGGCTTGGAACAACTCGCCTGCTTCCTGCCCACACTTGGAGGATACAGATGCAACAAAGAGTTATGGCTGAATGCGGCGGACTTTGCTCAGGACGTTTATGAAGTGTTTCAGAGCAGAGAAGAAACATCTTCGGCTTCCAAAGATTTAGAGGACGTATACAATAAAGTATCGTTCAAACACTTGATGCAAACCCTTCTCAGACTGAAAGTGTTCCCTCGCCGTATATGATGGATAGCTGCAGTCCTGTTCCAGAGAAAGGTGGTGCTAAGATGTGGGATATGGTATTCTGAGCCAACGACGATATGTCCAGAATAGCCTGCAGGGTTCACCGCTGTCACCAGTACTATTCAACGTGTATACGGTGCTGATCACTGAACAACAGTTGGACGGGAGTGGTAGAACTCTTTCATTTGCTGACGACATTCTTGTGTCAAAGTCTTGCTTAGGGCAAGAATTATGGCTCGTATCTTCACAAGTGTGATACTAAATATGTTTATCAAATAACACGAGGCTAACAGCCGATAATATAATTCGCGCTATTTATTCGCGCACTGCACACATCAGAAACAATACAAGCTTCGCGCAATCACAATTCACAATATCTTATAGATTATAAATGCAAGCAATCAATACATCAATATAATAATACATCAATGCACTCCACTTACAGGTCACACAGACAGGCGTTCCACCTCCAAACATACACATACAGGCTAACTATCAAGACATGCATAAAACTCTCAAGCCTCTTTCACACGTCAGTCCGTTACGACCACCAAGCCTAGTCTGCCTGGACTTTCAGCACACATCACAGTTGTGCTCGAGTCAGCCCGCGTGACCCCTCAATGTTCACGCTGTGTTCCAGCTGACCGCCGACTGCTTAGTATCGCTCAGCGTTAATTGCCTGGCGTTGTTGAGGACGCCGCGTTATAGCTGTGGTGCTTATAATAGATCAGCGTTGCATTGTAGGGCGTTGGTCCAGACAACGCGTTATAACTCTGGGTGAGACTCTGACACTTGTGTATCGACAGGGTCGAGATAGACAGGCGGTTGCCAAAAGTATGTAGGGCGAACTAGATCGAATTTCCTCATGGTGTGCTGATGCCATGGCCCTTGTCAACCTTGCGAAGGCGTCGGTTACATGGTTCTCCCTAAACAACCATATTGTGAAAACAGACCTGTCTGCAGTGAGGATGGATGGGAGTATTTTAAGTAGAACCCAGTCGATGACATATCTTGGCGTGAGGTTTGATCGTAGCCTGTCATTCATAGATCATAATGATTATGTCATAACGAAAGCTCGAAAAGGTTCGTCAGAAATGAGAGTCATGGCAACTGCCAATATTGAGTAAATACTGTTAGTACTTCTATTCTATAGACTAGTACTTTCATCAGTCGTATATGCCCTGGCTATCCTCACTGTCAGCCCTACATAGATTGGAAGACTTGAAAAGGCACAAAAGGAAGCATTGCGCATAATTTTGGGCTGCACGAGAGACACCAGATGTGTAGCAATGAGATACCTCGTGGACTTCCCGACCATGCACCACAGGATCAAGATCTGGAGAGCTCGTACATACTTGAAAATAAGTGCAGATGAGCAGCACCCTCTGCATGACGCTGCATTCGGAGAAAAGGACGACACGCTAAAGAGGGGCACATCATGGATGGGTCGGGAGGAAAATGTCATCATACAGGTCTGCTGTCCTACGAGTATCAACCCCGGCAAGAAATGGGTGCCTGTGTCTCCAGTTTTTAAGTGCACCTTCTCCTGCATTATCACACTTGACAGGCTGTGCAGAGAATAAAACCCTGCCGCTGTCAATGCAGAGGTTAACGCGTTCATCAATGCACACCCAGACAACCCAGAAGTGCTCATCAATACAGATGGATCTGTTGTTAAGCAGCAGAGAAGTGCGTGGGCATTTACAGCCCGTTCAGCGGGCCGAAACCTTCAAGAATCCAGTGGTGCCCACTCCGTGACCACGAGCAGCATGACGATGGAGGTGATGGCAGTTACACAGGCTTTCATGTGGCTGGAATCACAGCACTATACCAACGTATGTGTACTAAGTGATTCAATGAGCATGATTCGGAAGGTCAAAGCTGGATCTGTACGTAGACAGTGGACTGAGTCGCTGCGGAAGTCTGTTGTCAGTAAAGTCACCTTCATCTTCTTCCCGGGACATGCGGGAGTTGAAAGAAATGAACGAGGGGATACATTGGCTGGCTCTGCATCCCCTGCTAATGGCCAGCCCGTGGATCGCTCCAATGTTATTATCATCCTTATAGAGATGTTGAGAACAGAGGACATTTGAATCAGCGAATCTACATCGTTGTCCAGGATGAAAGATTTGGGAGTAAGACTTGGCACGGCCAGACAGATAGGTACATCGGGAAAACGAGGTGCCTCGTCAACAAACAGTGAACTGGACTATAATCCACTGGACGCTGATGCATATGCTGGGGGGGGGGGGGAGAAGGGGAATCTGAGCACCTGTTGTTTGTCCATCAAGAATGATGATGACCATTCGTTTCATCCAGTGGGGTTGAAGGTGTGGAGCCGTGGGTTCTAAGATGGCTGATAAGGCCTATTTTGGCTCGAAATGTTCTTTGACAATGTGGGCAAAGAATGCTTGACGTCTCTGGAGGAGGATTTCCTGCAGTGGTTTTTCTGTCCTGCCTTTTCTTCACAGCTCTTGCAGTCCTGGTTGCCTCACATATGACTGCACCCTTGCGTAATGATGCACGCCACGAATTTCGGTCTCTGGCTGCAGCCTCCCAGGTGTCATGATGAATTCCAAAAGCATTCAGTGAAATTTTCAGAGTGTCTTTAAAACGTTTCCTCTGGCCACCTTGGGAGCGTTTACCACAACGCAGTTCGCTGTAGAAAATTCGTTTAGGGAGCCTGTGATCTGGCATGCGGGTCGGGTGACCAGCCCAGCGAATCTGATTCTTCATCAGTAGAGTGTGGATACTGGGCATGGATGCTCTTTCTAGGACTTCAGTGTCTGGAATCTTGTCTTGCCATTTAATCTTCAGTAGCTTCCTTAGGCAGACTGTGTGGAAGTGGTTTAATTTCCTAGCGTGTCGCTGATAAACAGTCCAGGTTTCACAGGCATATAGCAGTGTGGATAATACAACTGCTTTGTAGACTTTTAGCTTTGTTTGCAGGCTTATTCCAGTTCTGTCCCATACATTCTTGTACAGTCTGCCAAAGGCTGCACTGGCCTTGGAGATTCTTGCATTCACTTCGTCATCGATTGTGGCAGCTTGTGACACAGTGCTGCCAAGATAGGTGAATTTGTCCACAACACTTAGTCTATGATCATTCACTTTGATATTCGGCACAGTGTGATTATTCCCTGGAGCTGGCTGGTACATAACTACAGTCTTCTCCAAGTTGATATTGAGCCCAAAGTTGGCACAGGCATGTGAGAAAGCTGAAACATTATGTTGCATGTCCGCCTCTGAGTTGGCGTATAGAGCGCAATCATCAGCAAACAGGAGCTCTCTGACGGTGCCGCTGTCAATTTTGGTTTTAGCTTGCAGCCTTCTGAGATTGAATAACTTTCCATCCATACGGTAGTTGATGTCTATTCCAATGTCGTCGTTCTCGAAGGCATTCATCAACATGGCTGAAAACATGAGGCTGAACAGTGTTGGTGCCAGGACACATCCTTGCTTCACTCCATTGGTTACAGGAAAGGGTTCAGACAGTTCACCATTTTCCTGTACTCTTGCCTGCATGCTGTCATGAAATAGCCGCACTATTTGGACAAACTTTCGTGGACAGCCATATTTTGCCATAATCTTCCACAGTCCTTCTCTGCTGACTGTGTCAAAAGCCTTGGTAAGGTCAATGAAAGTGGAGAACATTTCGCAGTTCTGTTCCTGACATTTCTCTTGCAGCTGCCTTGCAGCGAAAATCATGTCAACAGTTCCACGTTCTTTTCTGAAGCCACATTGACTCTCAGGAAAAAGACCTTGATCGAGATGGGCTGTGAGGCGATTGAGAAGAATTCTGGCGAGTATCTTCCCTGCAATTGAAAGCAAGGAGATGCCTCGGTGGTTGTCACAGGATTGGCGGTTTCCTTTACGTTTGTAAAGGTGGACTATTGACGCGTCCTTAAAATCTTGTGGCATGGTCTCGTTCATCCATATGTTTGTGAAGACTTGGTGAAGCTGCTCTGTTAGGACCGGCCCACCTGCCTTGTATATCTCTGCTGGGATGGAGTCAGGACCAGGTGCCTTGCCGCTGGAGAGTTGCTGGATGGCTTTGTTTATTTCCACTATGGTTGGCAGGTCACCAAGTGTCTCATTGGTGGGAACTTGAGGAAGGCAGTTGATGGTTTCATCATCGAAGAAGGAAGTTGCATTTAAGATTTTGCTGAAATGCTCTGCCCAGCGTTGGAGGATTTCTTTCTTATCGGTGATCAATGTTCCCCCGTCTGCACTGAGGAGGGGAACTATGCCTGGTGATGAAGGACCATAGACCGCTTTCAGTGAGTCATATGTGACGTTGGATGAAGAATGACTTGCGCGATGACTTGGATTAAAGTGAGGAAGAGTTGCGCAATTCGTCGACCTCACTCTCTCGCCTGAGTCCATCTGAGTCCAGTGGCAAGACAAGTCGAGACGATTGGAGACGAATACAGGTGCAGTGGATGACCAGGGCGCTCTACGTGCCTTGCCGTGCTCATTACGTTCCACAACGCTTTGCAGGTAAACGCCGTCTTGCCCGTTGAATCAGGAATGATTTCTTCCGCGCAGTCTGCCGAATCCTGTCTTCACATGCTGGGTAGGCATACCCTAGTTTACCTCTTGGTTTGACACCAAATCGGATACCCATGCCTGGTTTAGCCAGCCTCTCACAGCTGTTGCCCGGGGGGTGGCCGCTGTCGCATGCTGACAGCTACTAGGAGCCACAAGCACCTATGGATCTGTCTAAAGTGCAATGACGATACCCAAACTGACAACTGATAACTGAAGATTTGATTATAATGCTTGCCTAACATGTATATATGTGTGTTTTTCATACATAGCTGCCAAACATTTATATAAAATATTCACAGTAGAGAAGGCAGATTAAATAAAACAGTTAAACGAATAAATACTGAAATAGAAAATAAACATTAGACATAGAGTCAAGAAAAATTAGTCTTAAATACAGTCTACTTGTATATCGGTGTTATCTACATGTCA
This sequence comes from Cepaea hortensis, assembly GCA_963921405.1. Classification (NCBI taxonomy): domain Eukaryota; kingdom Metazoa; phylum Mollusca; class Gastropoda; order Stylommatophora; family Helicidae; genus Cepaea; species Cepaea hortensis. The sequence goes on from OY992888.1 coordinate 89,414,735, forward strand.
ATACAAGCATGTATGTATGTATGTATGTATGTATGTATGTATGTATGTATGTATGTATGTATGTATGTATGTATGTATGTATGTATGTATGTATGTATGTATGTATGTATGTATGTATGTATGTATGTATGTATGTATGTATGTACGTACGTACGTACGTACGCACGTACGTACGTACGTATGAATGTATGTATGTATGTATGTATGTATGTATGTATGTATGTATGTATGTACGTATGTATGGATTTGTGTGTGTTTGTGTGCGTGCGTGCGTACGTACGTACGTACTAGATCGTACGTACGTAGGTAGGCAGGTAGGTATGTAGGTAGGTGTGCGTGCGAATGTGTGTGCGTTCGTGTGTGTGTATGTATATATGTATACAAGAAAGACTTGTGGCGTCATTATGAGAAGATAAACCTTGGAACACAAGGTAACAACCATAAATTGTATGTCGAATGGTGGAAAGAGAATATTAGTGACAGTAAACCATGAAGCCGGTTAGTGGGGTTGGGGTATCCCCTATCAAAGGAGATGTAAGACGCCTCCTTTCCTCCGTTAGTCTACGGGACACCCTTGGGCAAGGGGAGTACCCGTTTAGCCCCCCCCCCCCCCGATCAGGGTTACGTGAAGCCATGGAATCAGGTGGTGGATGGAATGTGAGAGCAGCCGGCAGATTGTTGTTGGTTATGGTCTTGCACTCTGCGGCGATAGGCAGATGTTCTCATCAGTAGAGACAATGGCTATGGCCACCGACTAGTACAATCACTGCCCAGAAGGAAAGCAATGGCAAACTACCTTCTCCAAAACTTGCCAAGAAACCATAACAACCATGAAAGAAAACATAATAAGAAAGAGATCTGGTGGCGAGACCCCCAGGCCAGGCAGATCAGATAACACTGGCCAACAGTGTGACGCAGGGACCAGTACTAGTATCGTGATGACGGAGTTAATCCTGACTGTGTTACCAAGGAAATCCCCTGTGTCAGACTAAGAAACAGAGTGAGAATGGCAACGTGGAATGTGAGAAGTTTGTATGAGGGAAAGCTTAAAGTAGTGTGTGATGAGATTGAGAGGTTAAACATTCAAATTTTATGAATTAATGAACATCGCTGGAGCGGCAAAGGACATTTTACAACTGAAAATGGAAGTATTTTCATTTATTCTCGTAGAGATGTCGGAGGCCAGAGTGGAGTGGCATTTTGTTTAGATAAGACACCTGCAAAAGCTTTAATGGGATATAATCCAGTTAGTGATAGAATCCTCACTATTAGACTTAAAGGCCGTCCAAAAAACACAACTCTCATACAGATATATGCACCTACTTCAACAGCAGAGGAGAACGAAATTGATGATTTTTACAACACACTACAAGACACATTAAATAAGATTGGTCATAATGATATAGCAATAATAATGGGAGATTTTAATGCAAAAGTAGGTGCAGGAAGAGCTGAAAATGAGAGACACGAGAGACAATTAATTGAATTTTGCACAGAAAATGAGTTAACGATAGCCAACACACTTTTTAAACAACATCCAAGAAGACTCTTCACATGGAAGTCTCCAGACAGTATTACCAAAAATCAGTTAGACTATATTTTAATACAAAGAATATGGAGATCAAGCATAACATCTGAAAAAACCCTACGAAGTGCAGACTGTGATACATATCATCACTTATTAGAAGCAGATCTGAAATTAAAACTCAAAAAGCTTACCCGAGGACCAAGACCGCTTCGTTTTGATCTCAAAAAAATACCAGATGCATACAACATATAATTTAGGAATCGCTTTGAGGTCTTGATGTCTGTACAAGAAAAAATGACACCTGATGAACTAGCAGTACAAGCTAGAGATATCTTGATAACTGTAGCCAAAGATTTCATTCAGACCAAGAAAAAGCAACTTACGCCATGGATTACAACAGACAATTAATAAAGCAACAAAGAATGAAGCTGAAACAGAAAGGAGATGAATCCGATAACAGCAGGATGAAGTACAAATCTTTAACTCGAGAAATAAGAAAGAACACAAGAAAGGACAAAAATCAATATATACATGATTGCTGTACCAGAATAGAGCAATATCATAAGGCTAGAAGAGATTATGAAATGTTCAAAGAAATGAAGTTATTGACTAGAAATTTTCAACCTCAATCGAATGTTATATGTGACAAGATGGAAAATACCTTAACAGAATCTAGGCAAATTCTAGAAAGATGGCAGGAGTACTGCAGTGGAATGTATGATATGAGTGACAGTGAGAATATGAATTAGATACATGAGCCAATGACAGCAGAGACAGAACATGAACTCTCATTAGATGAAATTGCTTGGGTTATAAAGAACCTGAAGAATGGTAAATCACCTGGATGTGATGAGATACCAGCTGAACTAATTAAAGCGGGAGGAGAAGAAAGCATACACATATATCATGCATTATGTACAAAGATTTGGAAATATGGTATTTGACAAAAAGATTGGACGAGAACTATCTTCATTGCAATACCAAAAAAGGAGAACCTGAAATTATGCACCATTTATAGAACTGTTGCCCTGATCAGTCATGCAAGAAATTTCTACTGTCATCAAGCGATGCTTCAGGCATTACGGGATAAACTTCTCTCGCACCACACAAAAAGATTTGTCAGTCGTACGAGGGGAATTAATTACACATTTTATTGCCACTGGCTCTTTACATTACATCAATGCACAAAAACGGTCGCTAATAAATCACACATGAATACACAGAATTGCCTATCACTAGTCGTTCCTAACCCTACTGCTAATTCTATCTACTCGGCTAAAGAATACGCATCGACGCTAAGCGATGTGTTCCCTACGAAGTCTGTCCCCTGTCTGACTATTCTCCGCGTGCTGACTACACAGTACGCGGAGGGACCTTGTGCGTACTTCGGCTTTTGCGTGCTGCATCATTCAGCACGCTTAGAGTAGTGGCCTCGCTTGAGTTTCATTCTAGTTCTCTGTGTCTATCACGCTGGCGTGATTATGCCGTGACCAGAGTGCTTACTCTCTGGTTGACACCTCCGTGTCTCATGAGAGAACTGTTTGATAGTTCCCCTTCCTATCTACTCCCTACACCTACCCTGCCCTCCTGTAGGGGCACTGGGTTACCTCTAATCTACTTGAGGTAGACCACTCATTCAGGGTGGTCTTCCCTGAGTCTTTGACACACACCCTCCCGTCCTGTGTTGCGTTACAAACTTTGACTCATGGTTGTGACGCAAGAGGTTTCTAAAAAAATTAGTGTATCTAATTTTTGTCAAAGACTACTGATAACTTGGTTCTGGGTAACTCAATAGACTTCTACTGACTATTGTCACAATGTAGTCTTACTTTACTTGGCTACTGGTGATCGCCACAAACTTGTCTGGTTGGCGTGAGCCCTCTTCTCAATCGCAATATTATATTAATTAGAGGTTTGTCTGAACCGGACCATTGTCTTATAAGACCTGCCCTCAAATAGCAAATTAACTCACTACCCATACAAAGTTGACTTTCTTAGGGTCAACACACGAATTGCTTCATGTCCCCCATATAATATAAAACAACCCTTGCACAAGTTGTGTGCGACAGGCTTTACCTATCTCGCTTCCGCGTGTAAAGTTATCTTTCACTGTTAAGTTAGTGTTTCGTTGTCTATTGTGTCCCCTGACCAGGAGTTATCTCCCTTTGTTCTCAAAAAAATGTATGTAATTTACATGTTTGTTTTCCTGGTTGTTTGCGTGTTCGGATGTACCTATTAATATACTTTACCTTCTAACATGTGTGTCTGTCTATCATATGTAAGTAAGTTAGTTTTCAAGTGCCATAATTCGGTTAAATGTGGCCACAAACAAGTGTATAACACTAATTCGTGACTATGTTTCCGTCTTATGAGACTTAAAATACTTTCTCTAAGGTCTACACTAAACTACACACAACACGTTCGAGACAGCACCTTTCAACATTGAAAGCAAACGCTTGACGCAGACAAATAATAAAAAGTCGCGTTGAGCGGCAGAAAAAATCCGCTGGCCGTCCCCACTCTCCATTGTATATTTTCCATTTTCTCTCACTTTCACACTTCTGTCACACATCTTTTATTCTCCCAATTATTTAAAAACCTTGAAGTGACACTGTACAAGTCTGGCTCAGTTTGAAAAAAAAAAAGTTGAGCTTAATGACTGTGCGTAACTTGCTGCACAAGTCATGTATTTACAAATTATTTACATGGATGAAATAGGGTTGATAGTTTGTACCCTGATATTATTAAACACTATAATCTAATGAAATACTAATACTACTTCTATAAATATATATATATATCCTAATGTGTTGTACCACATCAATCTAATTTAAGGGAAGTAATCTAACTATCTAAAAAAAATGAAAATGATGTGAGATGAGTTATGTACCTTTGGGAAATGTGAAATGTAACAAAATTATAAATAATGTTTTAATGTTTAAATGAAAAAATATGATTGATATTTTTACCCTACATGGTGTAAATGATGTATGTTAAATGTATAATCCTTTTATCCTATAAGGTATAAACTAATTTTAATCCTAAATGATGAGGTTGTTAAAGTGTTCATGAAGATGGAATGACATAAAGTGAAATGAAATGAACTAAATGGTGTTGTTCCTATCTAAACTAAATGGTACTGTTCCTATCAAATCTTTTTATCCTAGTCTTTAATTAGCTGTTATTAAGTTTAAAGTACTATACTAATCTACTTTTATGCTAGGTAAGTGGGTAAATTAATGATTTATCTGACCTAAAAAAAAATATATTATATTCCCTAAATCTAATCTAACTCTATATTAAAGTAACTAATCTAACTATAATTTACCACTATATTAAAAACGTTATAATACATATCACAATAACTAAATATATATACATGGTATTTATTTACCACAGGTTAGTGGTTGCCATAACGTACAGAAATTGCTTTCGTTGGCATAGTTTATATATACACAATTGTCCTGGGTATACTAAATACACTACACAGTCAAACTTGTGTCTTATGGGTATTCTTCCACTCGTCGAGTCCGCTGGTGTCATAGACAAGTATATTCGTGTCTGTTACTTATGCATTGTTCTGATACTGTTCTTCCATGATTAACACAGGTGATTCACCGGAACACCAATGGAGCATAGTAAGTAACGAGCTGTCTATGTACACACGGTGATTCACTTGTTCTTGGAGCACAGTTCTTATTCTGCTGTCTACGGACACATGGTGGTTCACTGTTCTTAGCACACAGTCCTGATCATGATGTTTATGTATTACATAGGATATTTTACACAGGATATTTTAAGTGTACTAAATTAACATTTCTTACAATACCTTTCCATGTGGAATATCAGGTATTTCTACCTCAGATGGTCGACTAAGGGTATCAGCAAGAATGTTGTCCCTACCCTTAATATGCTCTATACTAAAAGTATAATTCTGTAATATTAATGACCACCTGTAGATGCGGTCGTTGCGATGCACCCCACTTTGTATGACCGTGATTGGGGAATTATCGGTCTGGACTACGAAGTGATTACCCGCTAGAAATCGATGCAACTTCGTCACCGAATAGATGACGCTTAGGGCTTCCAACTCTGATATGGAATATCTGGACTCAGCAGGTGTGATCTTGCGGCTCACGTAGCAAATTGGATGGAAGATGCCATCATAAAACTGGCCTAGTACTGCAGCGATGGAAATCCTGCTGGCACCTGTCCTAAGATAATAAACGAGCCTAGGATTAGGCAAACGGAGGATTGGTACATTACTAAATAGGATTTTCAATTTTGACAATGCAGAAATCAATAATGCATCTTTGACATCTAATTTTACTGATGCTTTTAAAAATATCCCTATTTGAGGAAAAATATGCTGAGCCTTTCTTCTCAAAATGTTCTATGGTTTCGATGTCTGACTGCTGAAGGAATTTAGCGAAAGGAGATGGTATTATGGATATGACTTTATCCATGGCTATTAAATTTTTAAGTTTTTCAAAGTCCTTTCCTATTTTTGCTGCACTAAGCCATCTATTTAGTACGCTTTGGACATTTGAGACATAATCGATGAAAGTCTCACTTGGTTTTGGTTGTAAATTAGAAAATTGCACTTGATACCCAGGGGCATCAAGTAAGAAATGTTGCATTATCCTATCATGAATGTACTGATAGTTAGATCTAAGATCAGTTGGTATTGATTCTATAACTTTAAGTGGCTCCCCACTGAGGTTCTTCATGTAAATCATGGCCCACATATCGATTGGTACTTGGTGGTATTTCAGCTGATATTCGACATTTTCTGTCCAAGCTGATATGGAATCTTCTTTACAGAATGGCTTAATAATATGTTTGTATTTATTAAGTTTATTCTCTTCTTGCTGACTCTTTAGTTTTGTAGCGGAGATCTCTGAGTGTGAATCTACTTCCATACCTTTTATCTTTAACTGTGTATCTGATTCAATCTGTATTTGTTTTTCTTTCACTCTTGCCATTTCATCTATCTTTCTTTGCTTTACTTCTAAGTCTTTTTGTTTTAATTCTTTCTCCTGATCTAATTGTTTTTGCTTAATCTCCTTATCTTGTTCTAATTGTTTTTGCTTAATCTCCTTATCTTGTTCTAATTGTTTTTGCTTAATCTCCTTATCTTGTTCTAATTGCTTTTGTTTTGTTATCTCCGCTAGTTCTACAATCTCTTTTTGGTGTTGTCTTTCTCGTGCACGTTCATCTCTCTCAGCATCTTTTGCTTCCTTAAATTTTTGATCAGCATATTGCTCTAATTCCTTTCCTGTGTATTCTAATTCCTTGCCTGCTTTTATGAAATCAGCTAAAGTTGCCATGTTGTTGGGTAATTAGCTAGAGTTGATAGGCACTTAAATATTTATTCAGGTATATTAGATATGTTAAGTTTTTAAATCCCTGTGAACAAAAATATACTCTTAGATTACACCCTGAAAAATGGATCACAAAAAATATACTAATAGATCACACCCTGAAAAAGAGATGCATTATTAATCATATTGCATTCAAAATAATTTGGGTATACTCATCTTAACATTCCAGAAAATCAGGTACAATCGTTTGGCACCTCAGGTCCAATCGTTCGGCACTTCGACATACAGCTTGAGTTATTCTCATAAACAGCTCTTGTTACATCTGGTTTACAAGAGCATCAACAATTAACCATTTGTAAACGACGTATGACTTTAGACAATTTTGTACAATCACATGCCCCCCGGACAACACAATGTAGTATAATTAATAGTAAATGTCAATGTCCTGTCTTCGTTCTAACGTCTTCTGCCTTCCCTAACTATTGCTGTTTAATTTATGGAAGTGTTGTGCAGACCGAGTCTTATTTGCATAGCGAAAGTAGTGCCATCGTGACGGTAACAAATAGAAAAGGTATACAAATAATTAAATAAATGCTTTGAAATAAATATAAAAGTAATAATAATGTTCAAATAAATAAATATATTCAATAAATAGCTTGTATAGCCAAATACTATTTAATATAAGACAAAGATTTAGGCGAGCAGCCGCTTGGCGATTCGTAAACAATCCGTCGCTGATTGTAAATGGCGTAAGGCAGCTGTTTGTCAGTCGCGATACGTCATAGGCGCAGCGCTATTTTTAGATTGGGAAAGTCGATATTGTCGCCGGCTCATTTCTAGTGTATTGCTCCGCCGTAAATCATTTTTGACAAATACTCATAAATAAATCAGTAATTATAGAAATAAATGATACAAAACTATAATAATAATACTTACAAATCAGAAGAAAACATGTTCATAAGCACAAAACATTTCAATAAGCACAAATGAACGTCAATCGGTCACGATGGGCACAGCTCGCAATTTGGTCTAGTCTGCACACGCCATTGTTCACTAACATAAATTAAACCATGTGATTAACTGACAGTAATACTATTTTAGAGCCGTGGGTGAGTGTTTTAGCTTGAACAATTGTCCAAGCTACACTTCTGACACCACTTTTATCCTAGCCTGTCATCAAGCGATGCTTCAGGCATTACGGGATAAACTTCTCTCGCACCACACAAAAAGATTTGTCAGTCGTACGAGAGGAATTGATTACACATTTTATTGCCACTGGCTCTTTACATTACATCAATGCACAAAAACGGTCGCTAATAAATTACACATGAATACAAAGAATTGCCTATCACTAGTCGTTCCTAACCCTACTGCTAATTCTATCTACTCGGCTAAAGAATACGCATCGACGCTAAGCGATGTGTTCCCTACGAAGTCTGTCCCCTGTCTGACTATTCTCCGCGTGCTGACTACACAGTACGCGGAGGGACCTTGTGCGTACTTCGGCTTTTGCGTGCTACATCATTCAGCACGCTTAGAGTAGTGGCCTCGCTTGAGTTTCATTCTAGTTCTCCGTGTCTATCACGCTGGCGTGATTATGCCGTGACCAGAGTGGTTACTCTTTGGTTGACACCTCCGTGTCTCATGAGAGAACTGTTTGATAGTTCCCCTTCCTATCTACTCCCTACACCTACCCTGCCCTCCTGTAGGGGCACTGGGTTACCTCTAATCTACTTGAGGTAGACCACTCATTCAGGGTGGTCTTCCCTGAGTCTTTGACATCTACTAACAGTCATAATGCGAAGACTTAGTAAGAAAAGGGAAGAAGAAATTAACGTGGTTCAAGCTGGATTTAGACAAGGAAGGGGAACATCAGATCACATATTCAAAATGCTTTTAATAATAGAGAAGTGCAGATAATTTAATGTAAACCTATTCTCATGTTTTGTGGATTATTCAAAGGCATTTAACAGTGTACAACATCAGAAACTTTGGAAAATCATGAGGAATATGGGCTTTCCATCACATGTAGTACATCTCATAAAAATGCTATATCTAGACCAACAAGCAGCAGTTAAAATAGATGGCGAGACATCAGATTGGTTTGACATCAAGCAAGGAGTCCGTCAGGGCTGCGTGCTGTCACCCTATTTGTTTAACATGTACGCCGAAATTATAATGAGAAATGTAAGCGATGATATAAACAGGGAGCTATATGATGCCCAAAATATCGGCGGTCATGACATACCAGAGATTCAATATGCTGATGATACAGTATTACTATCCACACCACAGAATGGCATAGAAAACCTAATAGCCTCAACCCAATTGAATAGTGAAAATCACAACTTATATCTTAACATAGCAAAAACAAAGATAATGCATGCAGATAAAACTACTATGGAGGAAGAAATATATATTAATGGGGGAAAATTGGAGGTGGTGGAAAATTTTGAATATCTTGGGTCATTGATTACCAACAACGGTGACACAATGAAAGAAATTAAACGGCGACTATCCATTGCCCTTCAAAGACTAAAACAGCTGAATAAATTATGGAGTGGGACAGACAGAACTACAAAAATTTGATTTTTAAGAGCATGCATCTTTCCCATTGCAACATACGCCTGTGAGACCTGGACACTTACTAAACAAGCTGAACAGCGCATAAACGCCTTTGAATATAAATATTATAGACGAGTTCTAAGAATATCTTAAAAGAACCAACAAAAAAAAAGAACAAATGCATCCATAATTCAAGAGTTGAATATTGAGGAGGGATGGCTATTAAAGACGATAAAACAAAGACAATTGAAGTATATTGGTCACTTGACACGTCACGAAAGTTTGGAGAGAACAATAATGGAAGGGCATATGCCTGGGAAGAGAGGAAGAAGAAGGCCAAAGAGAAGATGGGTGCAGGATGTGGCGGATGATCTCCAGATGGGTGTATCGCACTCGAGACATCTTGCTTATGATCGAGAGGTTTTCCGGAAAGTTGTTATGGAAGCGAGGTTCTGCAAAGTACATGCTACTGAATGAATGAATGAAACCATAAAGGTGTCGAAGATATAAGTAGGTAAACTGATATATTATGTTGAGGATTAGTACTGGTGAAGAGACATGACCGTTGGGTTAAGTTGGTACACTGTATGATAATGATGAGTATGTGTCAGTCCAAAAAAAAAAATGCTAAGTTACTTTTGTTCTGAAACACGAGAGCCACTGTGTATTTAGATGTTCTGTTACAGACATAACGTTCGCAGTGTCCCGATTGGTGGACGGATCCCTCAGGAAGACATGAGTTCCCAACGTGGCAATCTAAGTATTACATATACAGCTGAATTAATTCAGTTTGTAAGTTAGAGATCAACATCATCATCATTATCATCAATAATTATTGTATGAGGCAGAAACAGGTAATGTATGAACGTAATGAGCTTCTTTAATAATAGATGTATGTGGTAATAAGCATGTTAGATTTAGAATAGTATAAGCAATAGCACAGTTCACAAGATGCCGAAGATTCACTTGCATGTATGTGCTCTATTGCGCCAGTCCAGATGTATGGAAGAAATCTTTGATTTACAAAGGGGGCTTTAAATAAGCACATTATGTGTGTGTGGGTGTGTATCTATATATATATACTAGCTGACCCGGCCCGGCTTTGCCCAGGCCCTGGGGGATCTGTCTGTCTGTCTGTCTGTCTGACCCGGCTCGGCTTCATCCAGTCCCTGGTGGGGAGCATCTCATTTAATTCATATAAGTAGTCATATAAGATCCCGCTCCCAACTATCTATCTGTCTGTCTGTCTGTCTGTCTGTCTGTCTGTCTGACCCGGCCCGGCTTCACCCAGTCCCCGGTGGGGAGCATCTCATTTAATTCATATAAGTAGTCATATAAGTTCCCGTTCCCGACTGTCTGTCTGTCTGACTCGGTCCGGCTTCGCCCAGGCCCTGGCGGGGATCTGTCTGTCTGTCTATCTATCTATGTATCTATGTATCTGTCAAAGAGCTACGTGTGAGCTTAAAGCTTTAGGAGATCTAAATAGAGCTAAGGAAAAGGACAAGTAACATAACGACTTAGGAGACAAGACAGAAGAGACACAAATGGTATAAATAGCTATAACGGGACACACTTGTGTCAACAAGGAGGGCAACAGGTGTGCGTGAGCTGGGGTTACCCAAGAGACTGGGAAACCCGCTTCACCAGTGTAACTTGTAATTCTGGTTACTAAAATCAAGTGACCAACGTGTTGGAACACGTAAACTAGCGAATGCACGGAGTGCTAATTGCTCGTGGCTGAACACAGCACAGAGAGCTGGTTCAGACAGAGACTGGACGGCGTAAGGAGCAGACGGTGTATCCGCTGTGGATACTGTGTAGTTAAGGACAGTATCAATAGTTTAGACATTAGCTTAGCGTCAGTAGCGATTATTATTAGTATCATCTCCTCATTCCATGTTCATAACATACTATGATGTTTAATACCGATGTGGTATTCCGCTCGTGGAGCTAGTGTACGATCAGCTCCGAATAAAATGTATCCTTTTGCAAACAATACGAGTTGTCACTTTCGTGTGGTGCAAAAGTAGGGAATCCTTGTATGCCTGTCGCAAGTGAGTTGCTGACAGTATCTATCTATCTATCTATCTATCTATCTATCTATCTATCTATCTATCTATCTATCTATCTATCTATCTATCTATCTATCTATCTATCTATCTATCTATTTATCTATCTATCTATCTATCTATCTATCTATCTATCTATCTATCTATCTATCTATCTGTCTATAGCCAGGGGACTTAATTTGAGATATAACAATGTGTAGTAGTGTCAAATGAAGTAACAAGACTTGATCTGTACTAAAACTTTATACTTTATTCTCAAGATGACAAGCCGTGTCTTCTCAGCTGGACTATCGGATGTTGACTGCCCTTCACAACAACAATACGTCACGATTGAGCATCTCTCTCCGCTTTCACTCATAATGCTCAATCGTGCTGTATCTCTAATTCCCCACTAGATCCTAATTATAACCCAAACTACACATACTGTTACACCTCCCCATGTTTATTAAAGAATTTTCCTTATAAAGGAAAAATCTTTACTCCTAATCCCCTTACTCTATTCCCTCTTTTTCCTCTAATCTTCCATAGTTCTTCTAATCCTCCCCAAACCAACTCCAATTTAATTAAACATTCTATTTCTTTAACTCTTTCCCCAGCTATATAATCAACCCACTTCTTCTTCCATTTTACCTCTATACCTCGTACCATGTACTGTAACCCTTTTTTTAACTTACCATTTCTACTCTTCTTTCATTTCCCCAAACTATATAGCAATCCACTATATATTCCTTGGCTCCTCAAGTTCCTATATAAAATATGCATATTATAAACAAAATGGCTCGTAAAATCGTATTTGTACAACTGGCATTAGGAAATCACTCGCATTTCTCAATACAAGACAACCCGAACAACGAGAACAACGTATTTAGAAGAAGTAAAGAAGGGGTGCACCCAGTAAAAGGAATAAATAGTCAAGATAAGCACAAAGAAACACATATTCCACACAACCACATTTACCTCCTTTGCCAATAAAAAAATTTGTACAATCAAATTTTTTCGTCATACAAAAATAGATCTTTGTTTTCTATAAACCAAGTTGATATAATGTTTTACAAGCTTTATATATACAACCCTATATGAAATAGAACTTTTTACGTAAGTTTCAAGCCTTATATCTTCAACATTTAAAATTTCCAACCACAATCTTGTCCAAATTGCGTTATCTCACCTTTTAGCATGAGATCCTGTTCAATTTTTATGAACACCTTTAATATAATTAAAGCTGGTTTTTCACAGCACCTATTTCTTGCCCCCTTCATGTCCCATGATCTGCCCTTTATCCCCCTATGTATTTCTTCTATATGCTGCTATTCACAGTTTTTCCCTTAAACTTCTATCTAGTTATACTCTACTTATATATTCGAAGCTTTTCAAGCAACCTAACCTTCCCAACAGCCTATGTCTCCATACCCTCCCTCAATAATTTTATAATTCCTTTCTGAACGAAAGGGCTTTTTTTTTTTTTTTTTTATAAAGCCCCCTGTATTTGAAAAGTTAACTAATATTCTAACCAAACTTAAAACCAATTCATTAACCACATCACTTAATCTATCAATCCAACTGTTTACGCAAAACTAAATCAAAACAAGGCGTCACAATTATCCAATTAAAACACATTTTCAAAATTAATATGGCATGCATTTTATCAACCCAAAAGCAAATATTATATCATTATTAGACACTTTTACGGTCCAATAGTGTTTTACTCAAAGCACTATAAACTCAACGATCCTAACTTACTTAAACTAACTTTTTATAAAACCAAACCAAGCATGAAATAAAACATAATACATATACATATAGCATTGAAACATAGTCTCAATAAAATAATCAATTAACAACCATCATTGCCCAGTTACACGAAAATAAAACCCCAAGTGAATAAACAAAGATTTTCCAAGTAAACTTTCTTAAAATTATTACGTATAGTGGCCCCAACAACCATACTAATAATGTACCACATTTATTCAGGCCATTCCATTTATATATTTCCTAACTCCATTCTCATTTTCCTACCTCATCATAGCCAATTGCTAACCAGAGACATACTTCCCAGTATATCAATAATACCAAAAACTCCCCACCAAATTCTCTATAAAACTTCCTACAACTCTCTGTAAGCGAACCGCTTTTAAATTTAAATTGTTCATTAAAATTATGATTGACAAAACTGAAGATATTTCCCTTATCCCCTATTTCACATTCTCACAGAAAAGATATGTTAGATTGAGTTAGTGCGCACTTAGGAAAATAAGAAAAAGAAAGGAAAAAGTAAGAAGTAATCACACTTCTCTTTCCATACATACTTTATGAATAAAGTTTCAAAATTTATCTTCAGTTTCCGTCAATAATAATTGTTATTATCAAAAAAAATATTGATTCAACACTACTAGCTTTTCTTTTTTTTTTTTCTTCATTCCTCTCGTCAATTTCAAGTTTACCATTCCAAGTAAACCCATCAATTCAATGCTACATATGTGTATCTGTTACTTACAGACCAATATCCAAATCTTATAAGCATATCTGCCGATATCAATGATAACAAACAGTACAAACATTAATTCCTCCTTTTTCTAGCCTAACTCCAAACACATCATACTACCCGGAAAATCCTCTTAATTAATCACTGTAAACTACAGTACAAGTCCTCTTATCTATACTAATGTAGTATTCACCATCCACTCATCTATTTACTTGTGGCCCTACCTGCCAATTATTTCCCTTCAATTTGTCCAAGCTACTAAAAAATCAACCATCAATTCCACCCCATAGAGAAATAACCAAATATATACATATACTTCATTCAAAACTACCTCCATAAAAATACCAAGAGTCATCTTCTTCATTTTCGAATTCTAACACTTATAAATTGCTATCTGCAATATTCTCTACTTATCTACTTCCTACGGTTCCACTTCTTCAATAACTCCAAATTTCTTTGAACCAATGCTAATTCTACATCAATGTCTTCTTCTTCGTACAATCCATTTGTTTCCTCCATACTACTACTACTTGACTCTGACTTTTCATCCATTTCTTCTTCTTCGTCTGTATGTCTCTCTTTAGCTGCCGCTAATCTCTTTTGTTCAATATCCCATCTAATTTGTCGATCACTATTCCTCAAGGATCTTTCTAGTAACGGCATATCCTCCCCGCTCGTTGAATAATCCCTAATTCTCCTCTGTCTTTTCACTTCTCTATCTCTTTGTCTATCCATTCTCCTTTTCGTTGCCTGTCTAGTGTTCCTAAACGGAGCACTTATTTCCTCTTCCATACTATCATAATGAGTCTCATTCAACTTTTCTTCTTCTATTGTTTTCGGTATCGTCTGTTCTTGAGTATCATCAAAGCCTGGAGTTGCTAATAAGCGATTTTGTGCTGGATCTCTTCTAACGCCTGGGGTTACTGTAGCACCTCTAACGAGTTGTTCATCTAAAAACCTTGTGTCTGAATAATAATTATTATTATTATTATATTCTATCTCTTCTTCATCTCTCCTTAAGTGTTCCACGTGTGCCCTTGCTACATGTCCCGTGACCTGGTTCTTAATTTTATACGATACTTTACCTAGTTTTTCCAAAATATAATACCCTGGAATCCAACGATTATCAAACTTAGAGTTTCTCCTATGCTTCTTGTAATAGACCCTATCACCAACCTTAAATTCCTGCAAGTTTGTATTTATATTCTTGTACTTTTTCTGCCTTTCCCTAGCTTTAATTATATTATACCTTAGTCCTACGTGTGCTTTATGCATTTCCTGTATTATAACCTCTTGAAAGTCTTCAACCCATATATTTCCGTCTAGGTTTTAATAGATTGTCTATAGGTAGTATCGGTTCTCTCCCGTATATTAAATAATATGGTGAAAAACCCGTGCTTTCATTTTGATTAGTACGAATGGCGTTAAGGGCAGGTCCTAAAAACAAATCCCAATCCCTTTCATGTTCACCTACAATCTTTGATATAATGCTATATAACGTCTGATGTTGACGCTCGTTTCTAGCATTGGAAGTAGGTCTATAATATGATGTCTTTATATGTTTTATATTTAAATCATTTAACAACTTTTCAAATTTCTTATTTATAAATTCTTTACCATTGTCTGTAAGTATACTTTGTGGACAACTAAATCTTGGGACAAACTCTTGTAAAAAAATATTGACTACTGTATCTGCACTCTTATCCGGAATTGCATAAACCTCCGGCCAAAGACTGTAAACATCTACTATATGAATCAAATACACGTTTCCTGACAATGTTCTGGGGTGTGGACCCGATATATCTAAACTAATCTTTTGCATTGGGAACTGAGGAATGTCAGTATCCTGCAAGGGACACTTTATTGTTTTCATGTTCCTCAATCTGCACTTCTCACAGGTATCCACATATTTATATGCAGATTTAAATAAATTTGGCCAGTAATATTTACTTGTAAGCGCCTTCACCAATTTGTCTCTACCTAAATGTCCATTTTCATCATGATATGCCTTTAAAAGTTCATTTTCTAAATGTTTTGGAATGTATTTCCTCAGTTGTTCGTTCCTTTCAGACATGTAGTATAAATGTCCATCCTCTTGTAAAACCAAATAATTCCTTTTATATTTGTTATCTTCTGTTTCTCTTAATTTTTCTTTTATTTGTAACACTTTTGGGTCTAGGTCCTGCTCCTCTTTCATGTTAAATTTTTCTAAGTGTAGATCATCTTCCCTATGTTCAGACTCTTGTTCCGATGGTAGACTATCAAATTCTTCTCTATTTATTATAGCAGAATCTAAAATATTTACTTGCCAATTTCGATCGTCAATCTCTGGTTCTCCTTCATCTTCTGTGTCACCTGACGACTGTGGATAGGGAATCCTAGACAGTAAATCAGCGCATGTGTTAATCTTACCTGGAATGTACTCAATTTTCGTATTATATCCCTGTAAGTTCAATGCCCAGGTTTGTATTTTCCTGTTCTGCACTGGGGCTTCTAAAAAAAACTTTAAAGGCATATGGTCAGTTCTAATAACAAAATTTGCGTTATGTAAGTAGTAATTTAGTTTTTGAAGAGCGTAATGTATTGCGTAAGCCTCCTTCTCAATAGTCGTCCACTTTCTTTGTGATCTGCTAAGTTTATGCGACAAGAAGTATATAGGCCTTTCATTTTTAACCCCTGGTATTCCAGACTCTTTCCCTTCATATGGTTGCACCAAACACGCTCCTACTGCATTGTCTGAAGCATCTGTGTACAGTATCAACTGTTTGTTTAAGTCTGGATGCGTCAACAGTGGTACCAGTGTTAAACTGTTTTTTAAATACTCGAACGCTTTTTGACACTCATCATCCCACTTAAACCTAGCGTACTTGCCTGTTAAGTTTGTAATAGGTTCAGCTATTTTTGAAAACGCTGGGACAAACCGCCTATAATACGCGCATGTTCCTATAAAGGCGCGTACCTCCTTAACGTTAGTTGGAGCAGGTAACTCTTTAATAACCTTTATTTTGTCCTGGTCTGGTTTTATACCTTCTCTATTTATAATATACCCCAAATATTTTGTTTCTGTCTTTAAAAATTGGCATTTACTGAGCTTTAACTTCACATCATGTTTTCTTAACCTGTCAAACACTAACTTTATATGTTTCAAATGATCCTCCACATTTCCAGAAGTAAAGATCAGAATATCATCAATATAAGCAAGAGCGAACCTTTGCATACCTTCTAAAACTTCATTTATTAAGAGCATGTAGTGAGATGGCGCAGTTTTGACTCCAAAAGGCATACGTAAAAATTCATAAGAACCCATATGAGTACAGAAAGCACTTTTTCTCTGCGCGTCTGCCGACATCGGAATGCACCAAAATCCTGCTCTTGCGTCTAACGTCGTAAAAAATGTAGCGCCATTTAGCAACCCCAAAATATCATCTATCACTGGTAGTGGATATGCAACATTTTTAGTAATTTTGTTCAACGCCCGATAGTCGCAACAGAATCGACTCGAACCATCAGGTTTGGCCACAATTACCACCGGAGATGACCACTCTGATTTTGATCTTTTGATTATCCCTGCTTTCAACATTTCTTCTATTGCCTTTTCTACAATTTCTCTATTTCTTAAGGGAGTTCTATATGGTTTTAAGCTAATCGGCGGATGGTCTCCCGTATCTATCTCCATTGTTACCGTTTTTGTCTTACCCAACTCTAAATCACTAATTGCAAACACATCCTGATTCTCCTTTATAAACTGTTCCAATACTTCTTTATTTTCTGGTGAAGTCTTTAACTGTGCCAACAATTCCTGTTCTCTTGTCTGTTTATCTAGTGAATGTATTTGTGCTGTATTTCTTTTGAATGGATGGATCAATTCATTCATTCGTGTGTTTCCTCTACTTCCGCGTCCGCGTCTGTTATTACTTCTTTCACTAGAAGACTGTGAATAATTAGTTCCCGGCATTTCTACTCTATCCGTTGCCAATATTTCACTAACGTTCTGTTCAATTTTTGCTACTACACACCCTCTGTATAATTTAATTTCTCTACCTGTGTTGTTAATCACCATAACTGGAAAGGTTAAGTGTTTATCTAACGCTATTATTCCATCCGGAACTTCCAAACCAGGCTCATCAATTATTTCATCTTGTAATTCAGTGATTCTGACTGTGTTTCCTTCTACATAATATGGGTTTTTCTTCAGCTTCACTTGTATCAAATTAACCGACTGTGGTTTTAACGTCGTTGTCATTTTAACTCTAACTAGTGCTGATATATGCATGTCTTCTTGCATATCTATATAGACGTCCCTGAATTTTAATTTGTGTAAATCATAGAAAAGTCTTACTCCATTTTTTATTAAAAAATCTCTTCCTATTAACATGTTTCTATTTAAACCCTTCACTACATGAAAAAGGTGTCTTATGTTGATCCCTCCTAACTTAAAATTTATTATTGTTTGTCCAACTACTTGTAAATTCTGTCCCGTAACAGAGTGTAAATTATTATGACTCTTAAATACTCTACAATTTCTTACTATTTTGTATAGAAAACTTTCTTTTACTACACTAACCTGAGCTCCCGAATCAATTAACGTACGAACTCTATACTTTCCTATTTCTAATATACAAGAACTATAATCTGTTTTATCTTCTATAAATTTCTTGACTTCATCTAGTTGAAAATATTCTCTGTTCGACCTATTATACCTGTTATTAACATATTCTCTAACCCTTGGGACCTTATTATTTACCCTCCTATCATAGGTCCTGTCTAATAGGTAGGGCGCCGATTTTCCTGTGTTCTTGTACCTGTAAAATTCCTGTGTCCATCTACAACATTCCTACTCACCCTATTATTGTCATGTCTACCCTGTGTATTCGACTGGACATGCCTGTTATTACAAAACCGAAAAACATGTCCCCGTTGACCACAATTCCAACAGACAATATTTGTACTATTTGTGTTACCTACTGTTTCTCTTGTAGGGTATCTCATATTTCTTCTTTCCTCATTATCATACCTATTTCTACCTTGTAACGTCTGTATACCTCCTCTCCTATTCCATCCGAATCTTGTTTGTCCTATTTCCATAGGTTCCTCAACTCTGTCATCTCGATTACTTCCCACTTCTCGTCCTGTTCTTAATCTAAACCTACGTCTCAAATTTTCTTCTTGTACCGCGATATCCACCGCTTGTGATAACCTCTCAGGGTTTTCCTTCATTAATTTAAGTTTCAAACCATCAGACTTTATGCCATCCACAAAGATCCCTACCAACATCCTTTCCACCTCCTCTCCTCGTACATTCTGTCCTAAGAATGCCTCTTCAGCCAGATTAATTAATCTATCGCTAAACAATTGTACCGTCTCTCCGTTATTTTGTTTAGCCTGCCTCAACACCGAAAATGCATGTTGTGGATCCGTTATTTCTGCATATTTCCTTGCTAGGTCTTCCTTGAATTGTTCCCATGTCTCATCTACTCTAGCTTCTAGCTTTCTTCTTATATGATCCGAGACCGGTTCCGTTGCCGTCTGATAAGCCAGTCTCATTTTTTCTTCATCTGTTGCTGAGATCAAATAGGCATATTTTTCTATAGAGGTGACCCATTTCTTATAGTCTCTGGCCTGTCCACTAAACTTTATAATTTCTGTTGCCATGCCTTGTTGTTTAATCACCATATTAAGTCGGCCTACTGCTGTACCCACGCCTGTCAAAACCTGGGCCAAGTTATCCGGTTCCGCCATGCTGAAAAATACTGAAACAAAGCAAGCAACCAATCACACAATTACAATTTCCCAAATCCCAAACAGCACAATTCAGTTGGTTATAATATTGTAAGATATTACATTAATCAGAGGAAGCATCAACAATATCCTGTCTGAGCATAGGAAGAATGAACCCTGTCCTCAATAAAAAACTCAAATTTGTGGCAATCAGAAGGTTCCTTGTAGATATTTGTTTCTTAAACCACAATAATGTCCTGTACTCCACTCTAATTAATAAATTCGGAAGCTCACGGGAGACCTCGAAATACACAACTTTTACTCCGAGTCTATTTCCTTAATTAATCCGTCATCTTCTTTTACCAACTTACGGATTCAGTTCAACCAACCAGAGCCCGCATCAAGTGAAAGTCTCGGAATTCAGGTGGTGGAGTTCAGATATCACTTCTCTTCCCTCAGGTAATTTCGTCCTTCTCGTGGGCTGCCAGAAAATTTTCAACCCCTGGTTGGGTCACATCTCATGGGCTGCCAGACAATCTTCGACCCCCTGGTTGGGTCCCTTCCTTGATCTCAAGTGGGTACTTCATCGTCGTATGGAATGGGTCATAGGAATATAACGAGGCCCAAAAATGGATTAGGGGTGTTTGGGTCATAGGAATGACAAGGCCAAAAAATGGATTAGGTGTGTTTGGGTCATAGGAATGACAAGGCCAAAAAATGGATTAGTATCAATCAGCCAACGGCTAGTGATGAGCTGACCTTGAACGAGTTCTGACTTCCGATAAAATCTTGAAAGTGGCAAGGTTCAGGCAACGGCCAGGTTAGGCCCCTTATAAATGATACGAATCAAATGTTCAGCCACGGCTCCAGGAAACCCTTCTTGTCCTGGCAGTTTTGTCTGGATTCTTTAGTACTTCGCGTGGTAGGCCATTATCTTCATAATTTGTCTTACAGCATGCCGCCAGTGGATAGTTGTTGTTGGCCGGCCTAGATCAACCTCAGATTCTCGGTCCACGGCACCATTTATTACTTCTGTAGTAGTGTCAAATGAAGTAACAAGACTTGATCTGTACTAAAACTTTATACTTTATTCTCAAGATGACAAGCCGTGTCTTCTCAGCTGGACTATCGGATGTTGACTGCCCTTCACAACAACAATACGTCACGATTGAGCATCTCTCTCCGCTTTCACTCATAATGCTCAATCGTGCTGTATCTCTAATTCCCCACTAGATCCTAATTATAACCCAAACTACACATACTGTTACAAATGCTACTAAAAGTTATGTCCCTTGTTTTATATTTTCTTATGTTCAGTCATGTAATTACAAAATTAAATTTTAGTAAGGTACTAGCTGATATCTAATAGATAAAACATGACAGTTGGTTGCACTGGAATGAGAAGAAGACGTGTGGAAAATTTCATCTAAATCGGATGGACCGTTCGCGAACTCATAAAGAACGGACACACATACATACATACACACATCGCCTTTTTTAAATATATATACTAGCTAACCCGGCCCGGCTTCGCCCAGTTCCTAGTGGGGAGCATCTCATTTAATTCATATAAGTAGTCATATAAGTTCTCGTTCCCGTTCCCGACTATCTGTCTGTCTGTCTGATTGTCTGTCTGTCTGTCTGTCTGACCCGGCCCGGCATCGCCCAGCTCCTGGTGTGGGGCATCTAATTTAATTCATATAAGTAGTCATATAAGCTCCCGTTCCCGTTCCTGACTATCTATATGTCTGTCTATCTGTCTGTCTGTCTGTCTGTCTGTCTGACCCGGCCCGGCTTCGCCCAGCTCCTGATGGGGAGCATCTCATTTAATTCATATAAGTAGTCATATAAGTTCCCGTTCCCGACTATCTGTCTGTCTGTCTGCCTGTCTGCCTGTCTGCCTGTCTGCCTGTCTGTCTGTCTGTCTGTCTGTCTGTCTGTCTGTCTGTCCCTCCCTCTCTGTCTGTCTGTCTGTTTGCCTGTCTGTCTAATCATTTATTGGTTGCAGTTAGAACAACCTTAGATAAACGAAGACCAACTTACAAAAAGCATTAGAAAGAGCACTTGAAAGAACTTTACATCTTCCCCCAACAATTAACTAGGGTTAAATGGAGCGGCGGCAGCAGCAGCAGCAGAATAAGAAAAAGGAGGAGTAGGAGGAGGGAGGAGGAAGAGGGAGGTGGAGAAGGGAGGAGGAGGGAGGAAGAGATAGGCGGAGAGAGGAGGAGGAGGGAAGAGGAGGGAGGAATAGGAGGGAGGAGGAGGGATTAGGAGGAGGAGGGAGGAGTAGGAGGGAGGAGGAGGGAGGAGGATGGAGGAGGAGGAAGAGGGAGGAGGAGGAAGGAGGAGGAGGGAGGAGGAGGAGGTGGAGGGAGGAGGAGGAGGGAGGAGGAGGGAGGAGGAGGAGGGAGGAGGAGGAGGGGAGGAGGAGCGGGAGGAGAAGGAGGGAGGAGGAGGAAGAGGGAGGAGGATGGAGGAGGGGGATGAGGAGGGAGGAGGAAGAGGGTGAGAGAAGGAGAGGGAGAAGGAGAACGCAGGAAGAGGGGGAGGAGGAGTATTTCACACTAAAAAAATATGACAGTTGGCAGCAAGGCAAAGAGAGGAAGACTTGTAGAAAATTTCATCTCAATCGGATGGACTGTTCGCGAACGCATTAAGGACATACACAACCACACACATACAGTCTCTTTTATATATAAGATATATATTGTTTTTGGGGGAATATATTCTGACATAGTAAATAACGAATATATAATTCTCCGATGTAGACACCACTGCATTCAACGCATGTCCTCCAGAACCTATAACATGCTTAGGTTCATGTGGGAAACAATTATTTTGGTCGCGTGTGTAACCACTCTGGTGTCGCTCCTCCGTGTGCTTAACCCAATCTGTCATTGAAGTCACTCCGTTTTAAAAATTCCTACTCCACTCGTATAATTGCTGGACTGACCGACATGCATCACCATACTGGTCCTTCATTTGTCGATACATGTCTACACGTTTCATCCCTTCGCTAATTTAAAATAAAAAACAAACATACAAACTGTTGATGCAGGGCAAATGTGGGCGGCCATGTGTTTAACTGTCATTATGACATCAGCGGGTTTGTCAGCACAGTGATGGCATGTGCTTAACAGTCTTGGAATCTGTTATAACTATATTAATAGTTTACAAGGCAACACGGTTATTGAGATTTCTATTACATTTTGAAAGTTTTCATCAGAAGCCCACTAGTATAAGACTGGAGGGGAGTGGCGCAGCGACTGCCCATATGTGATTTAAGAGAATTATATCAAGAACACAATGAGTGTAAGAGTAGTGAAGATATCGTGAAAAACGTTATCTTACAAGGAAAAGTCGTTACTTGCATCAGAACAAGACAATCCACACTCTTTCGGCACATCACGAGAATTGAAATCTGGATTAAATCGTGAGAGCGGGTAATTTGGCAGAAAGGTTTCAGCAGAACGAGAGAAAAGATGCTGGACATTTTGATTTCGTGACATGGAAGCGCTTTAACATAAGTATTCGGCAGAACTAGAAACGTTCATGGAGAGACAAGATCACCAAGGCCACAGGCATGCTTTATCATAAGAAGAAAACGGGCAAGAAATGAACACTGTGAAATTATGGTTGAATCTTCTCAGGAGACAATCAGTCAAGTTATTGGTGTTACAGATCTTGTCTTCTCTTCTTCTTCTTCTTCTTCTTCTTCTTCTTCTTCTTCTTCTTCTTCTTCTTCTTCTTCTTCTTCTTCTTCTTCTTCTTCTTCTTCTTCTTCTTCTTCTTCTTCTTCTTCTTCTTCTTCTTCTTCTTCTTCTTTCTTCTTTCTTCTTCTTCTTCTTCTTCTTCTTCTTCTTCTTCTTCTTCTTCTTCTTCTTCTTCTTCTTCTTCTTCTTCTTCTTCTTCTTCTTCTTCTTCTTCTTCTTCTTCTTCTTCTTCTTCTTCTTCTTCTTCTTCTTCTTCTTCTTCTTCTTCTTCTTCTTCTTCTTCTTCTTCTTCTTCTTCTTCTTCTTCTTCTTCTTCTTCTTCTTCTTCTTCTTCTTCTTCTTCTTCTTCTTCTTCTTCTTCTTCTTCTTCTTCTTCTTCTTCTTCTTCTTCTTCTTCTTCTTCTTCTTCTTT
Organism: Cepaea hortensis; assembly: GCA_963921405.1. Taxonomy (NCBI): domain Eukaryota; kingdom Metazoa; phylum Mollusca; class Gastropoda; order Stylommatophora; family Helicidae; genus Cepaea; species Cepaea hortensis. The sequence continues at coordinate 89,438,546 of OY992888.1, forward strand.
AAACGTCTAGATCAGTGGTTCTCAAAATTTTTTGGCCCATGCCCCCCTTCACCATATGTTTAGGACGTCATTCTCCCACCCCTCACCATATTTGTAGAACGTCATTTCCCCTCCCCCTTTTCGTATTTCCTCCCTAAAAATTGCCCCCTGCCCCTAAACAGAATACGTAATACCTGAAGCTAAATTTAATAGCAGATACTAAAACAAGTCTAGACATCTACATAAAACGTGATTTGCGGATTTACTTATGTTATAAAATGAATTTCAGAAGGGTGATACGTATAGAACCGTAAAGTATGAATCGAAGAAACAATATCAAGTAATCGGTTCTTGTATTAACGCAATCTAGAAATAATCTTATTTCCCCCCTGGAAACCCTAAAATTCCCCCGGGGGGGGGGGGGGGAATTCCCCATCGGTTGAGAACCACTGGTCTAGATAGATGAATGTTGCGAGACTGCAATCATTTTAAGACTCGGTTTGCTTGAACTGAATCGAGTATATACCAAAGTAATTAGTCCAATTATAGATATGTTGGAAACTCCTGCATCACCTGATTATATAGCGTTTGACTAATTCCAGTTACATTGATCAGTATCTGCTATCGTCAGAATTTTACAATAGCTTTTGTGTTCACCTGTTTTTTATGACAGATGCGGTGTCTGAAAATGTGAAATGAACGCAATCGTCACTTACTCGTTGATTCTATAATAGCCTGATAGGGCATTTCGTCTCCCCTCGCTAAACTGGAACAGTTCACCACTGAACAATTTTTGATGTCGGTTTCTCCCAGAGGGTGGTAACATTTCCCATTCCAGTCACACCCTGAATAAAGGGAATACTGTTTCGTATCAATTCGTTTAGTTTCATAAATATGTGTTATTGCAGTCAGTGTGTTTGTATGTATATATATATATATATATATATATATATATATATATATATATATATATATATATATATATATATATATATATATATATATGCCATGAGATGGATATGAGAAACACTGCAATTGTGTCAATCGTAGAAACTAGAGAGATGTCATTGACACACTGTTCAAAAATTCAAGCGAACACCGGCAACATTAGTGGGCGAAGCTAATGGGTCACGTGATTGCGCCCGGGCAAAGACCGGAAAAGAAGATAGCTGGGTGTCAGAATTTTGCATTCAGCAATTACTCAGGCTCGTGTTCTTTGACAAGTGCGATACAAAACACGGTCACAGAATGACTTGAAGTGACACGATACAATTACAATTCCAAACACTTTATCCACGCTGCTCACTCATCACAACCATTACATGCATCGCGCATTTACAATCGCAATGTCATAACATAATCAATAGATCTACAAATGCCATACAACTTACAATCCTACAACCCAGGCGCACGGTCTCCTAATACTCACACAGGCTTTCTATCTATTCGCGTTCAAACACACAATTCGCACTAGCTCCATTCAAACCGTCTGTCCTGTGCAACAGTCCCAAGCCGTCTGTAGATAACTCGCCGTGAGTTCCCGCTAAGCGGGGTTGTGTCCCGGCGTTGACTTCATGTCCCACGCCTGCACTAACTGACCATCGCTGGCACAGCATGGTTAGTGTCGTTCACAGTTGGGCCGTACTTGCCAGGCTCCGTCGAAGACGATGCGGCAGAAATGGCGGGGAGATTATTACACTGGGACGTGAAGAGAGACGGTTGATTGAGGAGTTGTGGAAAGTGTTTACAGTTATAGAAAGTATTCAAAAGGAATGGGAAACATCTAAGACGCAGTTAAAAGTAATGATTGTTTCTATTGTGAACAATGGCAATGATGGAGAAACACACCGAAGCTGTCGCTTAATGAACGCAAACGCCAGCCATTGATGGCGTGACAGCTGGCCCTGTTGTGAGAACACGTCAACGAGAATTGCGTGGAAGATACACGCCGTGACCAGAACGTGTGGTTACCAGCTATGTGTAAGTAGTATTTGAACTGTTAAACAATTTAATAGATAGACTATATCATCGTCAGACAGATCAGATGTAGCAACGATGGTTGTTGTGGCATAACGCTAACCACCATTATTCATTTACCAAAACATGCCGCAAGAAGAGGAAACAACATTAAAAGAAATTGACTTCACAACCGCAAACGGAGACTATGACTTAAAACTTAACATCGAAACTGGAACTGCATAAGTGACAGATGACGTGGATTCTTAGAAAGATTTCATCAGACAAAGCTCGGAAGACCATTGGACGAAATAGACATGTGACCCGCTTTCGCGCTAACGCCGGATTTGCATATGTTAATATTTCATCAGATCTGGTAAGCCCGCACTTTTTCCTGCAACCAGCCTTATGAATAGATGTGAGAAGCTGGTGTGACCAAGTTTTCAAACATGGAATTGCGGGGTGTCTAGATCTGAGGTAAGCTTGTGATTCCCGAGATTAGACTAAGAACCCGATGTATCAGGTATCAAGTAATGGTAACCCGTGTTTGTAATGTCAATTGAAATGTATTATTGTTAATTAAAACCTCTGAAATGTAAAAATGCTCGACTGTAGATTATAACGACGCAGAGCCGTTCCCGGGCAAAATGACTCTCCAATACTCTCTTGGATGAAACTGCAATCTCTGATATTCTTAGAGATAATTATTAACTTTAAGAAGTGCATTATACTACTACATTATATTCTAAACAACTGTGAGAAGTGATGATTCGAAAGCAATCTTGTGCATTTTGTCAGAAACATTGTTAAAGATGCTATCACTACCTACAGCTGAAATGACAGTTCGTGTACTAGAACAAGTGCCTTGTTCTAAAAACAGACTTATCTATGCCTATTTACAATCTAGAAAGCTGAAAGAGAAATCAATCTTTCCTTTCTCCTTCATCTATTGAATCAATAGGGGAGGCCTTCAGTGGAGCTATACGGGCAGACCTGAAGTGGATCCATCAGTCAATGGACCCTGGCTTACCTAATCTTCCAGTCACCAGGTTACCTTTCTAATGGGTATACACCACACCCAATTTCAGGAAACTGATATGTAATTGTTGAATTACCATCACACTTAACATGTGCAACATCAAAATGTTTAATATGTTTTCACACTTGTTGATCTCTCATGTATTGATGCTTGTTTATTGATGGTCTCTGTGTAACTGGTCCAATATGCAACTTTTCTAATGTATCTTGTGTAATCACAATAGAGATGTATGTACTGACCAGAAGGCTCAGGCCCAGTCAATAAATGATTAACATGAATTGACCTTCTGTTAATTTATCAGTTCAAACCTATCTGTGAGTCAACAACTTCTTTGTACATCATGTTGTCAGAATCTAATGTGATTGATTATGTGTTTGATTGTTTAACAATAAATCCACTCATAATGACTTACTAAAATGGGGGAGAGAAGACTCTAGATCTATCAACTGCTCAATATCCATGTTTTCTTCATCTAAATCAGGCTGAGAAAATTCTCCAGACTTTCCTCAGATTTGATAACCAATAAAAGGGGGCTCCAGAGCTACAGAATCCTTGGAGAAGGGGCAGAATCCCAGTTAGTAATCATTATTCTCACCAGGGCCATAATCTATATCTCCTAGACATACTTAATAGAACGAGGCCTGCAGATAACTCAAGGTTCATATTCTGGGGTTATTGAAGATAGAAGAGGATGGGGCTCTACTTCTTTTGTTAGAGATGGGGCATGCACTACAGTGATCTCCCACTCCCTTCAAAAATATATGACAAATTGTCGGCTACGTCCTGGATGGTTCCCATATATTAACCTTTAAACAATTACATAAAACATTAACACAATTATCTTTAGATTTTGAACATTGTCATTTTCTTATATTGATTGACAGCCACATGATATGAATGACATTAACAGATAAATAAGAGTATGTGACTGATCAGTCCTCCTGAAGAAGGGGGCCATGTTCAAATAGGCTTATACTTCAGAAAGAGGTGCTCCAGGAGAAATATATAGTGTGTATCTACTCTACCAACACTACTTCTCTTCCAGAGAAGGTGTTCTTTTCCTGTGGAGTCTGAACTTAACAGCATTTCATCAACTACCGGGAAATCTTATCCGTTGGGAAAACTCTGTCTACTTTCAGATTCTTTTCTTTACTAGGAATTAAATCTGGGTACTTCAGTGCCTGCTGCCTTTGGCTTTTCCAGCATTGACAGACAGACATAACATAGGGTGTTTTTAATATTGCACATGCTCTGTTGTATATTTGCACATCAGGGACTGACAAGCTTACGCGGATCAGACTAACTGCAATTATATTTTTTAGGCAGAACAAAGCAATAAATTATAGACATGGCGGAAACTGCAAAGTTTAGAGCCCAAATAACAGAAACAGGTAGGGAATGCGGGTTAGATGGCCTTGAGCTAGCTAACTATGTTTCAGATGCATTCGACAAAAGAGAAAGACTGCAAGCGGAATTGGCTCTCAAGGAAAAACAGCTTCAGGCTGAATTGGCTGTGAGGGAAAAACAGTTTCAAGCAGAATTGGAGGAGAAAGAGAAACGATTTCAAGCAGAATTGGAGGAGAAAGAAAAACAGCTTCAGGCAGAATTGGAGGAGAAAGAGAAACGACTACATGCTGAAATGGAAGATAAGGAGAGAGAGCGTCAACACCAACTGGAGTTGAGGAGAATGGAGATTGAAGTGGAGATCCGGAGAATAGAGAAAGGGAGTGGTCCTACACCCTCAACCTCATCAGGATCGCCAGTGACAGAACCACCTCCTCACGTCTCTCAACTTAATTCAGGAGCTATGTCATTTCCTCTGGAACCCTTTAATGAACAGACCGACCACATCGAAGGATTTTTATCACGCTTCGAGGCAATGGCTGTCAGCTGTGGGGTTGAAGAAAGTAGATGGGCGACGAAGTTAGCGCAGGCCTTAAGATCCACGGCGTATGATGTGTTCACGCGCCTCACTAGAGAGGAACAACAGAACTACACAACACTTAAGACGGCACTCTTGAGCCGCTTCGAAGTGGACGCCGAATCTTATAAACTCAGGTTCAAAGCCGCAAGGAAGAAACCGGCTGAGAGTTACGCGCAACTAGTCGAAAGACTGAAGTCATACATACAAAGATGCACTTGCTTGGGAGGATTTGAGGAAAGTTTTGAAGGACTCCGTGAAATGATCATCATTGATCAGATCAATGGGAAAATGCAGAACGAAATGAAGGCATTCTTAACCCAAAACGGGGCTGACCGCCTGGAAACTATAATCATCCTGGCAGAGAGATTTGAGAAATCTCAGAAGGAGATGGGAGGAAAGGGACGTTCGAACAACACCCCCTCTCAAAACAAAACTCCACAGCCAAAAGAGGGTGAAAACACTGAAGCCACCAGGAAAAAGGGGAAATCCCAGAAAAACACTCAAAACTCAGTCCAAACAGCGCCGAAGGAGGACAAACCATTCTGTACCCATTGCAAAATTAGAGGTCACACATTTCAGAATTGCAGGAAGAAGCCACCTCCACACACAGCGGCATGTTTGGCCAACCGAAAAGAGAAAAAAGTGAGCACTGGTGAAACGTCCAAACAGACACCTCATCAAGACACATCATCTCGTATTCCGGTTGTAGAATCCATCTTGCTAAATGGATTCAAAACGACCTGTTTATATGATACTGGATTATCGTATGACTGTGTTGTTTCATCATCCTTAGTTCACCCTGAACAGGTGACAGAGGAAATAGTGGAATTACAGGGACCACTGAAGAGTTCAACAAATATGTCTCTTCCAGTAAAAGTGAACATAGCCTCGCGGTATGTCACTGGGACAATCAAGGCGGCAGTCTTGGACGATCCGATATATCCTGTAATCCTCGGCTGTAGATTTATCGTTCTAGGAGAACCTGTTCAATCTGTGGCGATGGCGACCATGACCACTCGATCCCAGGCAACAAAAACTCCAGAAACAACTACGCCAATCCCTCGAACGGAGGAACTGAAGAGGGCACAAGAGGCCGACAGCACCTTGGAACCCTGCTTCAGAAAACTGCCAAAATCACATTTACCTCTATGTAAAGGTGATCTGTTCATGAAGTCAGCACTTCTTTACAGAAAAGCAGGACGAGCTGGACAAGAGTTTAATCAACTTGTTGTACCAACTCAATACAGGACTCAGATCTTAGAGATGGGTCATAGTCTACCATTCAGTGGGCACATGGGTATCAACGCTACTACACAGCGGATTACCACTCACTACTTTTGGCCAGGGATGAATTAAGACATAACAACGGTTTGTAAAATCATGCCCACAGTGTCAGAAAGTATCACCAAAACACCGGACACCACCGGCAATGTTGGGTGAATCGCCAATCACTGGAATTCCATTTGAGAAAGAGGCTGTAGACATCATCGGACCTCTCTCAGCAACGAAGAGGCGAAACCGATTCATATTAACGCTTGTGGACACAACAACCATGTGGGCCGAAGCAGTTCCTATGCCCAGCTGTGACTCCAAACACGTCGCTGATGTATTATTAGGAATATTCACACGTCTAGGATTCCCACAAAGGATCTTGACGGACAAAGGTTCACAGTTTCGTGGTAAGCTCATGGAGGAGACCTTCAGACTTTTTCATGCACGCCATATCTTCAGTTCACCATATCACCCTCAGTCAAATGGACTTGTGGAAAGGTGGAACGGGACATTGATTAGTATCCTGCGCAAAATTGCCCAGGAGAAGACAGAGGATTGGGACTTGTATTTACCCGCAGCTTTATTCGCTTACAGGGAAGTACCCCATCACTCAACAGGTTTTGCTCCAGCCACACTGTTGTTTGGACGACCTATCAAGGGACCACTGGAGGCGATACTTCGAACGTGGACTGATAATACTACAGATGATACAGTCGTGACTGCATCTACATATGTTGCCGAGTTGAAAAATCGTTTACAACACAGTTGGAAACAAGCGAATGTCAATCTACGTCAAGCCAGACGAAGAATTGCTCGTAACTTCAACCGCAAGGCAAAGGATAGAGAGTTAGAGGTAGGAGAGAAGGTGATGTTGCTGCTTCCAACCAGTCAGAATAAGCTGCAAATCGGATGGAGAGGACCTTATGTAGTGACGGAGAAGATCTCACGTACCAACTACAGAATTTCAGTCAAAGGCAAGATGAAAGTATTTCACATAAACCTCTTGAAGAAGTTTCATGAAAGACCCTCAACCACCAAACCTGCACATCTGATGGCCATGAGTGTGGCTACTGAAGTCGAAGAAGGATCAACAATGGGAGTCGAGTGCCAACTGCAAGCCTAAGAGACCTTTAAGGATGTGGAAATCATTCCCAACTTAACAAAGGATCAGCAAAAGCAGATTAGGGAACTTATGGCAAAATATGCAGAAGTACTTACTGATAAGCCAGGAAGAACTGATTTGGAGGAATTTGACATGAAGTTAAATGACACAGTGCCTGTGCGAGTCAAGACTTACCCAGTTCCTTATGCAAAGCAAAAGACTTTAGAGGAAGAAATACAACAGCTGCTCACCGCAGGAATAATCTCACCATCTGAATCACCTTACAGTGCTAGCGTCGTCTTATTGAGAAAGCCAAGTGGAGAACATAGATTGTGCATCGATTATCGACAGCTCAATGCTATTACTGAATTCCAATCAGAACCTCTGCCTGATCAGAATAAACTCTTCACAGCACTCAACCGAGCTAAGTACTTTACTAGGATTGATCTCAGTAAGGGATATTACCAGATTCCTGTAAAACCGGAAGTTAGACCATGGTTAGCTTTCAGCACGCATGGAGGACACTATGAGTTCAACGTTCTTCCATTCGGATTAAGTAATGCTCCAAGCGTCTTTACACGTATGATGAGAAAATTACTTGACCCACTACAGCATCCAGACATCAGTCACTTCATGAATGACATCCTGATCGCCACTGAAACATTTGAAGAGCATGTAGAAACCCTGCATCTTTTGTTCAGGCGCCTCAGAGAAACTGGATTGACGGCTAGACCAAAGAAGTGTCAGATAGGATTCCAAGAATTGGACTTTCTTGTACACATATTATACTAGGCGATTCCTTAATGAAAGGTTTATACAGCGACAGGATGGCCACATCAGACAAAGACATTGTTTCAATAATCTCACTGCCTGGGGCTGGTGTAGACCGGCTAACAGACAAGATTAGCAGGTTGGCTGTAAATCATAGCGTCAGAAGGGCAAGCGTACATATTGGCATCACCGACACCATGAACAACCAACAAATCACAGGGTCTCAACTGCTGGCACTCTTGAACGGATTACGTCACACTTTTCCTAACTCATCCATTTTTTTCTCCTCCATCATATCACCGAGTTATGGACACCAGTGCCGTCTAGCTGACATAAATAACAACATGTTGCAGAAGTTCTGTTCTCAAAACAAGATACAATTCATCAACAATACAGCATCATTCACTTCACAGGCTGGTGCACCAAAAAAGAGTCTTTACAAGGATCAAATACATTTATCTACATTGGGCACCAGTTTTCTCGCCAAGAATTTAAAATATCCAGAACGGACATACCATACATCCAATACGGGATCGCGCCGGACACTTTTAGCTACTCCTGAAACTCAAGCCAGACGACATACTCCCGTCACATCAAGTACCAATAGGACAGAAGTGTGCAGACCACTCATAACCACAGCACCTGAAATCCAAGCCAGACGGGACACTACCACAACACCAAATCCGTTAAATACGTCGTCTTTCACACAGGAGGGTAATAATTACGAAGATATGATTCCTATTCTCCCCAGAAAGGATCCGACTCTCAGCAACAACGACGTGCCAGCACAACCTCCTGTTAGCCACCAACCAGAGGCTCTAGTTGGTAGTCATTACATACCCATGAGACATCATCAGTACCCATTTAATTGTAATCCAGAATGGTTGCACCTCACACGGTATAGCCCAGCTACACTTCGTCAAGCACTTATAATGTCGCTATACCAACAACCAACACAACCTGGTATTTACTAGCAACTTAGGACAAAGCTACACCGGATCTCGGTACAAGAAAGAGCCTCTCCTTAAACGTTTATCTGCATATTTGGTTATAACTTGATCTAGTAACGTATTAGGTTATAAGTTATTACAAACATTGACTGGTTTTGACTTTATATTAATTGATAGTACTTAGCTGTATAGCTTTTATAATAATTCTAATTGTGTTTTCACGGTGAGTGAGGGGGTCTTCACTGCTCTTCCTTACGGATCTGTGTACGTATTTTTATATATTTACAGAGATTTTACTGTTTCTCTGTACTTTAGAGTGTGTTTTTGTAATAAGGGACGTAAGTTGTATTCACTTTGTGTGTGTGTGTTTTGCTTTTAAACTTGTGATTACGCATTGTTGAAATGTCTAATAAGTACGAACACTGGCTCAGGAATAATGGGCTCAGAATCGGGCATGTAAACATATGCCATCTATTAGGGAAGCTGCCCGAACTATCACTTATACTTAATCAAAATTTTCACATGTTTGGCGTTAGTGAAAGTCGATTAAATGGCAACATCTCAGATGATGACATCGCTATCAGAGGTTTTAAAACCATTAGAAGAGATCCCTATCAGAAACAAGAGACGGGTATTGCAGTTTATATTTCCAACTCGCTTAACGCCCACCGCAGGCTAGACTTTGAAACCTGTGAGATTGAGTGTGTATGGATAGAGGTTAAACTTTAAAATTGCATACCGCTAGTAGTTGGCTATCTTTATCGAAACCCCAGTGCAGGACATATCTGGTACGAAAAATTCACCACTATGATGGATGTAGTCTTTAGTAATGCTAGGGAAATAATATTGCTAGGTGACTTCAACATAGACGCTAACAAATCAAACAAAACATGGGAAAACATAATAGAGTCATATAATTTCCAACAGTTAGTCAAACAAGCCACTAGAATCACTAAATCATCTGCAACACTTATAGATCATATTTATACTACGTGTGCTGATAACATCACAGAATGTAGTGTACCTATCAATGCAATGAGCGATCACTATCCAGTATGTTGCACGTGGTCGAAAAGGGGCACCAAAACTCCCAAACACAAACATATAAGCATAACATATAGAAATTACAAAAATTTCAATCGAGACGTCTTCTTACAAGATTTGGTCAACTCATCTCTAGATTATGTTTACCAGCTTCCTGACCCAGACTATGCTCTGGACCACTGGCTAAAGACATTTCTAAGTATATTTGATAAACATGTTCCATTTAAGGGAGTTCGTGTTAAACATCACACAAAGCCCCCGTGAATCACACAGGAGGTAATTGAACTTATGAGAGATCGCGACATGGCTCACAAAAATAGAGATCTAACTATGTACCGTAGTCTGAGAAACAAAGTTCAATATGTTATTCGGAAGGGAAAGAAAAACTATTTTAAGAACATAGTAATAGATAAAACCAACACTAAAGATATATGGAAAGCAATTAATACCTTGACAAACAAACACAAATCATCACAATCATTACCATCAAATCAGGTTACATGTGATCAATTCAGTCGATACTTTCAGTCCGACATAAACCAACTGAAGGCTGCAATACCAGATGCGCCTCATGACATATCTTTATTATCATCATTCTGTGAGAACAAATGCTATGGACACATTTCCTACAACATACCGCTAATGACGACAACTGAAGTATTTACACATCTCCGTAATCTAAAAAACAATAACTCATCAGGACTAGATGGAATTAGTAGTCGGATCCTTCGCCATGCTGCACCGGCGATCTGCGAGTCACTAACTTTTATATATAATCAATGTCTAACCAGAGGTCACTTCCCATCAGCCTTTAAAATCGCTAAAGTGTATCCTCATTTAAAAGCTGGTCCTCTAGACGATCGTCTCATGAGTAATTATAGACCAATTTCCATATTATCCTCATTATCCAAACCGCTAGAAAAGCACATCCACAAAACAACACTAGATCACTTAGTTCGCCATAAACTGATAGTTGACAGTCAGTCAGGATTTCGGCCAAAATATTCTTGTCATACGGCACTAACAAACATGATAGAAAACTGGCATCAAAATATTAACAACAATACTCTATGTGGGGCGGTGTTTATAGACTTTAGGAAAGTATTCGATATGATAGATCATACTATTCTAATTAAAAAACTAGAAACAATGAAAGTAAGTTTTAATATAGTGACATTAATAAAATCATTCTTATTAGACAGAAAGCAAGTAGTATCACACAATAAAGTTTTATCTCAAGCCATTACCATTAATATTGGAGTACCTCAGGGGTCTATTCTTGGCCCTCTATTATTTGCCATTTATATAAATGATCTTCCATTAAATCTGTCGTCGTCCTGCGATCTATTTGCTGATGACTGCACAGTATATACAAACGCTGTTGATCGTAATGTGCTAGAATTATCCTTGCAACAGGAAATTAATAGTGTAGTTAACTGGAGTCATGCAAACCGCATGCAAATTAAGATTACTAAAACAAAGTCTATGTTAATAGGAACCAGGCAAAGACTTCACACTCTAAACTCGCAGAGAACTCTTCAGCTGCACATTGGCAGCACGCCTGTAGAAAGTGTCACCGAGCACAAGACACTGGGTGTTATCATAGATCAAAATCTAACTTTTAACTCACATGTTCATGCTCTAGTGAAACAAATAGCCAAAAAAGTATACCAACTTGCCAAAATTAAAAATTTCCTTGACGAAAACACAAGAAAGATATTCTATACTTCTCATATACAAACACATATTGATTACTGCTCAACAGTCTGGGATGGATGCTCCAAATCAATAACAAAACGCCTATATTCACTCAAGAAAAGGACAGTGCGTTTAATTAATGGTGAAAAGCATACCGACAATTCTAACCTATATAAACGTCTCCGGTTACTGCCACTCCACAAGCGCCTGCTTTTTAATAAAACGAAACTAATTCACAAAATCCTATTTCAAAATGCTCCAAGCTACCTTTGGCCATTGTTTAAATATAACGCTAGACATAGCGAACGACTAAATATACTTCATGTCCCTAAACCTAGGATAGACTTATATAAAACAAGCTTAGCATACTCTGCCGCTCAGTTGTGGAACAATCTTCCACAAGAAATCAAAGACACCACCAATCATGATACATACATTCGCAACCTGTTTGAACACTACCTTAGTACAGACTACATGCCCCCATAACAAACAACACAAAAAAGACAATAATGGTAACTTATCTCAAACGACAACTAGCCAAAAAACATTCCCTTATGTATGGCACGTTACACCCTCCTTAGGTATTTATAATGCCCATGTTAAACACTGCTTCAGTGAGTCATTTGTTATTGATTATTTTTCATGCGTTTTAATGTTCTTTTGTTGTCAAAAGTTGCTTCATAAGTGATGTTGAATGAAAGAATGTATGAGAGGAAATAGAGAAGAAGGGCAGAATGTCAGACGGGCCTGCGTGCTCAATTCTTAACCCTTTGAAAATAAAGACTTATTATTATTATTATTATTATTATTATTATTATTATTATTATTATAACTCCACAAGAGGGAAATGTGGACTAACTCCAGAGAGCACCTCGTCCAAAAACAAAGAAGGATGTAAGATCATTTGTATCCTTATGTGGATTCTATCAAAAATACATCAAGGACTTCAATACTCTGTCAGCACCTTTAATGGATCTTACCAAAAAGGGGAAACCAGAGAAAGTCACTTGGTCAGCTGACTGTGAGAGAGCTTTCACAGCACTAAAGCAGGCATTAACTGCTCATCCAGTCTTACATCTACCAGACCTCGACCAACCATTCGTGCTGCGCACCGATGCCAGTAACATAGGAATTGGGGCAACGCTGTTGCAGAGAAAGGGAGATGTACCATCAGAGCTATTCCCTGTAGCCTATGCTAGCAGGAAATTGAATGCAGCAGAGAGAAATTACAGTACTATCGAGAGAGAATGTCTTGCGCTCGTAAGGAGTGTACAGAAATTTCAAGCATACCTATATGGCAAACATTTCACAGTGCAATGTGGCCATCAACAACTCATGTTTCTCGCAGCCTCTAAGACTCTGAATGCCCGACTTATGAGGTGGTCGCTGCTTCTTCAACCTTACTCGTTCCAGGTTGAGTATGTTCCTGGGAAAATGAATGTGGGAGCGGACTTCCTGAGTCGACACCCAGTGCCTGATGAACCAGGTCAATCAGATGCAGAAGAGAATACAAGGGAGGAAAAATGGGAACAGCTTGATAACTGAAAATGTTGGAAACATAGTTCCATACCATAGAACAATCTGGAGTGGGGCCATGTGGCATAACGCTAACCACCATTATTCATTTACCAAAACATGCCACAAGAAGAGGAAACAACATTAAAAAAATTGACTTCACAACCGCAAACGGAGACTAGGACTTAAAACTTAACATCGAAACTGGAACTGCATAAGTGACAGATGACGTGGATTCTTAGGAAGATTTCATCAGACAAAGCTCGGAAGACCATTGGACGAAATAGACATGTGACCCGCTTTCGCGCCAACGCCGGATTTGCATATATTAATATTTCATCAGATCTGGTAAGCCCGAACTTTTTCCTGCAACCAGCCTTATGAATAGATGTGAGAAGCTGGTGTGACCAAATTTTCAAACATGGAATTGCGGGGTGTCTAGATCTGAGGTAAGCTTGTGATTCCCGAGATTAGACTAAGAACCCGATGTATCAGGTATCAAGTAATGGTAACCCGTGTTTGTAATGTCAATTGAAATGTATTATTATTAATTAAAACCTCTGAAATGTAAAAATGCTCGACTGTAGATTCTAACGACGCAGAGCCGTTCCCGGGCAAAATGACTCTCCAATACTCTCTTCGATGGAACTGCAATCTCTGATATTCTTAGAGATAATTATTAACTTTAAGAAGTGCATTATACTACTACATTCTATTCTAAACAACTGTGAGAAGTGATGATTCGAAAGCAATCTTGTGCATTTTGTCAGAAACATTGTTAAAGATGCTATCACTACCTACAGCTGAAATGACAGTTCGTGTACTAGAACAAGTGCCATGTTCTAAAAACAGACTTATCTATGCCTATTTACAATCTAGAAAGCTGAAAGAGAAATCAATCTTTCCTTTCTCCTTCATCTATTGAATCAATAGGGTTTGACGGAATAAATATTTATATTTATGTCAAATTTTAATTAGATAAGAGCACTTATGAACTGCATTGCATCAGAAGAGTTGTGCTTCGTGGAACTCCATCACACGAAGTGAACTTAACTCATTACTCAACATAACTTAAAACACAACACCACTCAACACCACTCATCACCATACAACCCAACACTCAACATCACAACAGCAGATAATGGGAGAGAGTTATTAGACACAAGAAGAAGAAGAAGAAGTTAATTGGGAAAACACAGAGAATTATTTATACACGCGATAAACACCATTGAGTGAAAGAAATGTTATAAATGTATGTCATTTATTTACATGCATCTTGACACCTTCTCACTCTTGTCACTGTCTTACTGTACACGTTCACTGACCCCAGGTCAAATGAGAACCCACATACAGCAGGAACCAGTTGATACAAGGCGTACACAGTGTGATAAACTCTGACCACCCCAAATTAACCCAACACTAGATTAGAGAAAAAGGAGGGGAGGGGAACTAGTTCCTACTTCAGGAATTTAGATTTCTTCCGACCTACTTCTAGAATATTGTATTGGTAGGAATGTATATATTTATGTGAATATTCATCAGTGATCTTGGTGGCTACATACCAACAACCACCCAACACATCAGCAAACTAACCACCTAAATCAGACATGAAAGAGGGAAGCCGAGAGAAAGAGATGAACCACAAGTGAGATGGAAGATGACTTGGCCATGAGCAGAGTATGGAGAGGCCTTCAGAGGAGCTATACGGGCAGACCTGAAGAGGATCCATCAGTCAATGGACCCTGGCTTACCTAATCTTCCAGTCACCAGGTTACCTTTCTAATGGGTATACACCACACCCAATTTCAGGAAACTAATATTTAATTGTTGAATTACCATCACACTTAACATGTGCAACATCAAAATGTTTAATATGTTTTCACACTTGTTGACCTCTCATGTATTGATGCTTGTTTATTGATGGTCTCTGTGTAACTGGTCCAATATACAACTTTTCTAATGTATCTTGTGTAATCACAATAGAGATGTATGTACTGACCAGAAGGCTCAGGCCCAGTCAATAAATGATTAACATGAATTGACCTTCTGTTAATTTATCAGTTCAAACCTATCTGTGAGTCAACAACTTCTTTGTACATCATGTTGTCATAATCTAATGTGATTGATTATGTGTTTGATTGTTTAACAATAAATCCACTCATAATGACTTATTAAAATGGGGAAGAGAAGACTCTAGATCTATCAACTGCTCAATATCCATGTTTTCTTCATCTAAATCAGGCTGAGAAAATTCTCCAGACTTTCCTCAGATTTGATAACCAATAAAAGGGGGCTCCAGAGCTACAGAATCCTTGGAGAAGGGGCAGAATCCCAGTTAGTAATCATTATTCTCACCAAGGCCATAATCTATATCTCCTAGACATACTTAATAGAACGAGGCCTGCAGATAACTCAAGGTTCATATTCTGGGGTTATTGAAGATAGAAGAGGATGGGGCTCTACTTCTTTTGTTAGAGATGGGGCATGCACTACAGTGATCTCCCACTCCCTTCAAAAATATATGACAGTTGTATGACGATTAGATTAGCAAGGCATTGCATATTTGTGGCAGGCGGTGTGCTGATCACCCTTTAATACAACATCCGTTCCATTCCAGCCATGGATAGCCGTCTAAAGTTGGACACAGATGAGTTGATATTTAGACATTCATGTAGTGTTGATCGTGTATTAGTTTAATCGATTTTTGTTTGTTTGTTCTGTGCTGACGAAGGCTTTGGCCGCAACGTTCATTGTTTTTTGTAGTTGTCTTTGGTAAAGCTCTCAACCTTCTTCTCGTTTTTCAGTGATTCACTCATTGATCATACGTAGAACGCGAAATGATAAGAGCCGGCGACGTATGACAGCTCTGTGTGATACTGTTCAACAATAAAGGTTATTGTATCGTCTAAGGACGCGACGGACTTTTCTGCTGTGTGCATACTAGATCTGAGAGTGATAAAGTGTTTTGTACGAGCCAATTATAAATATTAAACCTAGACAAATACCAAAATGTCGGACAATGAGCATTGCTGTAGACACGTGGCCCAACTGTGTCTGAAGTATTCATCCATCATACATACACGAGGTCGGCACTTGCCAAATAGGGGTTGCGCCCGTTTGATATTGAACCCAAAGTTAACAAATAATGATACTTCAACATCAAAGATTGTGAATTAGCAAGTAAACAGTGCCATAAGAACAAAGAACTAACAGTGAAAAATTGTATTTCATGAAGTCAAAGAGAATGACATTGACCAAGGTCGACAGATAAATATGGTTACCAACTAGAACAGATTACCTCACGTCTCACCCCAACATCACACTACGTGATTGTCTAACATAATAAATCAGTGTGCAGTTGCAAAAATATATCAACATTCCAAAATTGATTTTAAAAAAAATTATATCACTCAGCCACACCAAGCAACACTACAGAGCCATCTTCGTGTGCTTCACGCACTACAGTGCAGTAATGAACTAATGACAATGTCAGATTAAAGAATATTTTTTTCAGATTCACTTGTCAACATACATTAGTAGTTGGGCACGAACTTTTCACATCACTTTTCTGGAGCAGCACCTTTGCGGATCCAACTTGGACTGATTCCTAATCAACGCAGATTGCAGCTAAGCGAATCCCTATCAAGTTTTGAACACTTCCGGAGTGGAGCCAAGCATCTGAACTAAGCCACCAAGGATACCGGAGCTGAATATACACAGGTTGAGTTGTTTCCATTTGATTTGTGTATGTGTCCTGCTTGGTAGTTAGAGTCAACAGGCACCATTTCATTACTATGGTTACTCTACCCTCATCATCAGTGGGAGGTGGGAGGGCTACTTTTGTGGTATTTCATCATCACCCAAAAGTACGTTCCGTTCAGTTAGTATTCGTAATTGAATTGATAATTAATTAAATTTACAACTACTGGCGTGAACTTAGTCTTGTTTTGTAACCTAGTCCATTATGTGTTGTTCTTTAATTTCATTAGTGTTTCTATTATTTGTGATTATTTTTTCCACAGTGTTATGTCACTTAAACTAAAACACTAAAACTTCTGATAAGTGTTATTGTTGTAAAGTTGTGTTATCATTTTTGTTGAACAGCATTACAGAAAGATCATCACAGTCGGCTCACCAGAGCAAAACCAGCAGCGACACTGAGTAAAATATATTCTTGCTGTTGAGATTTTCTACCATCATCAACACAGATACTAGTATCCCAACACATTGATACAGATAGTATCTGCAGTTACTGTACATTGTTTGCAGCTACAGATTATTGACACATATATAAAAGACAGGTACACAACCACAATATGTCTACATTAGCTGATTTTATAGCACTTGGTGAGAAATTTTAATTCACAAGCCTTAAACTTTTGACATGGGCAGAAAACAAACTCTCAGAATTTCATGTTCTGAAAGATAAAGAACTAAACTATCCTTAGAAAGTGAAAATTTAAATCTCGAAGCAAAAAGACTACAGTTTGAAATAGACAAGTGGAATTTCGAGAAAGAGAAAAGGACATTACCATTAGCACAAACAACCTGCAAAAAGAACATAAAATGTTATCTTTGTCATAGTTTTGGACATGAAGTCAAGAAGTGCAGACTGAAACAAATGATGAAAGAAGATAAAAGAACATATGTCAAAACTAGTAAAAATGAAGAAAATGACCACAACCCAAGCAAATTATCCATAGCAAAAGACAGACATAATAGACAACAAATGGATAATCCTGCAAATAGTCAGAGAGTACCTACACAACAGACGAATAAGAACAACATGTGCAACGGAACTCTAAATGTGCAAAAAGCAGTTGTCAACGGCATACCAACCACATGCATAAGAAGCACTGGAGCATCATTAATGGGAGTAGACCATAAGTTTGTTAGAAAGAAAGACTACACAGGTAGCACAGTAACATGTCGAACATTCGGGGGAACACTCGAAATATATGACATGGTGTCATAGACCAGATGACAGGCTGGTAGAGTTAAATTGATGAGCAAGTGCATCAGTATATAGAAATAGAATAGCGATTGAAAATTGCACATTGTGGCACTTGTAATAAACGAGTGCCACGTCATAGTAGTGCGTAGCATAACAACCCAACTGTAGTTCGGGCATTCCATCGTCAGCTGACATACAGAACGGGAGTCTTAGGACTTCCAGCGCCAGCTTCCATACATAACGGTCATCGAACACTTCGCTTGACATTTTCCACGCTCAACGATAGTCATACATGTAGAGATACACGCACGACTAGCTCACGCTTAGGTCAGTTACATCAGGCGCTCAGGTTTGATTATAGTATCTTTATCTCGACGTGATGGGAAGGCTGGGAGTCGTCGCTTCTGATATCATCCTTGCAGCAGATAGCAGGCTCATTCACCGAACACTCAAGCCAGGTATGAAGGTGTGATTTGAGGGCACAATGCGGGAGTGTGAGCCTGAAGACTCAAGTTTCATAAGCATTCGTGACCGTCATCTGGTCATCTGGTGTACATCATCATGTAAATAGACATCGCCGTTCCCCTCATCGTGCTTTCAAGAGTTGTCCTTGGATGAAAGAGAGTCGTGCCGTCCTGGTGGTGTATACAGTGTAATGATCTCATGTTCTTCAGCTCAGTATGGATCATACCCACGAGCCGGTGCTCAGGGCGCCAGCTGATCGGGAAATTATCTTTCAGTAGCGAGGCACCGATCTCTGTTCTGGCTCATTGAGTCTTTGTCGCCTTGGGTGCACTACAGCAGTCAAGCCCAGTTAAACCTAAATAACCCCGCCTCGTGAGACACATGTCATGGATCAATATCGACAGCCCATACCATACTGGGAGAGTACAAGCAGCAGTACTATGACAACCATACGCTGCGTTAATGATTGGCAACGCACCACAGGTGAAAGATTGTACACAGGAAGAAATCCAAGCATGGCAAATAAAATACACTGTAACTAATGTCACAACAATAGTTCAGCAAGAGAAAGATAAAGAAGAAAATAAAGTAGTCATCGTGCAGAATAACCAGATAGACACTATCCCAGATATACAGACAGAGAAATACAACAATCAGCAGGTATAAAACACTTGTGAAAAACACTGTCAACAAAGTGACAGGAAAGTAGAAACTCACCACATAGAGCAAGTTGTTGACAAAGAGACAGATAAAGCACTGACACATGAACAACCAAAAGTCAAAGCACAACAGTCTATTTAACACCAGATAGTTACGTGGCTCAATAGACAATAGGAAAACCAGTAAGATCAAACAAAAACTGTAGATTTAACAATAGGAACAAATTACCATCCACTCAAGATGTTATCACATCTATATTGTTTGTAACTCATTTTTCCAATAAAGCCCTGGGAAACTGTGTACGTGAAAAAGCCCGGGAGATAGAATAAGAAACCAAATTGACTACATTATGATTAGAAATAGATTTAAATACAATGTTAAAAATGTCACAACTTACCCTAGTGCTGATATCAACACTGACCACAATCCTGTAGTCTTAAAACTACAAGTAACACGTTAAAAAAACACAGGAATAAAGACGCTTCGAATAGATATTGAAGCCTTGAAACAGCCAGACGTAAGTCAACTATACCTGCTTGATGTTAACAATAAATACGATAGGCTAATCATTGAAATTATGTAACAATATAGACGTGAAAATCCGGAGGATAAGATTAATTTAAAAAATGGGAATGTGTAAAAACCAGTATACAAATTGCAAATGCCACCGTGCCAATAAAGATAAATGAGAAAAAAAAAACCAATTATGGATAACCGATGAAATCTTGAGCTAAGTGGCTCAAAGAAGGAAAGCAAAGAGCATTCCAAAGTATATATTAACAGACAGAGAAATACGTCACATGTGCAGAGTTGCTAAAGAAGAGTGGTTGCAGAAGAAATGCAAAGAAATAGAGGATCTGGAAATAAAAAACAACTTGAAAGAATTGCATGCACATAAAAATTGATTCAGAAAGAAAGCAAGTAACGTACCAGGAAATTGTTGTATCAGATGTAAAAATTGAGAAATTGTAATTGATAACACCGACCTAATACAAAGATGGGCAAAGTACACATAATAATTATTCTGGGGCAGCAGGGTCAATTAACCAGCATTGCATAATACGCAATATGGTCAAGCATATTATAGGCTGAAGCGGAGATGGCTATTAAAATGTGGAAGAAGGAAAAGCTGTAGGTCCTGACAAGATAACAACAGAGATGATAAAATCCTTATCCATCATTGGCATTGTTACTATTGCATAACTGTTTTTTTTTTGTGTGCATATCCTATTTACATGACATTGCTGTCAACACCAGCACTGCTGTTGTTGATGTCTTGGCAAGTTTACGTTTAGTAGTTTGCAATTGCTATCTGAACGACCGCTCGCATACTAACACGTTAAAACCCAGAGCGAACACGGTCTGCTGCCAAACCGGTCGCAGGTATGTTCCGGAAGCAGGTAAGCGGAATTAGGAAAAGCGAAGACCGGCATCACATAATCTTTTATTATTATTATTATCTATCAATGGCTTTAATTTAGACATAAACCGACTACATTGTCACTACAATTGTTGATTTCTAATGAGATTTGTGTAACTGCTTGCATTTTTTTTTACAATATTATTGAAATCTGGAGCAAGATTACTTGTTGGAATTCTTATGACAGCATGCAAGGTGCAGTCCGAAAATAAAGACATGTTCTTAGACTTGTTGATCTTCAAGCAAGAACATTCTTGTTTGCAAATGTATGTTGATTAAGACAATGATAAAAGTTTAGATGTAATGTTTTTCACGTTGACAAATGATTCTTCTGATAAAGATCCATAGAAATCCAGCAAACGATATGTCTTGAATTTCTCTTCCAGGTCATGATCTGCTTGTAAGTCAAGCAGCTCCAACTGTATGTCCTCTGTGGCGGTATCCGCTTCTGCACTAAAAAGGGAACTGAGAATATTGAACTGTGGTTCTAAGTTCTTGAAATCTTGGAATCTGCTTCCAAATTCTTCAGTCAAAGGTGTTAATTGGGCTTTGAACGTTTCAGTCATTTCACCAGAAATGGTTTATAGTTTCAGCGAAGGGAAGTGACAAAACCTTGTTTTACTTGCTTGTCTGGAGAACAGTGTGAGTTTTGCCCGAAATAATTTTACATGTACATGCAATTCATGTGCAAACACACCATTGCCCTGACGTATGACTTTCAGTTCATTTAACTTTTCCATAATTCCATTGGCAAACATAACGTCTAACTTCCACTCTTTATTGACAATGTTAGTATCAAAGTCACATGCAATGCCCTTCATCTCTAGGAACATCACTATTTCTTCTCTGGGATTCTACACTCGCCTCAACACCTTGCCGAGACTCAGCCATCGAAAACTGGTGGCGGTGCAGGACATCGGGATGTTTAGTTTCTAAATCGTCAAGTAATGCCTTGAACTGTCTGTGATTAATTCATCTTGATCTGATGAGGTTGATGACACTAACAACTGAATCTTAACATGCTTGATATTCAAATAAGTTTTACACAGACTTTATTGATGAATCACATAGTGAAGTGTTAATAATGTGTGGTCAGGATATTCTGCTGTAATCTCATCACTTATCAACTTTATCAGTCCTTCATTTTTTTTAATCATTCAAAGCACGAGCTCCGTCAGTTGTAACACTCGCCATATTGTTCCAAAACAACCCAGTTCTTTCAACACATTTATTAACAGCATTGAATATATCATGACCTGTGGTTGTGTCTGTGAGTGACTCAACATTCAGTAAATCTTCAGTGAGTTTGAAAGAGGTGTGTATTACACACACACACACACACACACATATATATATATATATATATATATATATATATATATATATATATATATATATATATATATATATATATATATATATATATATATATGTGTGTGTGTCTGTCAGGTCTTAGTCAGATATGACTGAGCTACCGTATGACAGTAGACGGTACTACCTGCTTTCTGTCAGCGCCGAATGTTGGGCGGCGCTTACCAAACCCGACACCCCACATTGTGCCAACGGCTTCGGGCGGAAGAGCGCAATTGGGAGGGTACTAGCCTTATCCTGGTGCGAGGAAATGCAACCCAAAGACAAAATAAGTCATGGCAGGGCAGACCAGGCCCTAAGCCTTGGTTGGCAGCTGGTCTAGGATCGAAGCTCCGACAGGCGGACAGTTAGAGCATTGCTTTGCTGATCCGGCAGCTTCTGCAGCTTGTCTTGTTCCAAATGTATAGGTGTTAACTTTCCTCTGGAGTGAACTAGGCAGGCCGAGAGAGGGATCATGCTGCATGGGCAACACATGGTTTCTTTATTTTAGCCCAGGCTTTGTGCTATGGAGAGGTAATAACTCCATCCCTGGTCTTAACCAGTCTCGGAATCAAAGCGAGAGGCAACTGTTACGGGTTATAAGTCCTTGTCAGTTGGCGTAGACATGGGGCGCCACGCGTTGCCTCTGACGGTGGGAGACACCTACAGGTGTCACTGATCAGCTACCGCCCGCCTCAAGCTGGGCAGCCCCCGGCCAATTGGGTGCTGATCCGCCAAAGCCTGCCTGCTTCAATGGGTGCTTGGGGCTAGGACAAAATCTGAATCGCAGGCTGTAAAACCAATGCACCAGGCACTAATAAAAAGAATAATAGAAACCTCAAGCTACGGCTTGCAACCTGGAACGTGAGAACCATGTGTCCAGGATTTTCCACTGACTTGACAAATATTGACGATGTGAGAAAAACGGCTGTGATTGATGCTGAACTCAATCGTCTTAACATTGATATTGCTGGCCTGCAGGAGACTCGCCTCGCTGAGGAAGGGTCACTCAGAGAAAACAATTACACCTTTTTTTGGAAGGGAAGAGGGCAGGCAGAAAAACGGCATCACGGTGTGGGCTTTGCAGTGAAGAATTCGCTACTGGGAATGATTGATATCCCAGCTGGAGGTAATGAAAGATTATTATCACTGCGCTTGGCAACCTCTTGTGGATTTGCCACCATTCTCACTGCATATGCACCGACACTCACTTCCTCTGATGATGTGAAAGATACGTTCTAAGAGCAGCTAGACTCTTCGATCAAGGCAGTTCCAAAATCCGACTACATTTATATGCTCGGTGATTTCAATGCTCGTGTGGGCAAGGACTCGAGTTCATGGCCAGTGTGCCTTGGAAAAATACAACATCGGTCGCATGAATGATAATGGGCAAAGGCTGCTGGAGCATTGCACTAAAAATGACCTATGTATTACAAACTCCTTTTTTAAAACAAAAGAGATGCATAAGGTCACATGGAAACATCCAAGATCCGGCCATTGTCATCAGCTGGACTTCATTATCACACGGAGACAACATCTGAACCATACATCATTAACTCGAAGTTACCACAGTGCTGACTGTGATACAGATCATTCTTTGGTTGTTGCAAGGGTTAGACTGAGACCAAAGAGAATCTACACAGCTAAACACAAGTCTAGCCCCAGGATTAATATTATTAACACTCATGATCCTGGAAAGTGCTTTGAATTTCAACAGCAACTTGAGGACGCTTTCAATGATACATCAGAAAATTGTATAGTAAATGATAAATGGAGTAAACTTAAGGAAACTATTTATAAAACAGCGGTAGGGGTTTACGGCACTGTGGATCATAAGAGGCAGGACTGGTTTGCGAGGAAGGATGTACAAAAGGCTGCCAGGCAGTGTGCGAATGACTATTGGATCAAGTTATGTGAGTCCATTCAAATCGCAAGTGATAAGGGAAACATCAGAAGCATGTATGAAGGGATAAAGAAAGCCTGTGGTCCAATGATCAAAAGAAGTGCACCTCTGAAAACCTTGACTGGAGAAATCATCACTGATAAGAAACAGCAGATGGATAGATGGGTCGAGCACTATTTAGAGCTTTACTCAAGTGAGACCAAGCTGGCGGATGATGCCCTCAACGCCATAGAGGCCCTGCCAACTCTTGACCACCTGGACACACTTCCCACTATAACAGAAGTTAAGTGTGCTATAAATGAGCTTGCATCTGGCAAGGCTCCAGGTAAGGATGGGATTCCAATAGAGGTTATCAGGAGTGGGCAAGACACCCTCGCTCTGCAGATCCACCAGCTAATAGAGCTATGCTGGCGAGAAGGACAAGTCCCACAGGATTTCAAAGATTCAAACATCATAACGCTGTACAAGAACAAGGAAGCTCGGAGCGACTGCAACAACTATAGGGGTATCTCACTTCTGTGTATTGTTGGGAAAGTATTTGCCAGAATTGTCCTGCGCAGACTTCAAGTCCTGGGAGATCAAGTCTACCCCGAATCACAGTGCGGCTTCCGTCAGAACCGGTCTACCATTGATATGATATTCTCATTGCGACAGATGCAAGAAAAATGCCGGGAACAAAATCAGCCACTGTTTATTGCCTTCATCGACCTCACAAAGGCATTCGATTTGGTAAGTCGTGAGGGTCTGTTCAAAGCACTAAAGAAGATTGGCTGTCCACCAACTCTTCTGTCCATTGTGGAATCGTTCCACACAGGCATGAAGGGTGTAATCAAGTTTGATGGCTCAACTTCAGAAGAGTTTGAAATCAAGAGTGGAGTTAAGCAAGGTTGTGTACTAGCCCCCACCCTCTTTGGGATATACTTTTCACTTCTACTGAAATATGCCTTTCGTGATCAGGATGACGGTATATACATTCACTCACGCTCAGATGGTGGCCTCTATAATGCTCAGAGATTGAAGGCCAAGACCAAAATTAGCAGGGTACTAATCCGAGAGTTGCTTTTTGCGGATGATGCTGCGATTACGACCCACTCTGAGGAAGAATTACAACATCTACTATCTGCATTCTCCAATGCTTGTTCTGAATTTGGTTTAACAATTAACAAAAAGAAGACACAGATTATGTCACAAGGTGCACATGGTGTACCATCAATCTTTATTGACGACGCCGAACTGGAGATAGTAGACCATTTTACATATCTTGGATCAGAGGTAAATAGCAAATTATCCCTCTATCAGGAAATCAACATCAGTATTGGCAAGGCAGCAACAATAATGAACATGTTAGCGAAAAGAGTCTGGGAGAACAGGAAGCTTACTGCCAAAACAAAAGTCCTCGTCTACCAAGCCTGTGTCCTTAGTACTCTTCTTTATGGCAGTGAAACCTGGACAACTTACTCACGCCAAGAGAAACGTTTAAACAGCTTTCATATGCGGTGTCTGCGAAGAATACTTGGTATTAAGTGGCAAGACAAAATCACAAATGCTGAAGTATTGGAAAGATCAGGTTGTGTGACGGTGTATTCCATGCTCAGTCTTCGTAGACTTAGATGGATAGGACACGTTAGGAGGATGGATGATGGTAGAATACCAAAGGACATCTTTTTTGGTGAATTACAGACGGGTAGGAGATCTCAGGGTCGGCCTCTACTACGATACAAAGATGTGTGTAAGCGGGACATCATTGATACAGGCATTGATAATGCACAATGGGAGCACGTCGCCGCTGAACGTGTTGCATGGAGGGCAACTATCAGAAATGGAATAAAGACAAAGGAGAAAATGATTGCAGATAAAGCACACACAGAGCGTGAGAGACGTAAGATGGTGCAAAATGGTGGAAATGACCATGTTTTCACATGCACCTACTGTGGGCAAACATTTGCAGCAAGAATTGGCCTTACCAGCCACACTCGCCACCGCCATGGATCGTAGTTATTGCCATATGACAGTTATTAAGCCTTTTTGAAGCACAATGTACCAAACTATCGTCTGTCAAGACGGAAAGGTGCCAATGATATATATATATATATATATATATATATATATATATATATATATATATATATATATATATATATATATTCGCGTTTCCATCTTTTTTCAGGATATTGCGGTCAATATCAGCATCTTTCAGCTGTATGTTGATTCCTAAGCTAGATTGATTGATTGATTGATTGATTTAGGAATCGACATCACAGCATTCGGGGCATTCCCATAAGTGCTCCGTCCCCATCCTCACCAGCCAGCGAAGAGTTCCAACACTAATAGTACCAGTAGCAATCTGACTATAAGTCCGTCTCGCCTTTCTCCCGTTCGCCGAGCGCCAGCCAGATCCTAGGCTAGATTACGCTCATCAGCACGCTACGACTTTCTGAGCGACATATATATATATATATATGGTCTGCAAGGTGTGGACTGCGCCTGGCCCCCGGCTAGCCTCTCCCAGGAGGGGTGAAGAGCGAAAATTAGTAGCCTGCCGATGACCCGCAGATTACACAAGTCAACCCCCACCTCCGCGTGGTGCAGACCGGGCAACCATGACCGCGAGGTCATGGGCTAACGGGGCTATGGCTCGCCATAGGGGATGGACTCCCTGTGGTCAGATTTGTGTCCTAAACCTGCGACTGGCCTAGCAAGCCGGCAGGGGATCTTCATACTGCTCATAGAAAAACTAAGAAGTATAAACGGACTGACCCAGATGGAAACAGAGAAAGAGGCCGACCACGTAACCATTGGACGGAGGGAATAGCAGAGTCCATGGGAATATCGATATATGAAGCCCATAATCGGATACTCTCACGAAGTTTATACTTCACCTCGACACCGCAAGGTACAAGAGGAACATGATATATATATATATATATATATATATATATATATATATATATATATATATATATATATATATATATATATATAGATATCATTGGCACCTTGCCGTCTTGACAGACGATAGTTTGTGCTCTAAAAAGGCATAATAACATTTAACTATGGTGGTAGCGAGTGTGACTGATAAGGCCAATTTGCGCTGTAAATGTCCGTTCACAGTGGGTGCATGTGAACACGTGGTCATTTCCACCATCATGCACCATCTTACGTCTCAAACGCTTGGTGTGTGACTTTTCTGCAATAATTTTCTCCTTTGACTTTATTCCATTTCTGATATTTGCCCTCCATGCAACACGTTCAGTGGCGACTTGCTCCCAATGTGCATTATCAATGCCTGTATCAATCATGTCCCGCTTACACACATCTTTGTATCGTAGTAGAGGCCGACCCTGAGATCTCTTACCCATCTGTAATTCACCAAAAAAGATATCCTTTGGTATTCTACCATCATCCATCCTCCTAAGATGTCCTATCCATCTAAGTCTACGAAGACTGAGCATGGAATAAACTGTCACACAACCTGATCTTTCCAATACTTCAGTATTTGTGATTTTGTCTTGCCACTTAATACCAAGAATTCTTCGCAGACACCGCATATGAAAGCTGTTTAAATTGTTCTCTTGGTGTGAGTAAGTTGTCCAGGTTTCACTGCCATAGAGAAGAGTACTAAGGACACAGGCTTGATAGACAAGGACTTTTGTTTTGGCAGTAAGCTTCCTGTTCTCCCAGACTCTTTTTCTTAACCTGTTCATTGTTGTTGCTGCCTTACCAATCCGGATGTTGATTTCCTGATCTAGGGATAATTTGCTATTT
This sequence comes from Cepaea hortensis, assembly GCA_963921405.1. Lineage (NCBI taxonomy): Eukaryota > Metazoa > Mollusca > Gastropoda > Stylommatophora > Helicidae > Cepaea > Cepaea hortensis. Next base: position 89,466,313 of record OY992888.1, read on the forward strand.
ACCACTGATCCTAGATATGTAAAATGGTCTACTATCTCTAGTTCGGCGTCGTCAATAAAGATTGATGGTACCCCATGTGCACCTTGTGACATAATCTGTGTCTTCTTTTTGCTAATTGTTAAACCAAATTCAGAACAAGCATTGGAGAATGCAGATAGTAGACATTGCAATTCTTCCTCAGAGTGGGTCGTAACTGCAGCATCATCTGCAAAAAGCAACTCTCTGATCAGTACCCTCCTAATTTTGGTCTTAGCCTTCAATCTCTGAGCATTGTAGAGGCCGCCATCTGAGCGTGAGTGAATGTATATACCACCATCCTGATCACGAAATGCATATTTCAGTAGAAGTGAAAAGTATATTCCAAAGAGGGTGGGAGCTAGTACACAACCTTGCTTAACTCCACTCTTGATTTCAAATTCTTCAGAAGTTGCACCATCAAACTTGATTATACCCTTCATGCCTGTGTGGAACGATTCCACAATGGACAGAAGAGTTGGTGGGCAGCCAATCTTCTTTAGTGCCTTGAACAGACCCTCACGACTGACCAAATCAAATGCCTTTGTGAGGTCGATGAAGGCAATAAACAGTGGTTGATTCTGTTCACGGCATTTTTCTTGCATTTGTCGCAATGAGAATATCATATCAGTGGTAGACCGGTTCTGTCGAAAGCCACACTGTGATTCGGGGTAGACTTGATCTCCTAGGACTTGAAGTCTGCGCAGAACAATTCTGGCAAATACTTTTCCAACAATACACAGAAGTGAGATACCCCTATAGTTGTTACAGTCGCTCCGATCGCCCTTGTTCTTGTACAGCGTTATGATGTTTGAATCTTTGAAATCCTGTGGGACTTGTCCTTCACGCCAGCATAGCTCTATTAGCTGGTGGATCTGTAGAGTGAGTGTGTCTTGCCCACTCCTGATAACCTCTATTGGAATCCCATCCTTACCTGGAGCCTTGCCAGATGCAAGTTCATTTATAGCACACTTAACTTCTGTTATGGTGGGAAGTGTGTCCAGGTGGTCAAGAGTTGGTAGAGCCTCTATGGCGTTAAGGGCATCATCCGCTAGTTTGGTCTCACTTGAGTAAAGCTCCAAATAGTGCTCTACCCATCTGTCCATCTTCTGTTTCTTATCAGTGATGACTTCTCCAGTCAAGGTTTTCAGCGGTGCACTTCTTTTGATCACTGGACCACAGGCTTTCTTTATTCCTTCATACATGCTTCTTATGTCTCCCTTATCCCTTGCGATTTGAATGGACTCACATAACTTGATCCAATAATCATTTGCACACTGCCTGGCAGCCTTTTGCACATCCTTCCTAGCTTGCCTTAGCTCACTCAGAGTGTTACACGTTGGTCTTTCCTTGTTTCTTAAGAGAGCTTTCTTCTTCTTATCAATCAAGGGCTGCAGAGTCTCGCTGTTGGCCGCAAACCAGTCCTGCCTCTTATGATCCACAGTGCCGTAAACCCCTACGGCAGTTTTATAAAGAGTTTCCTTAATTTGACCCCACTTTTCATTTACTGTACAATTTTCTGGTGTATCAGTGAAAGCGTCTTCAAGTTGCTGTTGAAACTGAAAGCACTTTTCAGGATCATGAGTGTTAATAATATTAATCCTGGGGCTAGATTTGTGTTTAGCTGTGTAGATTCTCTTTGGTCTCAGTCTAACTCTTGCAACAACCAAAGAATGATCTGTATCACAGTCAGCACTGTGGTAACTACGAGTCAATGATATATGGTTCAGATGTTGTCTCCGTGTGATGATGAAGTCCAGCTGGTGCCAATGGCCGGATCTTGGATGTTTCCATGTGACCTTATGCATCTCTTTTGTTTTAAAAAAAGAGTTTGTAATACATAGGTCATTACTGGTGCAATGCTCCAGCAGCCTTTGCCCATTTTCATTCATGCGACCGATGTTGTATTTTCCAAGGGACACTGGCCATGAACTAGAGTCCTTGCCCACACGAGCATTGAAATCACCGAGCATATAAATGTAGTCAGATTTTGGAACTGCCTTGATCACGGAGTCTAACTCCTCATAGAACAAATCCTTCACATCATCAGAGGAATCGAGTGTCGGTGCATATGCAGTAATAATGGTGGCAAACCCACAAGAGGTTGCCAAGCGCAGGGATAATAGTCTTTCATTTCCTCCTGCTGGAATTTCAATCATTCCCAGTAGCGAATTCTTCACTGCAAAGCCCACACCGTGTTGCCTTTTTTCTGCCTGCCCTCTACCCTTCCAGAAAAAGGTGTAGTTGTTTTCCCTGAGTGACCCTTCCTCAGCGAGGCGAGTCTCCTGCAGGCCAGCAATATCAATGTTAAGACGATTGAGTTCGGCATCAATCACAGCCGTTTTTCTCACATCGTCAATATTGGTCAAGTCAGTGGAAAATCCTGGACACATGGTTCTCACGTTCCAGGTTGCAAGCCGTAGCTTGAGGTTTCTATTTTTATTTTTGTTTGTACCTGGTGCATTGGTTTTACAGCCTGCGATTCAGATTTTGTCCTAGCCCCAAGCACCCATTGAAGCAGGCAGGCTGTGGCGGATCAGCACCCAATTGGCTGGGGGCTGCCCAGCTTGAGGCGGGCGGTAGCTGATCAGTGACACCTATAGGTGTCTCCCACCGTCAGAGGCAACGCGTGGCGCCCCATGTCTACGCCAACTGACAAGGACTTATAACCCGTAACAGTTGCCTCTCGCTTTGATTCCGAGACCAGTTAAGACCAGGGATGGAGTTATTGCCTCTCCATAGCACAAAGCCTGGGCTAAAATATAGAGATCATGTGTTGCCCATGCAGCATGATCCCTCTCTCGGCCTGCCTAGTTCACTCCAGAGGAAAGGTAACACCCCTACATCTGGAACAAGACAAGCTGCAGAAGCTGCCGGATCAGCAAAGCAATGCTCTAACTGTCCGCCTGTCGGAGCTTCGATCCTAGACCAGTCGCCAACCAAGGCTTAGGGCCTGGTCTGCCCTGCCATGACAATTTTGTCTTTAGCTTGCATTTCCTCGCACCAGGGTAAGGCTTGTACCCTCCCAATTGCGCTCTTCCGCCCGAAGCCGTTGGTACAATGTGGGGTGTCGGGTTTGGTAAGCGCCGCCCAACGTTCGGCACTAACAGAAACCAGGTAGTACCGTCTACTGTTATACGGTAGCTCAGTCATATCTGACTAAGATATATATATCTGTGTGTGTGTGTGTGTCTGTGTGTGTATACGCAACATGACAGATAGTAAATGAATTGATAGCATCAAAGACATGGTACAGTTACACGGAATGCTAGTAGTATCCAGTGTCATATATCGGACGATGAGACGTCAACATTTTATTTCTCACAAAGTTTGATGGCAAATATGAAAGATGATGCTGATAATTCTGACTTTTTTGATGATAAACACAAAGGAACAGTTAATAGAACAAGCAATTTACCCTCTTCTTCTAAGTCCACACCTCCCTGAGAACATCTGTACTTTAAACATATTGGTTCTCCTGGTGGGTTGAAGAGTTGCCCAATTGCATATTTAACCTCACGATAGAAGCAACAAGCTGGTGAATATAGTAATAGGTGACCAAATTTAGCTCACGTAATTGCCGAATGGAAATGAGGGTTCTCTCTTACACTTCCGGTGTTCTGATGGTGAGGTAGCATGTTCAACCCAACACCGGTCAGTTGGACTAACATGTTATGGTTTCGTCCTCGACCTGGTGACGTAAATTACAAGCACCTCAGATGATGATGTGGATTCGGCTGAGGGCCAGGGACCCTGGTAATATGGAATGCCGGCCCACATGCAAGCATCCAGTGTTGACGACGCTCGAGTTCAAGTTAACCCAACAATAATCGCATGTATATATGTGTATTAGCCCAATTAGATTATCTCAAGGACTATTTTACCACAGCGGTTACTCGGATAGAAATAACTGCGGCGGTACGGTAGATGTAGCCACTGCAGTAAAAGAAACCAATGACCGGTGATCAGGCTCTGTGCTGTATTGGGTATATGGTTCTAGCCTCATATGTTTACAGATCACTCGTCAGTCAGTGAGTCACGTGTTTATGTCAATATCCCTAGCAACGAATGTTGCTCATCTAATAATCACTATTATTATTGATGTTTTTGTTATTTTATTATTATTATTATTATTATTATTATTATTATTATTATTATTATTATTATTATTATTATTATTATAGGGCCGTGTCAAGAACATTTAATCCATCCTAAAATAGATGCAGAATTTCGCCCATCTGATCCAGAGGTAAGCTGCCTATCCATTTGTGGATAGTGATATATGTGGGTGTTGGTGGGATGTGTGGATGGATGTGTGGGGGTGAAAGTAGGGGTGCGGGAATGGGTGTGGGGATGTGTGTATGGGTGGAAGATATGTGTATGGGACGGGTATGGGGTGTGTGTGTTTATGTGGGTGGAGATGTGTGGGTGGTTTGAGGAAGTATGTGTGGGTGGCGGGGTTGTGTGGGTAGGGGATTGTGTTGGATGGATTGGGGATGCAAGGGCGGGTGGGGAGAAGTGTATGGTGTGTGGGTTTGAGATATGTGTGCGGTGTGTTGGTGGGGGGTGTGTGCATGGTGTGTGGGTGGGGGGTGTGGTGGTATGGGTGAGGATATGTGTGTGGGTGGGGGATAGTGTGTGGTGTAGAGGATGTGTGTGATGGGTGCGTGGAATGTGTGTATGGGTGTGGTATATGTGTGGGTGAGTAGGCGATGTGTGGTGGTTGGGGGAAGTATGTGGGCGTGTGTGGGTAGGAGATGTGTGCGTGGATGGGGAATGTGTGGGTGGGGGTGTGTGAGTTGCTTAGGGATGTGTAGGTGGGTGAGGGATGTGCATGTGTCGGGGTGGGATGCGTGGGTGGGTGGAGGATACGTGTGGGTAGGGGTATTGTGATCGAGAGATGTTTGATTGGGGGTGGGTGGGTGGGGGTGTGTGGGTGCGTAGTGGAGGATGTATGCGTGAGTGAGTGTGTGTTGGTGGACGGGTAGGGAATGCGTGTGTGGGTGGGGAGAGGTGTGTGGTGTGTTGGTTAGGGATATTGTGTGGCTGAGGTATGTGTATTGACTACACAAAGGCTTTTGATAAAGTGAGACATGTCAACATGATAAGGATGCTTGAAGATCTACAAATTGATGGAAAAGATCTTAGACTTGTAAAAAACATATATTGGAAACAACAAGCTGCCATAAGAGTTGATAAAGAAGTAAGCCAATATCAGCCTATTAAAAGGGGTGTGAGACAGGGATGTGTAATGTCTCCAGATCTGTTTTCCCTGTACAGTGAAAGTATTTTCAGAAATATTGAAGATATGGAAGGAATCAACATTGGGGGACGATGCATCAATAACATTAGATATGCAGATGATACAGTCTTGATTGCAGACAATGAACAGGACCTGCAAAATTTAGTAGATGCGATTGTTACACACAGTGAACAACTAGGGTTAGAATTAAATTGTAAAAAGACACAGATTATGGTCGTCACTAGGAAGGACGAAATACCACAATGTAATATACAAGTAAATAGGAATATTCTTCAACAAGTGAGCAGATACAATTATCTCGGAACAGTAATAACATCTGATGGGAGATGCCTTGAAGAGATTAGAACAAGAATCGCCATGGCAAAAGTAGCCTTTAGCAAGATGAAAAACATATTGACCAATAAAAAGATGTCAATTGAAACGAGAAAAAGAGTGTTGAGATGCTACATTGAACCTGTACTTTTGTATGGATGTGAAGCATGGACAATGAGCAGTCAGGCTGAAAAACATCTGATGGCTGTAGAGATGTGGTTTCTGAGGAAAATGCAAAGAATACCATGGACAGCCAGAAAGACCAATGAACAAGTCCTTCAAGAAACAAATGAAGATCGTAAATTGATTAGAGAAATTAGACGTAGACAGTCAAAATTTTTTGGGCATGTTATGAGAAGAAATGGAGTGGAGAATTTGGTGACAACTGGTAAGATCGAGGGGAACAGACCAAGGGGAAGACCTAGAAGCAAGTACCTGGATGGCTTGGCCTTGTGGCATGGTCGAGACAGAAACACGAAGCTGATCCACGACTCTGGTGATCGAGTGAGATGGCAGAACATGACCACCCACGCTTACCGGCATGGCACATGATGGATGGATGGATGGAGGTATGTGTGTGTGGATGGGGGATTTTTGTGGTGTGTGGGTGGGGGTATGTGGGATGGATGGGTAAGGGTATCTGTGTGGGTGTGGGTGGAAATATTGTGTGGTATGTGGGTGGGGGATATGTGTGTGGTGTGTAGGTTGGGATGTGTGGTGGTATGTGAGTGTGGGGTGTGTTGGTGAGGGATATGTGTGTGTGCGGTGCGTGGGTTGGGAATTTTGCGTCGTAGGGGATGTATGTGATGTGCGGGTGGGGGATTGTGTAGTGGGGGATTGGGTTAAGGCATGTATGAGTGGGTGGAGGATGTATGTGTGGGTGGTGGGGTGTGTGTGTGAGTGGATTGGGGATGTATGGGTGGTTAGGGAGATGTGTGTGTGGGGGGGGGGGGAGGGGGAATTGTGTGCGTGGGTGGGAAATATGTGGTCAATGGAGATGTGGCTGGGGGATGGGTGGTTTGAGGTGTGGATGGGGAGAGGATGTGTGGGTTAGGATGTGTATGTGGGTGGGCGTGGGATATGTGTGTTGGTGGGTGAATGTTTCTGGGTGGCGAGTGTGTTTTGATTGGGGGAACAGGTGAGGGGAGTGTTGGTGGGGGATGTGAGGGAGGGGGATGAGTCGGTTGGTGGGGGTATGTATGTATCCCTTGGTGTGCGTGTGTGTGGGTAGGTGGGGTGTGTATGTGAGTGGGGTGAGGTATGGGTACGTGGGAGATGGGCCTCATAACATGGTAATTTGCCTTGTTTATGTTTACAACATTCATTTCACAATGTTTATTTTTCTTCCTATGTAAATGTATAATGCTCTTGATGAACGAAAGACGAGTGATTGGAAGGGCCGAATGTAAGATGGGCCTGCGCGCCCAATTTGTGACCCTAATAAAGTTGATTTTATTTGATTTGATGTTACACTGAAACAGCATATTAGATTATGACAACAACAACAAAAAAAACGTATTAGCGCCCACGGTAGATTGAGGTATGGGACACGGTTGGATGATCAGCTTGAGGTGGGGGACACTTTTGGATGTTCAGCTTGAGGTGTGAGACATGTGTGGATGTTCAACTTGAGGTGTGGTACACGGTTGGATGATCAGCTTGAGGTGTGGGACATGTTTGGATTTTCATCTTGGGGTGTGGGACGCGGTTGGATATTCAGCTTTAGGTGTGGGACGCGGTTGGATATTCAGCTTTAGGTGTGGGACGCGGTTGGATGTTCAGTTTGAGGTGTGGGACGCGGTTGGATGTTCAGATTGAGGTGTGGGGACGCGGTTGGATGTTTAGATTGGGGTGTGGGACGCGGTTGGATGTCAGATTGAGGTGTGGGACGCGGTTGGATGTTCAGATTGAGGTGTGGGACGCGGTTGGATGTTCAGATTGAGGTGTGGGGACGCGGTTGGATGTTTAGATTGAGGTGTGGGACGCGGTTGGATGTTTAGATTGGGGTGTGGGACGCGGTTGGATGTTCAACGTGAGGTGTGGGACGCGGTTAGATGTTCAGCTTGAGGAGTGGTACCCGTTTGAATGTTCAGCTTGAGATGTGGGACAGTTCTGTGTTTTAAGCTTGAGGTGTGCAACACGGTTGGATGTTCAGCTTGAGGTGTGGGACACGTCTGGATGTTCAGCTTGAAGTGTGGGACAAGGGTGGATTATCAGCTTGAGGTTTGGATACGTTTGGATGTTTAGCTTGAGGTGTGGGACAGTGTGTGTGTTAAGCTTCATTCGTGCAACACGGTTGAATATTCAGCTTGAGGTTTGGGACACAGGGGATGATCAGATAGAGGTGTGGGACACGTTTGGATGTTGAGCTTGAGGTGTGGGACACGGTTGAATATTTAAGTTGAGGTGTGGGACACGGTTGGATGTTCAGCTTGAGGTGTGGGACACGGTGGATGTTCAACTCGACGTGTGGGATAGGACAGGTGTTCATACTGAAGATTTTCAAAAAGCTTGGTTGTCAGCCTGAGGTATTCAGGCCACTTGGCTTTTGCTGTCTACGCATTTTTCTCGGAGACTCCTGGGGGTTGCAGCTGGAGTTACGGTGTTTGTGCTTTGTGTGATGTTTCAGCAGGCCACCCAGCCGAAAGGGACTGAGCCATATGGGATAAATGCCGAGACAATGAAGTCGATCTTCTCGACTTTTAATACAGTAATGTGTGGCTGCTGGTTTGCTAGTGACTGCCGCTTCCATCGAGGCTGAATTGTATTTTCCGTGGATGACTTTTGTGTTATCGTTCTGACGGTGTCATTATGCTCTGTGTACCTTTGCGAGCTTTTGGCTTGTGGAGACCCCTGTCTATACCACTTTTCACATAGGGCAGTGATGGGCATGTTGTGTGATAGTCACTGGCACGGGAACGGAGCATAATTTGGCGACCCGTTGCCGTAAGTTGGAACTTGCGACCTATCGAAGATATAAGCAGATACTCTAATATATTATGTTTGGGATTAGAAGTGCTGAAAAAAAATGACCGTTAAGTTAAGATGGAGATGATGATGATGATGATGGTGATGATGATGATGTTTTGGATGTTGTAGTACATCAACACACCCTGACATACTTTTGTTCTGAAACACAAGAGCCACTGTGTCTTTAGATGTTCTGTTACAGACATGGCCTTCGCAGTTTTCCGATTCATGGGCGGCGCCCTCTGGTAGACATGAGTTCCCAACGTAGCAACCTAGGTGTCATATATACAAATAATATACATATATAGATATATACTCTCTTTTGAAAATTCCTACTCCACTCATACAACTGCTGGACTGATACACATGCAT